>VIAB01000039.1:131179-149080 GCA_009801035.1 Oophaga pumilio
GTGCCCGGCCTCGGCCTACCAGAGCGAATCCCTACAATACACACGCATAGATTCTCACATATGCACACTCAAACCCATCAAGTTTACAGGAAAGATCATTTGAGATCGTCGTCTTGGGAAAAGCAGGTCTCCTGGGGGCCACATATCCGCTACATGAGGGACGCATGTAGCCCTCAGGCCCCCAGATATTGTACATATGGGGGGCAGTATGATTACTGTTACTATTTTGAGTACTGGGTAGGGGTGGGGGAGATACCACCAACCCAAATAGTGCCCTATATTATGGTAAAACTCTGGGTTATGCTGTTAGGACTACTACCCCAAGTTACACCACAGATTGTGTCCCATCATCCACACTTACATTTTGTGTGGGATTTTCTCACTCTTCCCATACATGTTGTATGGCCAAGTCTCCGCTGAGTTTATTTGGTCTGGGGTGTAAGCTCTGCGGAGCCGGGAATGACGATTTCCTCTTGAAGCTGCAGAATGAATCCCCTTCCATTGTCCCCCTATATCACATGTATAATGGCGGCGCTGTATAAATAAGCTGCACATACGGTAGAAGATCGCTGCGATCGCTCCACGGCATGAAGGTGACTGTCCCCTTATGTCAAGACAACGAGTCTGTCCTCATCCACAACTGAAATAACACGGGAAGGCCGTGTAGCGACACAATGGTGGAATTCATCCAGCCAGTGTTTATTTTCTTACTTGTCGCTAATTTCTTACAGACGAGTCGGATTATAGCGACGTGTATGGATTGTTACCCCCATCGTCTGTATTAGGAATAGATGAGTGTTTTATACCACGGGATGGGGGGTACGCGTGCTCCCTGCATTGTATCAGGACCCATCACAGCATCTCCAGCGTCTTTCAAGATCTAGGAATGGGATCACCACCCTCACCATGTACCGAATGACACTGCGGCCACGCTGGGGGTTGTAGTGTACTTTTTATAGAGTATGACAGGGTTGTACTATGATCATGTCTAGTAGTCGGTCATGTTGGAAGTTGTAGTGTCCTATGTATAGAAAATGATAGAATTGTAGTATGTCCTGTTCAGTGGTTGGGGCATGCTGGCAGTTGTAGTGTTTTGTCTAGATAGGATAATAAACTTGCATTTTGTCCTATTGGGAGTTGTATTGTATAGAGTATTATAATATAATTGTGTTCTGGTCATGTGCAGTAGTCAGACATGATGGGAGGTGTAGTGTAGTGTACTAGACTATTATATCATTGTAATTTGCTTTATCAGTGGCTACTTTATGCTGGGAGTTGTAGTGCTCTATGCATAGAGTATAACAGCATTGCATTATGTTTTTCTCAGTGGGTCGGGGCATGTTGGGAGTTGTAGTCTTCTATGCATAGAGTATAACAGCATTGCATTTTGTTTTTCTCAGTGGGTCGGGGCATGTTGGGAGTTATAGTCTTCTATGCATAGAGTATAACAGCATTGCATTATGTTTTTCTCAGTGGGTCGGGGCATGTTGGGAGTTGTAGTCTTCTATGCATAGAGTATAATAGCATTGCTTTATGTCTTGGTCAGTGGTCAGGGCTTGTCGGGAGTTGTAGTGCTCTACGTATAAAGTGTGATAGAGCGGTATTATACTGATGTGCAGTATTAAGCAATGTTCACATGCAATATTTTTGCTGCGTTATTTTTTTCCTGCAGCCAAAAACCTGCTCTCTTGGCAGTAAACACAAAACGTCCATTTTGTCGCGTTTTTAGGGGCACAGATTACACGTGTGCTTCAGCAAAAACGCCTCAAAAACGCTACAAGCGTTGTTTTTTTTTTCATTTTCTCATTGCTTTCTGAGAGTGAAAAAAAAGTTGCAAAAACGCTGAAAGAATTGACGTGCCATAGATTTTAGGATAAAAAAGCTTTTGCTTATACTGTAAGACACAGCTTTTTATTTGCATAAAAAAGCTGCATGTGAACAAACACTAGAAATTATTACTATGTTTCTTTCGTGGAGGGACGCGCACGTATACTAAATAAACTACACGATTTTGTAACTTTTCTGTAAACTCTTCTTCAGCAAGATCTACGCCCTCCTTTCAGCCTTTTGCTCTTTTCGCTCATCTTAATAAGTGTAAGCCCTTTTATTTTATCTCTATGGTCACATTTTTCTGTTCCCAGGTTTTTTTTTTTCTTTATTTTCAGCTCTTTACATTTTTTTTTTTTTTCTCTTCACATTTGTTACTTTTCCCTCTCCCTACCGTCTATTCCCAGCGCCCCCCTCGTATCCCTGTATCTTTTCATCTCCTGCTGACATTTGCTGATAGAGCTGGGTGACAGTCACATTGATATGGTAATATGCCAATGAATAGACGGAGAGGGTGTTGGGGGGTCAGTGCCAGTCCCCCCAGTGTGTGGCACAGGGGAGTAATACTGCTTGGCAGCACCCCTGCATCACACTGGGGATGGCATTGTTTTAGACTGGCACAAAAGACGTGGGGTGTCAGCGAGCTGGACGGTATCTTATTATCGCCCTAAGAAAGAAGTTATAAAATGAAACATGGGGTCTCCAGGATAACGTCATATTAAGATATACCCGCTCAAGGGTGGTCCTAACCTTTTAACCATTACTCCCGTTCATAGAAGCCAGGCTTAATATTTTACAGTAGACGGGTATCGTAGACATTTGGACAATGTGGGGCTTATTTACTAAGAGGCAAATGTGCAAAATCCCATGGTAACCAATCAAGTATTCACCTTCATTTCCTTGTGCACACATCAAGTTTTGTTCAACTTTGGAATTTATATGCGTCCATTATACACATATAGACAGGATGATTGGCACGGTTGGCATACATGAGGGTAACCTTGGTAAATGCCATAGGTCTTGTTTAGAATTGCACTAATCGACCGAATTCCAGCCTGCCTCAGTCTTTTAGATATCCTCTGTGGTTACTTTTGGAATATTTATAGTCGAAAAACCTCCAATATGTTCCTGAAGAAAGGCTCATGTGCAACCGTTCTGGAAAGATGGAACTGCAAATTTCGTTGGCATTTTGCCATCTTTATTTGTCAAAAGGAACCTGTTAGGAGTCACCAAACTAATTAAATTGCAGGGTGATGTAGAAAAAGACATGTTAAAACGAACCTTCCTGGACACAAATGGATCAAGCATTACTGAGAAAAATCAACTTTGAATCTGTTTAAATGTGGCAGCACGTGCACTGAGGGCGAGACGGATCCTGGCAAGTGAACTGAGGGCAGGCTGAATCCTGAAAAGTGCACTGAGGGCGGGATGAATCCTGGCAAGTGCACTGAGGGCGGGGTTAATCCTGGAAACTACACTGAGGGCAGGATGAATCCTGGCAAGTACACTGGAGGCGGGACCATTCCTAGCAAGTGCACTGAGGGCAAGACTGATCCTGGCAAATTGCACTGAGGGCAAGACGAATCCTGGCAAGTACACTGGAGGCGGGACCATTCCTAGCAAGTGCACTGAGGGCAAGACTGATCCTGGCAAATTGCACGGAGGGCAAGACGAATCCTGGCAAGTGCACTGGAGGCGGGGCCATTCCTAGCAAGTGCACTGAGGGCAAGACTGATCCTGGCAATTGCACTGAGGGCAAGACTGATCCTGGCAATTGCACTGAGGGCAAGACTAATCCTGGCAATTGCACTGAGTGCAAGACAAATCCTGGCAAATGCACTGAAGGCAAGACGAATCCTGGCAAATGCACTGAAGGCGGGATGAAGCCTGGCAAGTGCACTGAGGGCGGGATGAATCCTGGAAACTACAGTGAGGGCAGGACAAATCCTGGCAAGTATACGGGAGGCTGGACCATTCCTAGCAAGTGCACTGAGGGCAAGACTGATCCTGGCAAATTGCACTCAGGCCAAGACGAATCCTGGCAAGTGCACTGGAGGCGGGGCCATTCCTAGCAAGTGCACTGAGGTCAAGACTGATCCTGGCAAGTACACTGGAGGCGGCACCATTCCTAGCTAGTGCACTGAAGGCAAGACTGATCCTGGCACTTGCACTGAGGGCAAGACTAATTCTGGCAAGTGCACTGAGGGCGGGATGAATCCTGGCAAGTGCACTGAGGGCAGGATGAATCGTGGCAAATGCACTGAGGGCGGGATGAATCCTGGCAAGTGCACTGAGGGTGGGACAAATCCTGGCAAGTGCACTGAGGGAGGGATACATTTGCAGTCAGGAAGATTTGATTGATCTTGTCTTAAACTATTCTACCTAATCATGTCATGTGATTGGTGACCCTAAAGCTTCTTACAGGTTACCCATAACGTTCTTGGCATACACAAAAAATGTATTCACAGACCCTCGTTCACCCGACAGTAGTCAAGAGTATCGTTTTGTCCCGTTTGTCAGCATACCTTTCTTAGTTTAGTCTGCTACACTATACCGTAATGAGGTGTCTGTGGGCGACAGATGACACTGTATATGGTTTCAGGGTCATCCAACGGAGGCTTAGGATTGGAAATTTCTATATATCTCAGATGGACACTGTAGAGTGCAACGTGGTGGCAGATTTACCTTGGTTCACATGATCCATAGCCAGCATAATGACAACAATCACATCGGGTCCAAAAAATACAGTTAAACCTATCTGTATAACCAATAGCTCCCTCTTCTGGTTGGAAGGTCTTACAGATGACTATTTGATACAACATTTGCAAGCTCTGATGGTAGAAAGAAGGAGGGTTTGTTGGATAATTATTAACTAAATATAATTATAGGGCAATTTTTATTTTTTTTTGCAAAAATAAAGTTTTGGTTTTGCTCTTGGAATCACTTTAAGGATACAATTCTACAGGTTTATGAATAGTTTCTTGTGCGTTCCCTGGCACATAAAGAGCTTTTCGTCCTAGCAGATAAATAGTTTTTGGCTCCATGCTTACACTGGAAGGTGAAGGGTTTCTGGCCCAAAGGTTCCTCTGGCATGGGCACACAGAGATGAGCGTTTTAATCCTGTGTGACCAATCTGTCCTCACTGGGAGCTGCTCTCCATGAGTGCTTTGTCATGCTAATCACAGCTTGCTGAGTGAAAGGTGTGTGTCCTGCTGTGTGTGTTTGTCCTCCTGTGTGTGCGTGTTTGTGCTGTTCATGTACCCTGCTGGAGGCTTATGTTTTCCTGCTGTGTCCTCCCAAATATTTATGCATCATAAAAATTTCTATGTATGTGTCAGTCAAAGTGTTTGTCCTAATGCATTTGTGAATCGAGCACCTTAGGCCTCTTTCACACTTCAGTCGTGCGACGTCAGTCAAAATCCGTCAAAATGTGAAAAAAACGGATCCGCCATTTTTTTTTGGCGGATCCGTTTTTTTCCCATAGACTTGCATTAGTGACGGATTTTGACGGATGGTCATCCGTTAGGTCCGTTTTTGGACGGATCCGCCAAAAAATTGGCGTCCGTCATTTAAAAAAAAAGGCCAATGCAACGTTTTTTTTGACCGCCGCATCCGCCATTTTGTACAATGGCCGCCTCTCTCTCTCTCTCTCTCTCTCTCTCTCTCTCTCTCCGAAATTTCCATCATTTCCGGATGAAATCTTCTTGGCGGATCCGTCAGAAAACTGACCAGCTTTGCATCCGTTTTTTTCCTTTTCTGCCGGATCCGCCATTTTCACGGTTGGGCGGACGTCACACAACGGAAGTGTGAAAGAGGCCTTACTCCATATTGCCACCTCTGATGATGACTAAAGCTCTGAACAACAGCGTAAAAGTTGTGATATACCCATGTCAGTGATGTACACCAGCGGCATGGTCCGGGTACATGGGCAGCCTCTTTGGGGAAATCATAAGCCTTCATTTAGGGTATATGTACTGAAATTGAGATATGTAAATATCCTTTTTATGAAGGAGATACGGAAACCTTTCCATAATGTTTTCTGGTACTGGGATTTTAGAGGTATGTACTGGATTCTGCCTCCGACTGGGTCCTAAAAGTGTACACAGGTCTCTTTTCTGTGGATCTTTGTTTTTGATAATCATTCCATTCAGTTTAATGGAAACAGGATCTAAACTAATCCGCTGTAATCTGCAGCTGAACCCAACAGCAAGTACTCTATTTCCCCACAGCACACCCACAGGGGATACAGAGCATTACACAAGTCCTCCAAAGTGAGTAAGGCCGGCATCACACTTGCGAGTGTGATGCGAGTAAGTCGCACGACTTTGTCGCATCAACACCCGGCACGGCCGCCCGCTCTCGGACCCGAGTGTGCAGCTGCATGTATTTCTATGCAGCCGCACACTCGGGTCCGAGAGCGGGCGGCCATGCCGGGTGTTGATGCGATAAAGTCGTGCGACTTACTCGCATCACACTCGCAAGTGTGACGCCGGCCTAATGCACTCTGTTGCTAATAGACGATGGTCTTGAACAGAGACAGCCCTAATAACTCATGGGATGCAATTCATTAAGACTGGCGTTTCAAACTGATAGGCTTTTGAAGAATAAGGCTGGCCATACACATTGGATGACTGTCGGCCAAACAAGGCTTCAGTCGATTGTTTGACTGACAGCCATCTCAGCTGACACACATACACAGTAGCGCTCGTTGAGCTGAGATAAAGCTATCGACTGACCCCCTGGCCAGTGGCTTATCTCCGAGAGAACAATGTGATCAACAGTCCGAAATCAGACATGCACAATCAACATCTCTCAACCACCAGTCATCCGGGGCCCCCATACTCATTAGACCATTGGGCAAACCCATCGATTCAGACGACATTAGCCTAATGTGTTTGGCATGCCTAACGTGCACCTACTTTATTAGGAGGCTCATCTTATCACTGGCATTTGCCTCACCAGAGACAGTACTCTAGTCAAGGCCTAGAGTAACAATTCTGTCATAAGCTGTGCCTCAACTTTGAATGAATTTATTAGGCGGGCTTCACCACACCCCGTCCTGACCCAGCTCTGCCTACTTTGGTGGCACTGGCCAGAGCTGTCGTAAAAATGCCAAAAGTCACACATTTTTTGTGCAACTTTGTGTTGTTCAAAAATGTTGTGATGTTTTATGCTAGTATTTTGGCAAAAGCATTTTCATGAATGGGGCCCGTTGAGTATTTGACAACCCCTTTACCTCTTCCTCCCATAGGCCTTACTATCACATCCTATGTCTAGCAATAAAAACTATAGGAAAAAAGAAGAGCAGATAGGGTCTTATCCCACAGACTCGGATATCGTTTTTTACAAAAAACTGCTCACCTGGTTGTTGTAGTAAAGCATATTTGTGTCGTGTGCCGCAGATCCATGGGTCAGCAAGCGACTATATCGGGAATAATATAAAGCAGATTTGTGTCGCAAGAGGGTGTATGCAGCGGTCTCATTATATGAGCCTGCACCGCACTCAGCAATTGCAGGCTGTGTTATATGTTATATAGCCAGTACCTGTCTCTACCAGCAGTGATCAGAATCGGACCTAGCTCCGCTTGCTCCTGTTTAACCACTTAATTGCTGTTGTCAATCTTTTAATGAAGCTTTTAAAATGTTTTTTCCCAGGGGATTTTCCTTTTCTGCGCCTATCGGCCCCCATGCAACGCAATTGTGGGGTGTTGATATGTTGTCATGGCAGTTGGGGGCATGATGAAGACCCTCATCACCACAATCTTAGTGTGTCACAGGCTGGTCTTTATAGCAGACCATGATTTTTACTATATACTTTCTGTAGTGCAGCAGTAGTACACTATGCAGTGATGAGGCAGTGACCCAGCAAAGTTCAAAGCAAAACGTCTGTTTAATGTTCAACTCAGCAAAACGCAGCACGCGATATCCTCTGGTTCGCAGCCGGGAAACAGGACAGTCCACCTTCGGATCGCAGCCGGGAACAAGACAGTCTACCTCTGGTTCACAGCCAGGCTCATATCCTTTGGATTACAGTCACTAAACACGCCAGTCCACCTCTGACCAGTTGCTGTGGGCGGCTGCACTGCTGTGTTAATGTTCTACTCACAGCTTTACACAGAACACGATATCTACCGGATCGCAGCCGGGAACTATATCCTCCAGTTTACAGTCACTAAACACGCCAGTCCTCCTCTGACCTGTTGCCGTGGGCGACTGCACCGCCATGTACTCTGTGGGTGCCAGGCTATTCAGCTGCCTTGGCTGTTTGGCTCCGCTGGCCTGTGTTGCCTCACACAGGTGGGAGCTCTGCAGAGCGTCCTGCTCTGTACTCCTCCAAACACCAGACTGACACTGACTCTGAACCTGACACACCCAAACCCTATACTGCAGGGTTTTTAACTTGAATCTGTGGCCTTCAGCCACATGGAAAACCTGGCCAGGAATGAAACGGACTGCACAACTACCATCTGCAGTCTGTTTCAACGCACCAAAGCCCAGAGCTGGTTTTCCCTAAATCTGCCTTGGACAACCAGCATGTCCAAGACCTATACTCACTTTAGTCTGCATTGCAACCACAGCTACGCCTGTGACTGCAATGCCATCTCATGGCCTCAATACGCCTCAGTGTGCATCCTGGAGGGGAACATACAGTGATCCTCACATGTTACACCAGTCACTGCCTCACATTTCATATTGCAGTATATAGTACACACAATCAAACAATGGCAGGTTCAAGTTCCCTAGGTGGACTAGAAAAAAAAGTAAAAGTAGTAAAAATACCCCTTCCTTTTCCCAATAGCAAAATAGAAAATAAACATATTTGGTATCACCACATCTGAAAAAGTCCTATCAACACGTAATTATTTAATTCATAGCGAAAACATCGTAGAAATACCTAAATGCCAGAATTACCAGTTCAATTGTAATAAAAAAAAAACCTATACAAGTTTGGTATCACCATTATCATATTAAACTAGAGAATCAAGTTGTCAGGTCACGTTTACCACTTCTTGAGCATCGTAAAACAAAAAAAAACAATGACTGAATTGGGTGATTTTCACTATTTCATCCCACTTGAAATATTTTTTTTCTGTTTTTCAATAAATTATATGGTAAAAGGAACGATGTCATTCAAGACTACAACTCGTCCTGCAAAAAAAAACTTATTACGTCTATGCCGATGGAAAAATAAAAAAGTTATGACTCCTGGAAGAAGGGGAGGAAAAAGAGAAAATCAAAAACAAAAATTTGCTATGGAGGGAAAGGTTTTCCATAGGGTTGCTTCAAGGATTCTTTCATAAAACCATGGTCCTAAAATTATCTCATACTTGGATGTTCCTTGCACAGGTGTTCTAAGTGGGTGGCAGAGGAAGGGGACAGAGTGACAAGGAAGGACGGGTAGACAGGCAGACATCTAGGGAACTTTCTCATGAATATCAGCACCCGGCGGAGAGAGACAGGAGGATTTCCTTGATATTACCTGGCATTGACAGACATGTGGCGTATATGTGTCTGCAGGTGCCTCTTTGCAGGTATGTGTGTGTATGCGTTACACAAGCACCCACTTCCTCTCTGCAGATGTGCGCTCTCTATGTATCGCCAATCCCCTTTCCCATTTCCCGAGTGCAAGTCCGAGGTATCGTCTGGCAGAATACAGTAGATTTTAATAGCCATTGAATAGATGTTAGTAGCCAACTCACTTTATCAGTTTTATAAATGACAAAACAAAAAAAACAAGTCTCAGATAGTCTCCATTATTGACCCTTTCATCTGCTTGTCGGAGGGGTTTTCAGTTGCATTGTTAGTGAATCTCGGCCCTTAAGGGTATGCCACACTAAACAACATCGCTAACGGGATCGCTAAAAAACGTCACTATTTAGCGATCCCGTTAGCGATGTTGTTGTGTGCGGCATCTGTCAGCGACGTGGCCCCTGCTGAGATCCTGCTGTGATCTCGCTCGTCGCTGGAATCGTTCCGGACCCTATTTTATCGTCGGCGCTCCCGCTGGGTAAGTATTATCGCTGAGTGTGGCACCTTTTCTTAGCGATTTAGCGGTACTTTTGTACCGCTAAAGTCGTTAAGGAGATCGCTAACCGCGATAGCGTCCTTAACGATATCGCTAAGTTAAGCCGCACTCAGCGATATATAAACAATCCCGCTAGCGATCACATTAGTATGCGTCGTTATCGTTATCGCTAGCGGGATTGTTTAGTGTGGCAGTACCTTAACATGAACCTATCCTAAACCACTGACAGGTGACGCCGGTAACATTGATAATCTTGTTACAATGGCGCCTGTCAGAGTTGGGATATATTATAAGCAAGTGATCAGTCACTTCCTGAAGTTAATATGTTGATGTAGAAAAAATGTTGATATGTGAACGACTGGTAAGAGAATCTCCAAAATGGTGGGTATTGTACAGTGTTCCCGGTGTATGGCAAGTCTTGTAGGGTGTACCTGGTATATGGCAGGTCTTGTAGGGTGTTCATAGTATACGGCAAGTCTTGTGTAGTGTTTCTGATATACGGAAGGGCTTGTAGGGTGTTCCCAGTATACAGCTGATCTTGTGGGGTGGTTCTGGTATAGGACAGGTCTTGTGGGGTGTTCCCAGTATACTGCAGTTCTTGTAGGATGTTCAGAGAATACTGCAGGTCTTCTGTGGTGTTCCCACTATACGTCATATGTTGTGGGATGTTCCCGTTACAGCATAGTTCTTGTGAGGTGTTCTCAGTACATGGCAGGTCTTCTGGGATATTTCCAGTATGCGGCAGGTTCCATGGGGTGTTCCCGGTATACCGCAGGTTCCGTGGCGTGTTCCCGGTATAGCGTAGGTCCCGTGCGCTGTTCCTGGTTTACGGCAGCTCCTGTGAGATGTTCCCGATACATGGCAGGTCTTGTGGAGTGTTCCCAGTTTACGATCAGTCCTGTGGGGTGTTTCCAGTGTGCGGCAGATCCTGTGGTGTGTTCCTGGTATACTGCAGGTCTTATGGAATGTTCTGTTATACGGCAGGTTTTGTGGGATGTTCCTGGTTAATGGTAGGTCCTGTGGAATTCTCGGCATATGGCAGGTCTTGTAGAATGCTCCTGGTATACAGCACGTCTTTTGGGATGTTCTTGGTATATGTCAGGTCTTGTGGGATTTTTCTTGTATACAGCAGGTCTTATGTGATGATCACTGTATACAGCAGGTCCTGTGGAATGTCCCTGGTATACAACAGGTCTTTTGGGATGTTATCGGTATACTGCAGGTCATGTGGGATGTTCCCGATATACGGCAGGTCTTGTTGGATGTTCCTGGTATACGGCAGGTCTTCTGGGATATTTCCAGTATGCGGCAGGTTCCATGGGGTGTTCCTGGTATGCGGCAGGTTCCGTGGCGTGTTCCCGGTATAGCGTAGGTCCCGTGCGCTGTTCCTGGTTTACGGCAGCTCCTGTGAGATGTTCCCGATACATGGCAGTTCTTGTGGAGTGTTCCCAGTATACGGTCAGTCCTGTGGGGTGTTTCCAGTGTGCGGCAGATCCTGTGGGGTGTTCCTCGTATACAGCAGGTCTTATGGAATGTTCTGTTATACGGCAGGTCCTGTGGGATGTTTCCAGTATATGGCAGATCTTGTGGGGTGTTCCTTGTATACAGTAGGTCTTGTGGAGTGTTCCCGGTATATAGCAGGTCTTGTGGGGTGTTCCCTGTATACGGTAGGTCCTGTGGGATGTTCCCGGTATACGGACAGCCCACCCCAGGAAGCACATGTGAAACGTGCGTTGTGGCTGGCAGCACTTGGCCCTAAATTGCCGTTACCTTTTGGTCTTACCATCCACTAAAATATTGTGGGAACTTGTGTTTTACACTTATGTTCTAAACTGTCTACTTGGTCATTATTTTAATAATTTAGTTATTTTTTCAGTGTAAAAATATTTTTCGAAATAAAATTTGCTACTGTGTTTTTGTGTGTTTCTATACGGCGAGGTCTTGGGTGTTTCCTGTATACAGCAGGTCCTTTGGGATGTTCTCAGTATACGGCAGGTCCTGTGGGGTGTACAGGTATACGGCAGGTCTTTTGGGGTGTTCCATGTATACGGCAGGTCCTGTGGAGTGTTCCCTGTATACGGCAGATCTTGTTGGTTGTTCCCGATGTACAGCAGATCTTGTGGGGTGTTCCCAGTATGCTGCAGGTCTTGTGGGGTGTTCCCTGTATACGGCAGATCTTGTGGGTTGTTCCCGGTATACGGCAGGTCCTGTGGAGTGTTCCCTATATACTGCAGATCTTGAGGGGTGTTCCTGGTATACGGCAGAGCTTGTGGGGTGTTCCCTGTATACGGCAGGTCCTGTGGAGTGTTCCCGACATACGGCAGGTTTTGTGGGGTGTTCCCAGTATACGGCAGGTCCTGTGGGGTGTTCCCTGTAATCGGCACGTCCTGTGGAGTGTTCACGGTATACTGCGGGTCCTGTGGGATGTTCCCGGTATCCCGCAGGTCTTGTGGGATGTTCCTTGTATACGACAGGTCTTGTGGGATGTTCCCGTTTTATGGTAGGTCCTGTGTGGTTTTCCCGGTATACGGCAAGTGTTGTAGGATGTTCCTGGTATGTGGCAGGTCTTGAATGGGATTACCGATATATATGGCACGTCTTGTATGGTGTTCCTGGTATATGGCAGGTGTTATAGGATGTTTCCTGTATACAGCAGGGTTTGTGAACTTTTCTCTGTATATGCCATGTCTTGTAGTGTGCAGTGAATAAAGTAATCCAGGCCAACTTGGCACCATATATCACAGGATGACATCTTCTTGTGGAGTCCAGGCCTTTGAGTCAAAACTGATTTGGTGGCATAAGGGAGAACTACACAATATTAGACAGGTGGTTTTAATGTTATGACTGATTATTGTATGTACTTAGTGCATTAGTTCCGCCTCCAATGTGTGCAAAGTTGTAATATGGCACCTAAAGATTTCTCTTTAATGCTACTGCACCCCTATATTCCTGCTATGTCATTTATACTTATCATTCGCAGTTTGCATTGCGAATTACATCGTGCAAGGCCGACTAATCAAAATAGGAGCCAGTAGGTAGGAGGGATCCCATCCGACTGCCATAGATCCCTGAAGTGGCCGCTTGGGCCTGGTCCTGTGTTGGCCAAGTCAACTCCGAACCATGATCAAAATGTATGCATAGTGGGAATGCAGCAGTTGTGTGGCGCCCGAGTGCATCATTGACTCCTGTCAATCTGCCCCTATGCTTATCAGATGATGGGTGCATTTACAAGGTACAGCAAAAACTCCCCCAATATGCATCGTTCAGGTAGTAAAGCGGGCAGTATAGGGCACTGAATCGGTTAAGTACCTGCAGCGTTATGGGGCAGAAGATTTTCATTAGCCCAAGTGACCTGAAAATAGCTGACAAGCACCAACCCATGACAAAGGAAATGAAAGAAAAAAAACGTGATCTTCCTCCTCCCTCTGCGCCAACCATTCGTAGCAAAAAGGTACTAGGTTTATATGAAGGGTTATCAGGTAATGCTTTGCCTAGAGGCAGGTACGAGACAGCATCTTCTAAGTTGAAGAACGATGCCTAATCCTTGTATTTTCAGTAGATGCCGACATACAGCTACATCAACGTAAATGTAAAAACTTTGGACTCTTGGGAAAAGAGGAGGAAAGGAGAAAAGCGTATGGAAAAAAAAAAAGAAAAATCTCCCTGATTGGAAAGGAGTAAAAATTATAGTAGTATACATTTTTTGCAATGTCCTTTCACCTCTATACAAGCTCTTTGCATGAGCCTGAATAGTTAGCGACCCTGTACGGACCATTTAGAATACTGCTCCTTCTTCAGCTCCTTCCAGCCTTTCAGTCCCCGGAGTCAGTTCATTCATCTCTCGCTTCTGTAAATATTATACAGACATTTCAAACAGCACCAAAAACTTTCCTCTCCAGTGTCTGGCGAGGGCTTTCTTTTGTATAACAGTCCCCAAACGACTGCAATAAACTCATAATGTCTGCTCACAACCTAACACATGATAAGGAATGAGCTGGAACTGTCCCGTCCTCTGCTGGATTGTAAAATGAAGACGTCGTCCTCAATAAACCAGAAAATACTAATAATTCACATAAAATGATTAACAAGCTAAAAGATAAATAAAAAAAGTCCATGCTCTGTGAGCCATCAACGGCAAAGAAGATGGTAACATTGCCCTTGTTTTCATTGGTCGTCCTTCTTAAAATAAATATTTCCACGACAACGACACTCCTCCGATTCTATATAGAAATTCCTTGTGCCTTTAATCTCCATTTTCTCACCCTCACACCCTCTGCTTGTCTCAATATTCTCCTCCATCTCTCTTTTCGTACTCTACAAATGTCTCGATTGATGTTACCCTGGGAGCAAAATTCTTAGGGACGCAAGATTTCAGAAGGTAATAATTGTGCGTCCCCAAGAATTGGCATAGAAGATCCGAGACAGTGCCACATGCAATAGACTATTAGCCAAGGTGTCCCAAATATTCAGACGAACACCAACATGATACTGATGCATTGGGATCCCACGATGGAACAGAGAGACAAAGACTCCCTGCTCCACCACAAAGTTTCCTGCAGGCAACCTGGAAGATGTCAGCAGCCTGCCAACCCATAAGCCACTTTATTACAATACTTATGTCCTTAATGTTTCAAAGAAATTTTAGGGATGGAGGGAACCTGAGTGGCCAATGGCAGAAATATATAATTCTTAAAGTTTGGGGTATAATTGATAGAATCTTGTTAAGTAAAGCATTGGGTTTTAATAAAAAAAATGTGGGAAAGGATTATATGAATTTAGCAAATCCAGAGGGTTTAAACACAAAATTTAATGTTTTTTTTTTTTAGAAAATCTGTAAGTACACGTTCGTTTCCTACTGCTGATCCAGACATATCACATCTGTAAATGAACCAATCTCTTATGTTTCCTAAGTAGGTGCGTGCCAAAAATGAAAAAGCCCTTGTATCCCGAGGTAGAAGGCTTGTTACTTTTAGAACATGTACAATATTGTCAGAACTTGTACAATAATATTCCATTCCTAACTTTCATGTTCCAATCTGGGATATTTATGGCGTATGGACAGGAATGATAGAGTTGGGTCTCACCTTTAATGGGGTTGTTCACTGCTGTATTTTATATTACAAATGGTCGCATGGTAGTCCTAAACTAAAAATAAAACCAGATACTCACCTACTTGACACCCATCATTTCTGCTACCCGTGTCCCACACTTGTCTACTTGCTTCTTTCTCAGGTTGAGACTGCTGCAATCACCCACCACTCATTAGCTGTAACAATGAGCCGGAAGCAACAGTCTCCTAGCTCTCCGCCATGGGTACATTTGTAAAATGACTTTGTGCTTTTTTTGTTTTAATCCACCATAGAGTTCCAGAGATATGAGCTTTTTTGATTAGGGCAAATTTTATGGTGCTTTTTTTTAACAAGTGGGCGTGGCTCACAGGATTCTCTAGGGGCGTGTCTATAGACTGCTCTGCGTTATTACCCTACATGCCACACCCCTTTGGTGAAGTGCCTAAAAAAAATAATTGAATACCTAAGGGACAAAATAAAGTAAATTAAAAACTGACCACTTTTGATCTGGCGAAAGGTCCCTTTTTTTAAAGAAAAAAATATAAACAAAAATGCAATAAGGTACATATTAATTATAAAAAAAAAATCTCAAAAACTCAATGAAAAATAATCAAAAATAAAAAAAACTCGTAAAAGTACGCTATTTTATGCTACTCAAAAAAGGCCTCCTGACATACACCAGCCAGATGTCCAGACATACACTAGGACTAGGTGGTAGATGGGGGATTGTGGATACATAGAGCCCATGTGCAGTGTGAATGTCACCTTATAGCATGATCTTTCCTTTATGAGAAGCGATAAATCACTTATAGGGGGAGCACACAATCTAGATGACATGTGCATTCCTATGGAGCTGAACGCACGGGTGCTAGTACTCAGCAAAACCTAATGTGCTGATCAATGCTGTTCCCTGCTCTCCGTCACTTTGTGTTTTTGCTTCCCCGTTTCATAAGGATCTATCGGCTGCTTGCTTGTTTATTTTTCTTCCTAGCACACAGCCAAAATATGAACTTTTCACTTCTTCCTTCCTCTACACTTTATTTGCACATTCTTGCTACTTTTGTAGCAAAATATATGATCTTCTTCCAAAATAGTTACATTGGGGGTTGATGTAAGGCTAGCCAGCGAAAACAGGACATGCAACTAGCAAGGCGCAGAGGCCGACCAATAGCATCGGAGACTAGTCTGACACAAATAAAAGGAAACGGAACGCTAAAGTACCGCTCTATAGCGCTGTACTGCCTAATTAAGTTCATGAAGTGATCACATAGATTCTTCATTATGGAGGCATTAATACGACGACAACGATTATACCAGGGTATATGCACCTATGTTTTGATGACTGTATTATGTAGCTAAGGCCGGGGTCACTCGGGACCGGAATGTGCGGCTGCAGGTATTTCTATGCAGTTGAACGCTCCAGTCTGAGTGCCGGCGGCAGTGCCGGGTATTGAGGCAAGAGACTTGCGCGAGTTTCTCGCATAGCAGTCGCAAGTGTGACCCCGGCCTTAAAGGGGTTTTCTGGTTTCCGAAAACTTTTCTCTCCCCTTACAGCAGTTTCTTTAAAAGAAACAAACAAACCTTGCTTTACTCACCCTTCCTGGGTCTAGCGCTGAGACTCCGCCACTGCTCCCAGCATCTATTATTGGTTGCAGCTGTGACATCACGGCGACAGCGCTGCAGCCAATCGATTAGCTCAGCAGCTCTGATTAGAGGTCTGTGCCCTGATGGCTGTGTATTAGGAGGAGGACAGGGCCGTGTCCTGATCTCTGTGTATTAGGAGGGGGATGGGGCCGTGTCCTGATGGCTGTGTATTAGGAGGAGGATGAGGCTGTGTCCTGATCACTGTCTATTAGGAGGAGGACCGGGCTGTGCCATGATGGCTGTGTATTAGGAGGAGGATGGTGCTGTGTCCTGATCACTGTGTATTAGGAGGAGGACAGGGCTGTGTCCTGATCGCTGTGTATTGGGAGGAGGACAGGGCTGTGTCCTGATCGCTGTGTATTAGGAGGAGGACAGGGCTGTGCCATGATGGCTGTGTATTAGGAGGAGGATGATGCTGTGTCCTGATCACTGTGTATTAGGAGGAGGATGGGGCTGTGTCTTGATGGCTGTGTATTAGAAGGAGGACAGGGCTGTGTCCTGATCGCTGTGTATTAGGAGGAGGACAGGGCTGTGCCATGATGGCTGTGTATTAGGAGGAGGATGGTGCTGTGTCCTGATCACTGTGTATTAGGAGGAGGATGGGGCTGTGTCCTGATGGCTGTGTATTAGGAGGAGGACGGGGCTGTGTCCTGATGACTGGGTATTCGGAGGGGATAGGAATAGTAATGGCATCCCGGACTATATGATATCTCCTGATTGTATATACTTGGTCGGTGGGTGCGAGTTGTGTTTGCAGGAGGGTGAGGTAAGTGATGCCTGATGCTTTGCAGCAGCAGGTTGGGGTGTAAGTGTCCCTGATCGGTGCGGCTGTGGTAGAGATTTTGGAGTGGGAGGAATGTTTTCTGTTAATCACCGCTTGGTCTAATTGAAATATAAAATGAAGTGCGGTTCTCCTGTTTCCAGGGAACTGTCAGAAGTGCAGGTGTGAGTCCAGGCAGCCTGAGGTGGGTTACGGGGGGAGAGGACGGCTCTTTTAACTGGCGTTGGGTTACTGGCAGCAATGAGAAGAACGGGAGGAATCTTGCCTCAGCCACAAGGCTCAATTCTTCCTCTTGGAATGAAAGTCAGGAAAACAGACCGCCCCTGTGCACCTGTCCCCCACCATGCTAGCCAACACAGGAAAAGAGCGAGCGGACATTAACCCACCACACACTAAAGGCTTTGCTGGCTTTTTCTACTTTATTTGCTGTCTGGACTTATGTATTTGCAGGCAACTGGACAGTTATCTAAAGCTTTCAGCTTATGTTCACATATATGGGGAAATAGTAAATATTACACACTGGTATTATCCCCCCTAACTATACTGCTGTGTGT
>VIAB01000039.1:156180-170877 GCA_009801035.1 Oophaga pumilio
GCGGAAAAACCCGCATCATGTGCACAGCATTGCGGAATCCCATAGGCCGTAATGAGTTGTATTGTGTAAGCGGTTTTGCCGCGGTTTCGCGGCGTTTCCCGCTAGGAATACGCAACGTGTGCACAGGCCCTAAAACGGAAACGATGCGCCTTCTGTCCAACATCAAATAATCACAAAACGAATGTGATCTGTTGCAGTTGTGCAGAGTACTTATGCAAAAGACATGTAAATTATACTTGTGACGAATGCAAACAGTAAATTTAGCACCGTGAACCTTATTCACCATTTTATATAGAAAAACTGCACTTTTTTTTTTTAGGAAAAAAATATATTTACATACAGTTTGTTATTAGTTATAGTTTACAGTTATGTAAAGAATTTTTTTATGTGCAGATGTGTAATATGCATGAATATTGCAATAAGGCCATGTAACATTTTTTGACAACAAAAAAATGAAAAATACAATTTTGATTTCATTTTCCATTTGTTTATGAACAACCATGTTCACATACAGTACAATAATGCAATTGGTATTCAAATAAAACACTTAAATTAGCTAAAAATCAAGACTTTAATAGGTCCGGTCAAAAATGACCGGAACATTATAAGTGTATAGTAGACCTGCACAGAACAGCAGGGTTAAGAGGAGAATGACTAAGTATGTGTGGACACCCCACTTACATATTTCCTCAAACGATGACTTTTAAAGGGGTTGTCCACTACTCTGGCAGCCACGTCTCAATCCAAATCCATGTTTCCCCCCTTATACTCATCTCCGGTGACAGCGCCGATCCAGCGCATGTAGGACAGCGATTCTCTCCGGAAGAATGATGGTGTGAAAAACCCTTTCAACCTTGCACCTTTTCTGGCCAGGTTGCTAAGATTGTCCTGGAAAAATCGGGAGTGTTGGCAATAATTCACTTCTGCAAACCAGAACCATAGAACCTCAATTAAGAGAAATATAGGTGTGACCAGCGGGAATTGTGCATCCTGGGGCCATCCTGAGCTGTTAATTATCTTCCAATGCATAATTTTATAGGGAGTTTCTCCAGTATATTTTTCACATGGGACAATACTACAGCACCCAGAGTAAATGACCATGCAGATTTAGTCCTCGGGACCCCAGGTCTGCGATGAGGCTAACCACGTAGCCACCATGCTGCATTATTTTACAGCAGGTGTGTGCTTTACAGTACACCTCACAAGCATTTGTACAGACGTTATAAATTTTCCTCTTATCCCTACTGCATAAGAAATCCATTGTATGGAGTACATCGGTGTGACGAGACATTTATATGGCTTTTTATGATTTTGCCTTTTTCCCCCCAGCTCATCCATTAGCTTTTACAACACCCAGGTGTGCAGCTGATGATAACGCGATGAATTATCATCTCATCCCTCTCTTCGAATCTGTCCTCACTCCCCTTCAGCATCTCACTCTACTCGTATTCTTCCAGGTGTTTGTCTTTCATGCACATTTCTACTGCCATTCCGACTTCTTTCCACATTTTAACAGCGTGAGGGAATCATTGCGAGAAATCTTTCTACACATAAAAATAAACCCAGCTAACATCTGTCATGTGAATAGTCTACACAGCTCGCCATGAGAGTCTGAGTAATACACATACGGTATTTTAATATATTCCGCATAACACAATTTTATTCATGGACATTTATCTTCTTGTGTTCACAAATATTACTGCCACATATAATACGAAGTAAATGTCAAATTCGGTATTTAATGCGGCCAGGGCGGCTGAATTTAGCGTAGGTGGCCATTCTCTGAGCAGACTAATAATGCATTGCATTAGGAAATTGTGCTTAATGTTCCTGAAAGGACACTCCAAAAGATGGGCTGCATTATTTCCAGGTGTGTTATACTACGTGAACCCATTATTTATTCTTAGCACGAGATCCTAGCCGTCTAGATTGTCCTTTAGATTTATTTGTGATAGCGCACGCCGCACAGCGAATACTAATGCTCGAGTGTAGGACTGACTAGAGAAGAGCTTTGTTGTTTTCTTCTTTAGGGCAATGGGGTTTCTAAAATCTTTATATTTTTTCACTCATGTTAACCTATGTTTGGTGAATAATGTTTAGCTTCTGGTTACTTGACAGGATAAGCATCTCATTGTAACCTATGTCATGTATACTCTATACAGTGTATCCAATAGGATTAATCTCTGCACTCCAGAGTCTTAAGGTACTGCCACACTAAACGCTCCCGCTAGCGATCTCGTTAGCGTCGCATACTAATGAGATCGCTAGCGGGATCGTTTTAATATCGCTAGTGTGGGACCACACTTAGCGATGTCGCTAGGACGCTATCGCCGCTAGCGATCTTCTTAGCGATTTAGCGGTACAAAAGTACCGCTAAATCGCTAAGAAAAGGTGCCACACAGCGATTAGATACTCACCCAGCGGGAGCGCCGACGAGGAAAAAGGGTCCGGAGCGATTCCAGCGACGAGCGAGATCCCAGCAGGAAGCTCGTCGCTGGAAGCTGCCGCACACAGCAACATCGCTAACGGGATCGCTAAATAGTGACGTTTTTTAGCGATCCCGTTAGCGATGTTGCTTAGTGTGGCATACCCTTTAGTGTAGTTCTATGTGATGAAGATTCACAGTGTTTCCCCTACCTCCTACTTGTAATCGGTTACTCCCTATCAGCTCTTACAAGCAGGAGGCAGGGAGAGCAGTATGAATCTGGACCTCATGGAATACACAGTTCTGCATCCAGCCCTCAAAGATACTATAGACAGTCAGTAAGTGTAGTTGTTTAAAATTTAAGTGTTGAGTTAGCATTATTTAGTATTATTTTTTGCTGAAGTGCTACTTTAAGAAAGGAAAACAAAGAAGGTTCTGCCTTAAGAAAAATATTTTGCTTCTGAATCTAAGATGAAAGGGGTAATTACATTGATGATTTGTGTATCTAACATCTGTCATGCAGAACGTTGGAAGTTGAGATTTTGCAAGAAGGGTGCACATTATGAAACCCGTGCATTTGGGCACTAAGAAAACTTGTCTAGCCCCTTATATTCCGTCCTGCTCATTTCCAGCATTGGTAACTGTAGTGAAGCTGGAATCGAAACGAATCTAGCGGCTACAATGATTGCTTTCAGCTCAGAATAGATTTATTAATGCTGACAAACAGAGCAAATATGAGCCAGGTCTACTCTACAGTAAATTTGGCTTTATTGCTGTAGGGGAAATTCCCTGTGACATTATATAATAGGATTACCTGTGACCAGTACGTAAACCTCCATTTTATGTAGCGTGCACCTTGTCAGGAGGTAGCAAGTACCACATATCAGATCTTCCTGTTTCGACACACCAACCATTATTGTATTTAGCTGCCCTAACCCCATAGATAGCTGTCAACCTCCTTTTTCTTTTGACTTCCCCATAAACGTGCACACTCATCTCAATGTGTTTTCAGTGGGAAGAGCACTCCCTCTCCTATGGTTACAAAGAATTGGACAGGTTGAACTCCAACTTGCCTGATCCTCCTTTCTCTCAAAATCTGCTGTCTGGGAACAGTCAAGCTTTTTTTTTCCTTTGTCACAGGCTGTACATACTATAACAAAGCCCAACAATTATTTTTTTTTTAGCTGTCAAGAATATTTGAGGAGTATTTTCCAGGTGCTGAAACCAAAAATTGCATTGGTGTCAAATGGGATCTATTTTTTTTAAGCATCTCAAGTAATGATTTTGCATCAATATGTCATTAAGCTGATAAATACAGCCGGGTTTGGGCTATCTATCACCCCGGCAGATAGTGCTACCTAATCCAGTACTGCAGAATGTGAACTCTGCCTAATTGTTGGTGCAGCAGTCATCATTACCTAGCCAATGATTGACAGTAAATTGACAGGAAATAATTTGTTAACCCCTAGGATCTGCAGTCCTTTTTGGCAGCAAAAATATTTTTATTTTTAATCCTTGCATTCCAAAAATGATGACTTTTAGGCATAGGTATCTCAGTGTATCCTGTGTTATGCATACTGCAAAGTCTCATATCCTATATGATTCATCTTCAAACTCCAGAATATTAGTGTAGTTTGTAGTTATATCTAATGAAGCTTCAAAGTGTTTCCCCTACCTCCTGCTTGTGATTGGTGTCTCCCTGTCAGCTCTTACAAGCAGGAGGCAGGGAGAGCAGTGTGAAGTTGCACTTCATAGGATACACAGTTCTTTATCCAGCACTCACAGATAATATAGACAGTCAGTAAGGGTAGTAGTACAACTGCAAGTAATCATTTTGTTCCTTTTGCTTGTATATAAATGGCCTCTATAAAACATAACTGATATCTTCAGCTGTATGGAGGCTATATATATTTATTGATATGTAGGAGGGATTTTTTATTTTTGTATTCAGTTTTTTAAGTAATATATTTTATTTATTTATATTTTGTACATAACAAGGGTTTTTAACCTTTTCAGTCTTATTTTTTAATTATATTTCAAAACTTTTTTTTCTAAATGGCTGACTGCTGCTTTCAATGGCTAAGCTAAATCCCTTCTCTGTCACAGTCGATGCAATAAGCGACCAGCCCCCTTCACACACAGCTGTGGTCGTATGCCGTCACCAAAACACTGTCACGACTAGAAGTGATGCTCCTGGCATCCATAATGCAGTGACTACCAGATAATCAGGGCACTTGGCATAATTGATCCATGTCAGTAAGTGCGACTTCACGTGTCCGAGAATCACTGTCCGAGTGAAGACGGCGATTTCAATACCACCCTATGGTCTCCTGGCACAAACTCAATCGCCACATGGTGATCCGGATATACTCAGGCCATAATTTTTGAACGTGTGTGAAACCTGCCTAGCTTATGTAAATTCCAGTTTATGTATTTTCTCGGCCGGACATCCCCTTTAAACTTTTCTATGCTTTTTTTTCAATTTACTAATTTCTTCTACTTTATTTTCTGTGTTACCTTCACCCTGGTAAACCCCTGCCGCTCTTTAACCAGTCTAAATATATCATATACGCTGACACATCACACAGCCATCTGTGAGCCAATTACATCAAAATTATGTTTTCAAAGATCATTTCCAGAATTATTTCAGACACACAGGGAACACATTGCAAAAAAAAAATTCCGGATCACATAAAAGCATTCTTTCCACAGCACAAATTTAATTGACACTTGATACGTAGGAAATAAAGCGAAAGAAAAAAAAACATACAAAGAGTTCAGGTAAATCTTTTTTTCTTTTTATTAAATGTGTTTCCATGTCGGAAAGGTGTTTACAAGGCAGGAGCCTGCTCCTTCGCCACAAAGAAAAAGGAATTTAGGATGTGGTGTAAGTAGATACAGTAATTGCTTCATTGATCAGATTCAGAATGTCTAAATAAAATATTCTGGAAGGGTGGAAAGGGGTAAAGGTTTGGGTGGGCATCAGGACTCACAAGTCACTGTGCAGAAGAGGGTGGACAGTAAGGACATTCATACAGAGTCTGGGACCGCCAAGCTACAGCTGATATTTGTAGGGTTGCTGTATTCTACCACCAAGTCATCCCGCATATTTAGCAATAATTTGTAAAACTGGTGCTTTTCCCCTTTGCAATATTTTGTAATAGTGTTTTCAGCAGGTGCAAATTAGAGGAATTCTGAGTCCCTCTAAAATGCGTAAATTGGTGAAGATGCACCCAAATTTTTTTCTCAAATTACGTGGAAATGTGAAGTACATGGTGCACGTCAAATGTATTATTGGTTTTGAACACTTTTTACTCTTAAACTATGAAGTACCATTTTGAAATATGCTGTATAATTCTCAAAATCCATTATAGAGAAGAAAAGATATTGGTGTACAATCATAGATACCAGCCAAGTGGAGGTGTCCGGCCTCAGTCCCATGTTAGTTTTTCTCGTACGAGCTCTAACTGCGTTTTTCAGCTATATCACTTATACCTATAGTAGCAATGGGGCCGTTCACACGTTCGTGACTTTTCGCCGAGAAACGTGTCGAATCAAAATCGGCAATGCAAGGCTATGGACCATCTGAGTGCAGTGCGTTCTTCACAGACTGCTGGATAGCAAAAGATAAAGACACTTTTTGTTTGTTTCTCGAAAAGCAAACAAAACACTCGTGAAACTCGTACCGATTTTCTCGTATGAGGAAATTACTGACCTGTGAATGAGGCCTTAGGAAGGTTGTCTAAAACCCCGTAGGTCTCCTAATTTTGGGAAATATAATGGATCTTCGCACAAGGTATCCTCTCGAAACATATTTGTACTTGGATGTAATCAGTGTTTTAATTGTAATAGCTGGTGACTTAGAGTAGGTTCGCCACTTTTTCTTTCCTCTAGTTTTGATAAAGTGACTAAAGTTATCCCCTATTGATAGGATAAGGGATAACTTATTGATTGCTGGAGGTCTAACCACTGGGACCCTCAACGATCCCAAAAACTGCCATAAATTTCCAGCAGTCCCAAATCGAATGAAGGGAGCAGTGGTGACCATGTCTATTAGTTTTTGGAGATTAGTGGGACCACCAACAATCATTGTTATCTCCTTTTCTATCAGTAGGGGGTAGGTTATATTCTTGGTACAATCTATTTAATATGTGGCAGGTTTGATTGAAGGGGTATTCCTATTGCTGACATGTACGGCATACGCATCTCTTTTCGTTCACTACAATTAGAGGTCCAAAAATTACCAAGAAAGCAGTTACTCAGCATTGGCAGCGCATGCGGGATATTCTCAACATAGTCGCAGGTCAACGGGATATGCTGTAAATGTCTGATAGATGCAGGTAACACCTCTTGAGCTTATGTCTGTATTGAGATTAGGGTCCCCCCCATTCACAATCGTGGGGGACCAGGTAAAGCACAAGTTTTCTCTGTTATTTTTGGACCTCCAGTAGTAGTAAGTGAAAAGAGATGAACATTCGCCGCCACCTCTCAGTTCACAGCTGCCTTGAGATGGGGATTGGAAAGGTGTGGATATGCCATAGATGTTTGAGAAGGGAACAGCCTTTTTAATTCATGACTTTTCCATTATGTAAAAGGGACTTATGTAAATAAAATTTCAACATTTACCGCATATATCTGCCATAAATTTTAAGATCAAATATTAAGCAAATGTAATCAGTGCTCTGCCCACCTTTACTCACTGCACTTCTCACAAATTGTGAAAAAAAGAGGGGGAAGAAAATAATCAGCAGCCAGTTATTTCCATTCTGGTTGCACAGGAGAAATACGCACCACAGTAACAAATCGTCTGTTTACGTCCATTTTTAATCTAATTGCCCACTGGATGCGGCACATTTTTCCTGTTTACCACTTTCTATAAAATCCATAAAGAACTTTTATTCAGCAGATGAGTCGATGTGGGGACTCCGAAGCAACGGGCACGAAGAAAACATCTGCGTTCACCAAATATTCTATACATATGATACACACTAAATAAACAAGTACATAAACGTTCTAACGGTGGTTAAAATCACAGATATATTACTACAGAACACACACTGTATTACACACCCCGTCACTGCGAGCAGGTCCTGTCTAATGCATGATAAAAGAAGATAATATACCGGCTTGTATGTTACACAATTTTGCATATCACAACACTTTTTTACACTCAGAATGAAGTCCCCGAGTCCGTAGATTTTTTTATTTTTTTTATACAATTTTTCGTTAAAAGGCAACATATACCGTGTCGCGCTGTTTGGCAGAGGCCGGATTACTGTACAAAGCTCTGCAGGTCTTCATTGCTAGATACAATCCATACAGTTCCATAGAATGATCCGCAAGCGATCAGATCAGTTCAAAGGTGCTACAATTTGGGGGCAAAAACTGTTTTATACTTTTTTTTTTTTGCCCAGTATAAATTAGCAGCGGCCTTTCATTTTTTAATTTTTTCTTTCAGAAATTTAATTTGTCTCCCATTTTGAGAGACGTTCGCATTTTGCGATGTCATGTCCCGAGACAATTTTACTTAAACCTTTTTGAAATTTCTTACGATTTGAGGATAAAAATCAGTACTTATATTTTTAGAGCTTGGATATTTTTCCCTATGAAGATCCATCAGAGTAAAAGAACGAAGAGTTGATCTTTGGGGAAACAATACAGATCAAAAAAATAAAAATAAAGTTAAAACCATCTGGCTTCCAGAGTTCAAACACGTCATAGGCCTCAGAAATGAGTGACACCAGGTCACAGCTTGAGAACGGTCATTGTCCTTCTTAAACTTTTCTCCGTTTTGTCATTAAGACGCCATTGACCCCAATAATAGAGATCTGAAGACTGAGATCAGTGTGTAACATGCTCGGGGTGGCGAGTTGACTGCCAAATTATGGGCGATATTGGCGCCTTTGTCTCTTGCTTTGGACATTGTAGGTCTAATGATGGACTATTAATGTAACCCTATCGGTGGGTGAGTCCTTCTGCATAGGTGGATCTTGCCTAAGCTGCACTTTTGCTCTCACCTACGCTCTCAATCTCGGGTGAGGCCGATATGTTGCGAGGTTCCAAGCATTGGAAGTTGTATATATATACAGAATTAATGTTCTCTTCTCAAGACAACCCTCACGGTTTTACACATTTTCCTTTCTTTTCTTTGCGCTGTAGTTTCCGCAGGCGCCTTGTCCAAGCGTCCCTCCATTGGATCACCATGCTGTTTTTGTCAGCTGTAAGTCCCGGCCTATCTCCTTGACCTTCGCCGCTGCCCATCACTAAGTATCGGCGGCTCAGCAAGATCTTAGGGCATTTGCAGGAGAGATCTTTTATGTGTATCCAGAGTATACTATCTCCACGTTTTACTCGGTCATCTCGGCATTTGTAGACCGAAAGGACGTTGACGGTAAACTTCGCCCAGGAACCGACCATCTCCATCTCCAAAACATTCACCTGCACCACTGAAGGGAAAAGATTGGAAGAAAATTCTCGTTATATATATATCGTATGGGGTAACACAAACTTGACAGATTATTTTAATCTGGGATATGCCATAAATATCCTTTTAGATGGGATCTGTATTGAAAACAGGGCTCAATCAAAGCTTCGCTGTCCGTGGAAAGGTGTCTGTTGTGTGCAAATGATAAAAGTGCATGTGTGGCCATTCTTAATACCCTTCTTGTCACCTATGTAATATTTGTGTTACACAACTGTCCAGGGTCCGGGTTCTGCTCCCTTCACCCTGGTTCGCTAAACTCTCTTGTGCACCATGTGATCATCTACCTAGGCCTATATGAGGCCTACTAAGACAGGCATTAAGACCCTTCATTTTCTTGTTCTCAGCTTTCTGGCTACCTGCAGCTTGCAGAACTTCTGCTTCTTGTTCCTGGTCTTCCAGAACCTATGCTACCTGTTCCTGGTCTCCTATCCTCATGCGGCTTCCAGGACCTCTACTACCTGTTCCTGGTCATCCAGAACCTCTGCTACCTGTCTGCGGTCTCCAGGACCTCTGCTACCTGTTCTGGAACTCCTGTCTGTCTGCGGTCTCCTGTACCTCTGCTACCTGTTTCCCACGTGCCTTGTGGCCCATGTGCCCATCCAGACCTTGTGCTTTTGAGGAACCACCTCACCTGGTGAGCCTAACAATCTGCCAGATGGATTTTGCCAGTTTGTGGGAACTTGTAACATCCTACCAGACAGAGGACAATAGATAGAGAGCATGCACCTTCCACCCATTCAGCGACTGCTGCGAGTGACTTGGCCCTTTTTTCGGGATAGATGCGAGTCCCTGTTGTTGACCCGCGGATATGCCAGAAATATCCCAGATAAAACAACCCTTCTAACCCATGTAACAATCTTTTAGGCATTTACACATATTTTAGTTTTTTTCCCCTAATTTCTTGCAAAATTTTCTGTGAATATGGCTTGTAGAAATGCAATCACTTGCACATGTATAGAACAAGTTTCTGGAATAAGTTTCATTTAAAGACAAAACATGAACCCTTTGCCATTGCATCACGTAGATGACCATTACACCGGGGCAGGGGGGCTTCATTCACATAGATAATAACCTTGATTTATCATCCCGGCACATAATATCTCTTGTTTGCGCTAAATGAGGTACCAAGCGCTGAGGTTATGGTATGAGCCCACTACCTCCCACTTTCCAAAAAAAGAAGAAAAAACTCTATTTATCAGTGGGGGGTCTTTGTCTCTCTGACAGGGACAGCTTGGGGAGGCCTGGTTCAGACTTTCTTGTCTCACAGAGCCATAACGCCTTCTCTATTCTCCGCACGCCAAGAGTCCCTGCCATACATCAATGTGTTGCTTCCCCTCTGCGCTCAGGATGAATGGTCACCGTGTCACACTGATTAGGGGCCATCAGTCTACGTCCAATGGTTGAACAGCCAGGTGATTATTAGCATCTCATTAGCATATTGTTCCCTCCCATGGATATATATTTTTTTTTAAAAGGGGGGGGAGATGCGATATCCTTTTTAACATTTCTGGCAGACAGAGAAAGGGACAGGAATGAAAAGAAATAGGGAGAGGGAAGGGAGTATGTGAAATAGGAAGAGGTGGAATCAGACCATCCTAGGAATTAAAAGGCGAGAGGGAGTCTTCTCTCACCCTAATGAGGATACAGTCCTTTTATAACCCGGGAGTCGGGGCATCTCCCCTCTTTGTGCCTCTCTTAACTCCTCTATGGCCGAACAGTCCTGGAATGTCAATGCTCCGGGCTGTCAAAAGGCCAGCGATGGGAAGAACACAAAAAAAGTAGGGTAAATGGGGGTTATATAATAATATGGTATATCTATATATCCTGGTTGTACATTCTTTCACTTTTTGGACTTCATATGACCCGAGTACATACAGCACTAAAAAAAAAAACTTTTGGAAACTAGTATATAGCGACCCCTGTACCTCATACTCACTTTGAGGTCTTTGATTAGTAATCAGTCATTGACCTCGTAGCCATTCTTACCCCCGAATTGCTACAAAGCTCTGGCCCATTCTATCTCATTCACTCAGCGTTGTACATTATTTACTTAATGAAAAATTAAAACCCCACTGACCAGGCGGTCGTATAGCTCTAGAGTCACAAGTAGTGTCCTGTGCCAGCAGGGGCTACTACAGGCATCGGATTCAAAGTTTTTCTAATATAATTTCTTTAGCCAGTTTTGAAGACCACTGCCTGCTGTCATGTAAATCAATACGGGAGCATGTGTAGTACCCTGCCGCCACCACTATACAGTTGATGGAGCCGTTCTATGCAGCTCCGCAATTGAGCACTTCCGCCTGGCACCGGGAATAGTTTACCTGTGGGTATGCTGAGTGTCGCATCCCCACTGATATTGATGACCTACCTAAAGGACAGGCTATCAGTGTAATAGTCCCGGACACCCCCTTCTCTATTGACTTTATTCTAGGAGTACCCATCGGAGATGAATCCACAAGGAGTATTCCTTAAAGGGTTATTCTCATTTTCATAAACTGGTATTGTCGGATAGGCCTTGTAAACTTAAAAAAAAAAAAAAAAAATACTGCGAGTTCACATTTTCAGTCATCTCAAGCTAGTAGTAATGCTTTTTTTTTCATTTACTAAAAGCTTGTTACCTTGGAGACCGACCACCGCTGCTCGACAGTAGAACATGCGCAGTGCTTACAAGCTCTTTTCTGTTGAGCTTGTGAGCACTGTTTGAAGCTGTCCGGTGTCACTGGAGCGCGCACTGTTACCTCCTAATTCCGGCCAGCTTTAGCGCAGAGCGTACAAGCCAGATAGCAGTGGTGGTTGGTCTCCTAGGCAACGAGCTGTAAACAAATGAAAAGAAAGATGTTCACTTCTCAAGATCGGCTGCAAATTTTAATAAGCAGTAAAATGCAAAAGTGCTTGTTATTACAAACTCTATCCGACAATATGCATATCCACGAGTTAGGTGCTTAATACTGTTATAGACTTTTAATAGGGACCTGGGAACTACGGGCAGAAAGAGGCCATTGTCCCCAAACATGAACGATATGACTTTGCCTTAGCGCACCTTTCTGATATTGACCATCATCTCGCCCACAATGTATATACAGTTGTGCTCAAAAGTTTACATACCCCAGCAGAATTTTTGCTTTTTTGGCCTTTTTTAGAGAATATGAATGATAACACCAAAACCTTTTCTCCACTCATGGTTAGTGGTTGGGTGAAGCCATTTATTGTCAAACTACTGTGTTTTCTCTTTTTAAATCATAATGACAACCCAGAACCTCCAAATGACCCTGATCAAAAGTTCACATACCCCATTTCTTAATACCGTATATTGCCCCCTCTAACATCAATGACAGCTTGATGTCTTTGGTGGTAGTTGTGCACTCTTCTTGGCAAAAAGCCTCCAGTTCCTGTAAATTCCTGGGCTGTCTAGCATGAACAGCGCGCTTGAGATCTCCCCAGAGTGGCTCAATGATATTGAGGTTAGGAGACTGAGATGGCCACTCCAGAGTCTTCACTTTGTTCTGCTGTAGCCAATGACAGGTCGAATTGGCCTTGTGTTTTGGATCGTTGTCATGTTGGAACGTCCAAGTATGTCCCATGCGCAGCTCCTGGGCTGATGATTGCACATTTGCCTCCAGTATTTGCTGATAACGTGCTTCATTCATCTTTCCTGCAACTTTGATCAATTTTCCTTTGTCTTTGTAGCTCACACATCCCCAAAACATCAGCGATCCACCTCCATGCTTTACACTAGGAATGGTGTTCCTTTCATCATATGCCTTGTTGACCTCTCTCCAAATGTAACATTTATGTTTGTGGCCAAAAAGTTCAACTTTGGTCTCATCACTCCAAATCACCTTGTTCCAGAAATTTTGAGGCTTGTTTCTATGCGGTTGGTTTTGCGTATTGTAGGCGAGATACTTTGTGGCATTTGTGCAGTAATGGCTTTCTTCTGGCACCTCGACCATGAAGCCCATTTTTCTGCAAGTTACTTCTTATTGTGCATTTTGAAACAGCCACACTGCTAGTTTTCAGAGAGTCCAGTATTACAGCTGATGTTATTTGTGGGTTAGTAGCCAGTCAAACCCATTTGTGTCAACTTCTGTGCATGTTATCAGGCCAAAATCACCAGGGTATGTGAACTTTTGATCAGGGTCATTTGGATGTTTTGGGTTGTCATTATGATTTAGAAAGAGAAAACACAGTAGTCTGACAATAAATGGCTTCACTCAACCACTAACCATGAGTGGCGAAAAAGCTTTGATGTTATCATTCATATTCTCTGTAAAAAGGCCAAGAAAGCAAAAATTCTGCTGGGAAATTGTAAACTTTTGAACACAACTGTATATGAACTGCGTATGTTTCTTACCAAAATCTTTCTTGCAGTATTTCTTCAGATTGATTTTATAATTCCCTTTCGGAGGCTTGCAGTACTGTTCACAATCTAAAAAAAATACAGAAGAGGGTTATTACAGTAAGGTTTATAATACAGGCAGAAGAAATATTTCCAAATTCTGCATATTAGGACCATATTACTAGTTTGCATATGGCTGTACGTAGCCTTGTCCGTAGTGAAGGGTGTACAGCTTTGAAGTACGGTATTTTGTACAGAAGTGCAGCTGTCAGTAGATCAGGAGGGTTACTGACCAGCAACATACGGAGTACCGGAGGTGGTCTATTCCTTCACGTGCAGCTCCAAAACCATCAATGTATGCGTCTTCCAGATGTAACCGTCCAATCCGTGGACTCGTGTGCTCGACTTGCTGATATGAGCTGACTCTTATTGTGTTTTGTGCCATTACCTTGTTTAATATTTAATTTGCTTTGAGAGTGATAGAAATGCAAAACAAAACTAAAAAAAAAAACAGAAGCTCCCCCCTCACACCCTATAAAAAGCCTTGGGTCTAAGCCAGGGTGAAAAGGCCATCTGTTGTAGGGTGGAGGACATACAGTGTGCCAGGGACTCGTGCCAGGGTGACATTAGGATTCCTGTCACATGCCATGCTAACGCTGGGCACAGGCAGGTACAGCTTGTCATGTAAAGAGCTGCAACTGGATCACCTGGTATATAATGCCGATTAGAAACACTAATTATTTAATTCACGGAGAGAGATTTATTAAAAGGGCTATAACGCTGGTAAAAAAAAGACAAAATCTCAGCGTTCTGAAAATGGTCAATGTCGTAGCTTCATTTTTAGGAATTACGTAATTCTTTTGTCACGTGACATCACAATTGTGCTTAATGTCATGCTTGATAGTTCAGAACTCCACCAGGGCGGCGACACCGGCCCAAACCGTGCACTCTACAAGGCAGCTGTGCCTCTGCAACGTCATAGGGGAGCACAGTTACATAGAAGCTGGTCTTATTTGGTGATTCGGACGGCTTCAAAGCTGCGCTGCTTGCCTAGGAAACTGGCCACCACTGATAAGACTGCAGAAGTGGCAGACAACAAAGGCAACGAGCAGTAAACTATAGAAGAAAAAATATTTAAGAACCGAGAGGATTTTTAATAAAAAAGTATGTACTGAAAATTAGCAACATACTGCAACGCCGGTATTGTCTGTACCTTGTTTTCCGGCATTACTTTGCATGTCTTTGCCTTAACCCTTTGCTCCTTTTCCCCTAACCAGCTGGGATACTGTTGTCTGTTACCTGTATGGATGCTGCTCAGTTTCCAGCTCCGCTGCGTAGCCGTACATGCGTAAGTGGCTCCGCTGCGCTGCATGACCACCCGCATGTGCGGTCCCTGGCGACTGCTGTAGAAGCTACCCGTAGGTTGCAAGGTCCTCTGCTGTGGTGCATGAC
>VIAB01000039.1:184948-201180 GCA_009801035.1 Oophaga pumilio
GTTAAGAAGCTACAAGGAAAAATGCAAAGTTCAGGATTATAGAGAATAGAGGTGCGCAGGCTGAATTTGGGGGGGGCAATATGGAGCGAAGGTCCTAGAAAAAAAGGAAATATACGATCTTACTAGGAGGAGGCTGAATCAATGCACAGGTGTCAATTAGGAGAGTGTATAGGAGGCATGTGCAATATCCTGGCGGGCAGGCGGGCGGCACAGGGATCAGTGATCACAATATAATTGCCTCTTATTCCATCATTAACTGCACTCGGCTTTGGCACCATACCCGGTGCCAGGTGTCAGAAGCGTGAGTGCAGATACAGGGGGAATTTTCATAAAACAAATTTTTGGTTGCATTATTAAATTAAAAAAAAAAGATTTTCCACTTTTGGGGACATTTTTTTTTTGCTTTTTTTGGCTGAAAAGAATTTTTGTAATTGGGTTCTTATTAAAAATGTTATACCGTGAGCCTTCTATAGCCGCGTTGTTAGGCCACGTTCAGTATTTGGTCAGTATTTTACATCAGTATTTGTAATCCAAAACCAGGAGTGGGTGAAAAACGCAGAAGTGGTGACGAGTTTCTATTATACTTTTCCTTTGGTTGTCCCACTCCTGATTTTTGCTTACAAATACTGATGTAAAATAGTGACCAAATATTGAATGTGTGAATGTGGCCTTACACTGACTATTGCTGCAAAATGGGTTAACTGAGAATCCATCAGTGAGCATATTTAATGAAATCAAACAGAAAAAAAAGATTTTTAACCCCAAATAGATGCATTTAAGTGAAACAATACAAAGAAAATATATATAAATATATAATTGTCCGTAAAGGTGGACACCCCCTTTAAGTACATTCCAAAATCCAGTAATTCAGATTTACCAGGGAAACCTTGCATGACATTGTCTTTTCACATGCTTTATAATCTCTTGGACATATGAATTATCATTGAATGGGTCTGTATGTTAAGAAGTGGGTGTCTTTGGTTTAGCTGATATTGCTAGTTGTGTTTCTAGGCTCCTTAAAGGGGTTGTCAGGCCTGGACTCAAGTCTGCAGTCAATGTATGTGACTGCAGACTTGTGAACCCTCACAGTGCCACTATTATGATTCTCTAATTCCGGCATCAGGAGCAGGCGGTCATGTGACCGTAAGTATTCAATTTGCATACTTCCGGTCACATTCCGACTAGACGTGTCTGGCCCCACTCAGTTCACTTGTATTGAGCAAGGCCACGCACGTCTAGTAGGCACAAGACCGCATGTATGTAAATCACATATTTGCGGTCATGCGCCCGTCCTCTCTTGGTGCTACCACCAGAGAACCCTGGTAGTGTGCACATCGTGCGCTGTGAGAATTCACAAGTTTGCAGTCACATACAGTCACTGCAGACTTGAATTCCAAGCCTGAACTGATATTTCAACAAAATTTGTATAAATCAAGAAAATATAGTAAGAAATGTAATGTATAAATAGAAGAAAATAGAAAAAAATAGTAATCTATCTTATCAGAGAAGCATTCTTTCTTCTCTTATGAGTCACTTTCTCCTTATTCACTCTGAAAAACTTAAGACAAGATAGATAGACCGCTCACTGAGGGATCAGGTTAAAGCCTCCTATTGAAGACAATAGAGAGGAGGGATCAGAGGGAGAAAGGCACAGATCTATTCAGATCCGTACTGCTGTTTTCTAGTAAGTGTTTTATCTCCCCAAACCCAGAGCTGGATTTTCAGCTACACTGCTCAGTACTGCTGTATAATGTCCTCCATGCTGCAGCTAGTGAACTTTTGCTGCGTGAAGTCGGGAGAGCAGGAATCCTTCTGGAGAAAAGCTAATTTGCATATTGTTTCCCATGAAGACTCTTTACATAAGCTGGATCTCCAGAAAGAGAATCGGTTCCTTTGGAGTGAGACAGTCCAGAGTATCCTGCAGCATGCTGAAGATCTCTGGATATATGCATTAACAGTAGAAGATTGTTTAGCCACGTAGGCTCATGTCTTACCTTTACAGACTCTTCGGTCAGTTATGGGGCGGGTGACATCCCGGTAGAAGCCCTCTTTGCAGTAGTGGCAGTGCCTGCCTGCCGTATTGTGCCTGCAGTTCAAGCACACGCCGCCACTCTTCCTTCCTGAGAGCTTGTATAGTTCCATATTGAAGCGACATCTCCGGGCGTGCAGATTACAGGAGCAAGCTGGGGACAGACACAAAAGAGAATGGATTGTTAGAGAAAAACTACTTATTTTTGGAACAGAAATTTGTTTTTTAATTGAAAAGTTTCAAAGTAAAAAGAGAGTCAATATTATCCTATGTGACATGGGTTCTGATCCAATATTTGAGGCTTCGTGGGGAAGATCATTGAGGATATGCTTAGCTTAGGTGCCCAATATGTAATCTTTGGGGCCTAACCGATCAGCAGAATGAAGGGGCCCCAGTAAGTGATAGCTTGACAACCTCTTCACTCCAGTAACTGAATAGTCCAGCCATTGTCCTTGTGGATGCGCTTGGTACTGCAGCACAGAGTAAGTGTATTGGTGAGAGGGACTATAGCTGCTCAATGTTTGACCACAGATATATGAAACTATTCTGCATAGTGATCGAATACTCAAAATAAGCCTTTTTACAATCAGGATTGATCAGGATATATAATACTAAATTACTTATTACCTACATCGGAGGTCTCCAACTGCATTCCTCAAGGCCCACAAACAGGTCATGTATTCAGGATTTCTTTGTATTACACAGGTGATAATTTAATCACCTGCACAGATAATGATTCCAGCACCTAGTGCAATGCTAAGGAAATGTTAAAAACACGCATGGTTTGCGGCCATCGAGGAATGCAGTTTGAGACCCCTGACCTACATAGACCCTAAACATTACATCAGTCATTGCTATTAGTCTGTAAATGATCGATTTGTTTGGGGGAGGTGGGGTGGAAATAAAGCTATAGGACCCCTGTTGTAGATTTCAGCTTTCAGCAGAATCATTAGCAGATTGGAGGAGAATAGACTGCTCTGCTTGGGACGAAAAAGGAATTATTAACTTCATCATCAAATAACATGGAGGATTACAGGGCAGAACTGACACAGACAAAACAGAGAGTTCTAAAGCAGGGATGTCAAACTCAAATACACAGAGGGTTAAAATAAAAAACTTGGACAGAGTCATGTCAAATCTTGATATCTATCAAAAAATGTCTACAATTGAAGAAGTTTTTCCTTATCATCAAATATAACGGTGAACCTTTTCATATAGAAACAAACTTAAAGGGGTTGTCCCACAAACAAAGTACATTTTAATTAACAGATCTTGGTAAAAAAAAAAAATAAACACATATTACAAATGAGGCAGACTGAAATAAAATATGCTATGTAAGAGCAGTAAAAAGCCTAATTTAAATATGTAATAAAGCTTAAAAAATTGAATTAATAAATAATACAGATAATAAAGTATAATGCCAACAAAAGTGCCCCCCAACACCGTATGATACCACCACATTGAATTCCTCCACAGTACCCTACATTACAGTATGAATACCCTACTGTACCCCCACAGTAAAGTATGGTGACCTCAACACAGTATGATGCCCCAACTGTGATCCCCACACAGTATAATGGGCCCCACATAGTCCTCCATACAGTATAATGGGCCCCATATAGTCCTCCATACAGTATAATGGGCCACACATAGTCCTGCATACAATATAATGGGCCACACATAGTCCATACGGTATAATGGACATCACATAGTCCTCCATACAGTATAATGGGCCCCACATAGTCCTTCATATAGAATAATGGGCCCCACATAGTTCTCCATACAGAATAAGGGACCCCACATAGTCCTCCATACAATATAATGGGCCCCACATAGTCCTCCATATAGTATAGTGGGCCACACTTAGTCCTCCATACAGTTTAATGGACCCACATAGTCCTTCATACAGTATAATGGGCCCCACGTAGTCCTTCATACAGTATAATGGGCCCCACATAGTCCTACGTGTAGCATAATGGGCCCCACATAGTTTTCCATACAGTATAATGGGCTCCATGCAGTCCTTCATACAGTATAATGGGCCCCACATAGTCCTGCATGTAGAATAATGGGCCCCACATAGTCCTGCGTGTAGTATAATGGGCTCTATGCAGTCCTTCATACAGTATAATGGGCCCCACATAGTCCTGCATGTAGAATAATGGGCCCCACATAGTTCTCCGTACAGTATAATGGCCCCACATAGTTCTGCAAACAGTATAATGGTGGGCGGTGCCGGCGTCGCGGGACAAAACTAATCACCCTGTGGGCCAAATTTGACCCGTGGGCTGGCGTTTTACATGTGTGGTCTACAGGAACTACCACACATATCCGCAAACTATCTGCTGTTTTCATAAGACCCCACAGCATAAGTCTGCAGCTGTTGTATTCTTCAACTATCCCCGCTAATTCCTAGAAAGGGGACCACAGTTCTTCATTCACCATCCAAACCCAACATGCCTGATCCTACTTTCCAGCCAACATCAGGGTTGTAGGGGAGAAGTCAGGACATCACTACACACATTAGGTGGCCAGTCCCTCTGGAAGCGTCAAGTTTAGCCAAAATTAATTTTACGTGCGACTACCTTTAGGTAGCCATTGATTAAGAGCTGTTTTCTGAGTAGCAGAGATACTGCAAAAAAAACCTGCATTGCTTATTAGTGCCTGGAGATTTTTACAGGATCATGTTAACCCCTTTCCTGCCATAAATGTGGCTCTAAATTCTTCCTATCTGCAAATGGTGCACCACAAATCTGTCACAGCAGTATATTTGTGCAGGCAGCAGGTATGGCAGTCACTCACACACAGCTGTCAGAGCTCACCCTGTATGTATGGCTATGTCTGTCACTGACCGTGTGTCCGTGTGTGTGTTTGGCACAGTCCACCTGTGTTTGTGTGCGCCTGTCTCTGTGTAAATGTCTTTCTGCGTGTGTGGCTGTGAGCGCTGCCATTCATGTATACACAGCCTTTATCTGTCTGTATGCAGATAGCGGTTAACAAGCTGCATCTCTGTCCAAGGTCTAAATATGGAACATGGACCCTTCTCTGCAGCACCACCAGTGCGGAAGACAATCTGTGTCTGCAAATTTATGGGCCGATTCACATTGCACAATGTTATTTCAAGTAAAGTTTCCTCTGGGATTGTGTGTGCTCCAAATAAAGTCATTGGGAGAAAATTAGAATTGAGAATATTACAGAAAAATTATCTATCTATCTATCTTTGTATCCAGAGAAAAAAACCTGACCAACACCTCCTAAGTGTGAGCAGGTGCAAGCTGCGATATCTGCAATATATAGAAAAAGAAAACACAGCAGCACTTTATATAAGCCAAGATATATGCAAACACTTAAAACATTGAATCTAAACTGTGTTATTACTCAGTAAGATGTACTTACAAAAATGAAGGTTCTTAGTGCATAAATTGGCCAATTCATGTGTGCCCATCAACCATGGCAAGGTGACCAGCCTCTGATGGGTCCCTGTTCCACTGTCCATACCTCTCTTGAGCTATCGGCCTACAGTTAAATGGCCAAACCTTTCTCTCCCGGGCATTATCTAGTGATTTATCTATTTACATTTTATTCATCTATCTTGTACCTACTTACCCAACTATCTGTTTTTCTATCTTTCAAAATCTGTGAAAGATCCTCGACTCTGCCCTTTTTTTCAAGCCACATATCCAAACCCTAGCCTCCTCCTGCCGTCTCAAACTCAAAAAATTTTCCCAATCCGTGCATTCCTTGACCACGACACCACAACAACACTAGTGCATGCCCTTATCATCTCCCGCCTTGACTACTGCAACCTCCTACTCTCTGGCCTCCCCTCTAGCACTCTGGCACCACTCCAATCCATCCTACATTCTGCTGCCCGACTAATCCACCTGTCTCCCCGTTATTCCCCAGCCTCTCCCCTATGCCAAGCCCTTCATTGGCTTCCTATCGTCCAGAGGCACCAGTTCAAAACCCTAACTATGACATACAAAGCCATCCACAACCTGTCTCCTCCATACATCTGTGACATGGTCTCCCGTTACTTACCCTCGCGCAACCTTCTATCCTCTCAAGATCTCCTTCTGTACTCTCCCCTTATCTCTTCTTCCCACAACCTCATACAAGACTTCTCCCGTGCCTCCCCTATACTCTGGAATTCTCTACCCCAACACATCAGACTCTCGTCTACCATGGAAATCTTCAAAAAGAACCTGAAGACCCACCTCTTCCGACAAGCCTACAACCAGCAGTGATCCTCAGTCTACTGAACCGCCGCACGACCAGCTCTACCCTCTCCTAGTGTATCCTCACCCATCCCTGTAGATTGTGAGCCTTCGCGGGCAGGGTCCTCTCTCCTTCTGTACTTATGTGTGTCCTGTATTGCTCATACTTATTGTACTTATCTATATTCGCCCCCTCTCACATGTAAAGCGGCATGGAATAAATGGCGCTATAAAAATGAATAATAATAATAATCTGCCTATCTTCTAAATATCTATCTTATATCTAGCTACTGATCAGTTTATCATCTATCTATTATCTGTCTATATATCTGTCTATCTGTCCATCCATCCGTCCACCCCTCCCTGTATTTCTGTTCCTGGCCCGGTATAACCAGCAGGTGTCGCTGTTGTTATTTTGTTACAGCCTGTGGCCACCAGGTCACCATATATACAGGGTGATATTTTAGGATACAGCTTCAGTAACATAAAATAATTTTGTTAGTTCAGCAAATATATTATTTTGCCTAATTTATGGTCCTATTTATTAATGTTCCTTGTACTAGTGTACATGATTCACACTAACAATAGTTTTGTTGATTTGCTACATCCCCTGACTTCATCTGTAACCATTGACTAAAGTGCGAAAATCCAAGCAAATAACTGTGCACTTCCCAGTTTTACTGTTCTCATCCCCTTCCTTAAATAAATTGTAGGATAAATTATCTCATACTAGAAATACGGTAATCCCACTCATAACTATACTATAACAACTGATCGATTTTGTAATACGCTTTATACCTCAGTTCTGTCAGTCAAATCCTGATCTATGGCTACACAGATTAGCTGGACTGCCTGACACGTGACACCTAGTCCTCTAGTGATAATTTCCTGCTAATAAAACACTGATTGAATTAAAACAACAGCACTCAGGCCAGTAAGTGACAGATCGCTGGAATAAGGGTCTCTGCCCCTACATCATGCTGCTCTCATATTATGTAGCAAAAACCTGCTGACACGTTCCCTTTAAGATGGATGCAAAGAGCATCTGTGTCGCTGTAGGACTTACTCACACCCACAGGAACTTTATTAATGGTAACATGATTTGCAAGAGCTGCGTCACCACCGCCGACTCTTTGCAAACCCCTGCCTCCTTGGCAATGCTCAGTGAGTCGGGTGTACGCTCCCTGGCGTCATGGGCACCCTGTGTATGCCAGGGATGGGAAAAGCGATGCTGCTGTGAAAAGAGAGATGGCTGCGCATGTGCGGCTCTCTACATTCACTTCTGTTGGATGCCGAAAAATTGCTACCGTAATTACTTTTGTGCTGCAATTTTTGGGAATCCTACAAAAGTGGATGGAGACATACTTGAGCCCCATTCACAACTCATATGTGAATCCCAATATATTTATACTTTCAAGCATAACCTACTATTCGCTACCTACGATAATTATTCAGGTTCCCAATAATTTACTGTTTTAAGGTTTATTTCCAAAATCGTAAGTTATCCCTTATCAAAAGGATAGGGGGTAAATTGATGATCGCTGGGGGTCCGTCCACTGGAACACACAGTGATCTTGAACAGAGGGGAGGTTTGCTGTGCGTGCTCAAACTCCACTCTATTCTTTGTCAATGAGACTGCTGAAAAAAAGCCAAGATCGCCTATTTCCAGCAGTCCCATTTACATTCAACGAAACTGAGGTCACGCCATTCAAGACAAGGCTAAAGATCTTTTTGGGTCCCATCAGTGAGACCCCCAGCGATCAGATAGTAATCTCCTGAACTTTTGAGAAAACCCTTGTAAACAAAAAAAAAATATGACAAATAATTGAAATTATGACATTTTTAAAATACCGCAATTAAATGTCTAATGTTTTTTTCCCATTATCCGGGCACTACCAGGAGCAAAACTCCAGCACCTATGCCAGACCTAATGGAGGTTAGTCTTCATCAATCTCTAGGGGAAGTCAATGGGACTGGCTGGAAATAGCCAAGGCTTTCTCCGAATGTCCCATAGACAAAAAATGGAGCAGAGATCTATGCTCACCTCTCCTCCTTTCAAGACTGAGCCCACTTCTCAGGATCCTTGAAAGTCCCAGCAGCGATCAGCCAGGGAATAGGGGGATAATTTGCAATTTTTTACAAAGGCTCCCCCAGAAAATTCAACAACAACGAAAAAAAAATCAGATTACTGTTTCCCCAAATAAAAATCACCAAAGTAAAACACTGAACAAGCAGATAAAGTATAGGAGAGTGTTTCCTATCGTCTGATCCTCCAGCTATTGCAAAATTACAACCACCGGTATGATTGATGTTGTAATATTGCAATAATTGGAAATCCACTTATAATATATACCCGGCAGAGATGCATGTTCCTTGCTAATGATTTGCTTTCATTGGGCCATATAATACAAGTCTGTGTATTGCTCCGGTGTAAATGGCTGTTTGTATATGGAGTCTGCTGCAGGTTTCGGGAACAATCTGTACTCCAGATGCTGGGTGTTCTCACTACCCCACAGAGCCAGGTGCTGCCGAGGTCACAGTGTTAGACATTAAGGACACGGTGGAATTAATAAGAAGGGGGGCACATAGGAAGACGTGGAAAAAATAATGTTCCGAGTCGGTGGCTAGCCTTTGAGGATCAGGGTGGCACCTTAGGCGCTCGCTCCGGCCCTCTGTGGCTCGCCCAGATTGTATGCCAAGGCTGTTATATCTATCATGCCCTGTGAAAGTCATTTCTAATTTCAGACCATTTTACAGCTGTTGGGGGCCTGATGGCTTCATAGGCCACATGTGCTTTATAAAACCCAACAGCGAGGGCCCACACCTCCCCCTCCGTCCAAACTCTGCAGACCATCTCCACCTCGCTAACTTTTTAACTTTTTTTTTTTTTTAGGGCAGGGTATAATGAAAACAAGATTTTCTTCAGCTTGCATGGCCCCCCACCCTTTCCCTCTTCCCCCACCTTCCTGAAAACCTTCAGCTAAAGGTGCGAGTTTTTCCAGACATGCTGTGAAATTCATTAACATGTCAGAGAAATAATACAGCATCCTGAGAGAGGAGCAATTTATTAAGGAGAGGGGGCGCTTCGTCCAGTCACGAGGTCCACCACTGCGAGAGCGCGGCACGACCGGGGGTGACAGGAAGAAAATCTACAGCGGACGGCTAAAGTGACATTATTAGTATTACTTCACAGGATGGAAGCTGGGTGGTCTTCATCATTGCTTCATCAGTGCATCATTTCCAGCCAGTAATGACTTATCATATAACCCTGCACATTTATGAAGGCGTCTGTGGGGTCTTACTGTACCCAGGGCCTTGGCTACAATGTACAATTGTGCCATTGCGTCTACAAAAAAGTAATTCTGTAAAATGGCGCTGTATGGAACGTACTACGGCACAGTATGAAGGATAAAATGGCGCTGTATGGAAAGTACTATGGAGCAGCATGAAGGATAAAATGGCGCTCTATGGAAAGTACTATGGAGCAGTATGAAGGATAAAATGGCGCTGTATGGAAGCTAATATGGCGTGGTATGAAGCGTAAAAGGGTGCTATATGGAAGGTACTACAGTGTAGTGTGAAGGGTAAAATGGTGCTATATGGAAGGTAGTACGGCATGGTATAAAGGGTAAAGAGGCACTCTATGGAAGATGATTTGGCGCAGTATGAAGGGTAAAATGGCTCTGTATGGAAGGTAATACGGCTCACTATGAAGGGTAAAATGGTGCAGTGTGGAAGGTAAAAGGCGCGGTATTAAGAATTAAATGGCGCTTTCTGGAAGGTAATATGGCGCAATATGAAGGGTAAAATGGCATTGTATGGAAGTTAATATGGCACAGTATGAAGGATAAAATGGTGCTGTATGTAAAGTAATACGGCGCGATATGAAGGATAAAATGATACTTTATGGAAGGTAATATGGCGCGGTATGAAGTATAAAATGTCCATTTATGAACGGTAATATGTTGTGATATGAAGGGTAAAATGACATTGTATGGACGGTAATATAGCATAAAGGATAAAATGGCACTATATGGAATGTAATACGTCGCGGTATGAAGGGTAAAATTGCGCTGTATGGAAGGTAATACGGCACGGTATGAAAGATAAAATGGCGCTGTATGGAAGGTTGCTGCACCGTATGAAGGATAAAATGGCGCTGTCTGGAAGGTAATACGCGCGATATGAAGGGTAAAATGCTGTTGGAAGGTAATACAGTGTGGTATGAATGATAAAATGGCGCTGCAAAGAAGGTAATACGGTGTGATATGAAGTGTAAAATGGCGCCGTATGAAGAATAAAATGATCCTGTATAGAAGGTAATACAGCTCGGTATGAAGGATAAAATGGACTGTATGGAAGCTAATATGGTGCAGTATGAAGGGTAAAATGATTCTTGGTGTGGCATAATATAGAAAGTAAGAGTGTGGTATGGAGGATAACATGGCGCTACATGCAAGGTAATATAGGCTGTATGGAGGGTAATATGGCACAGTTTGAAAGGTAAGCCCACAGCCACAGGGTCTCCATTCAGCCTTCTACTTATGACACTTCATAGAGAATCTTTCTATAAAAAAGGCATAGTCCTACATCAGCAAGATATTACCGATCCACAGGAAAGAGAATAAGTTGCTGATCACTGAGGGTCTTGGTTTCAAGAACGGGGCTCTGAAATTTCTCTTTATAACAGAGAGCTACAACATTGTCTGTGGGACTACTTGTCATAGCGAAGTACAGCGACATAAACCAAGAATGGAGCAGCCTGCTCTAAACAGCAGTTCACAACCCCGTTTTCTCTTTCTAGGACTCCCACCTACAGTCACTTATTCGCTCATTCACACTCTGGAAAGAAGACTCCTCACATACAAGCAGCTTTCTCCATCACTTTAATGTGGCATCTGGAGATGAGCAAATCTTTTACCAAAATTACCCATTTTTTTCACAACAAATTTAGTTTGTATTTAATTGCAAATACTTAACTTGTTGTGAAAAACCATGAATGACACTACTATGTCACCTAGGACTGTATCCAACTCATTTCATTCTCTTTAACGCAAGCACATCCTTAGTAATGGTTATTGATTTCAGCGTATATGGCTTATTTCACTGCCGTGCTGTTACACACTATCTATGTTTATTCAGTGTTTTCTGTGAGTTGTAACATTCTCTCCTGAACCAGATTCACCACAAAATGGCTGCTTCATTGCTTGCTTCCATTTTTATATAGGCTATGATAGCCTCTCCATGTGATGTGGTGGCTGGTGGGATCATGGGGAAGCCCGCCCGATCGCACCCGAAGTCATGTGAGGCCTTCTCTTTACAATGAGTAAAAGTGCCACCATTTTTGATGATTTACGGAAAATTTAATGTCCAAATTGTTCAAATTTGCCAGTTTCGTAGAATTATGAAAAATTTGACCTGAATTAAATTCGCTTTGAATCAATTCATTCATCTCTATTGACCGCTCTTACACCTAATTTACTCCAGATCACTATGGCGGTTTACAGCGCAGCCTAAGATGCGCCAAATGTTTTAAGCAGCGCTCAGTGATCAAAGATAACTATTCAGCAACGGATACGAAGATGTGAACAAACATGGTGTAATAAATGCCACATATAGTGCAATAATAATAATTAATAGTTGCGCTAAGTGCAACTTTTCTTGCAAATCTATTTGTATGAACACCTAACCCTGCAGCACTTTTGTACTATTTTTACAGCCCTTGTAATTATTCTCTATAGTAAACTTTCATTAGAAATAAGCCAATGATATGCACAGAGCAGGATTTGTTTTTCTGCCGTTTTACAAGCTATTGCTTTTCCACTAAAATTGTTTTCAGGTTCCCCTCTAATTCACTGTATTGTGTTCATGAGGAATGTAACAGCGGTGGGTGTTGACCCACTGCACCACTGGCCGAGCTTGACTAAGTGGCTATGTGGCCTTCACTACAGCCTCTGATGGTGAGGATAGATTTGGGCCGTTGGGGTAGTCACCAGGTGCCACTCCAGGACAGTGCCCAGATCGGCAGCAGCTGACCAACGGGCTAATGCAGAAATGCAAGGCACAAAGGACGAAGATAGAGACTTGATTAGACAGTCCAAGATCTTGGCATGCAGCACAGATGAAGCAGTGGTCAGGAACGGAGAGATCAGACAAAAAGGGTAAGCAAGAACAGAAGAGTCAAAGCAAGAATGCACCAAGACAGGAAACTGGAGACTAACTGGACAGAACCTAAGTTCAGGCAAGATGTGGCTGGAGGAGCTGCAATATATAGATAGACCAGGGAAGCAAAACTCTGTAGGACACAGCAGGTTAAATTCATGTAGACTTGCAGTGCCTCATATAGCCAGGTGGAGACTTTCCAGCAACAGGGGAATGCTGTAAGAGGCAGATCAGCGTGATGTCCTGACACTGGGGGGAGCAGAGCAGTGAAGGCAGTGAGTAGGACGGGTGCTGAGAAAGCATGCAAGTTACCAGCATTCTAGGCCATTATATGACTTGTATTATGCACTTATTTAATAGTTTTCCCTTCTGAAGGCTCTACTTCTAATTTTCAGTTGTCTCTGAACTAGTGGGTGGAGACCAACTGCTTTGGTGTCTCCCATTCACAGCACACACAGATATGAGTGATTCCTGCTTTCTCTATTTATCAGATATTCAGATGCAGCAACAGCATGGAGGCTATTATACCTCAGTACTGAGCAAAGTAACTGTGAATCCAGCTCTGGGTCAGCTAATTTACTTACTGCCACCGTATGTGTATGTTTTTTATGCTTTCCATTTCCTCACTCAATTTTATTAGAGAGCTGTAATCTGATCTCTCAGTGACCTTTCAGTCTGTCTTATTTTGACTAAGGCCTCTTTCACATATCCGTTGTGCGCCTGACGGCGCCCCCGGCATTTTGCCGCGGCTGCCTGATGCGCCGCTTCAGGCACATCAGGCAGCACCGGCAAAAAATAAAAACGTTACATGCTGCGTTGTGTCCGGCCGCCGGAATGTACATTTCCGCCGGATCCGGACAAAAACGCATACAACGCACTGACATGCGGCGCCATCCGGCGCTAATGAAAGTCAATGCAAAAAAAAAACGCATCCGGCATCACATTTAGCCGGATGCGGTTGGACAAAAAAATGCCGGAGGGCGCCGTCAGGCACACAACGGATGTGTGAAAGAGGCCTAAGAGGGATTTTAGCACTGGATTTTCAGAATGAGGAGGAAGAAGTTACTGATAAATGGGGAAAAAAGCAGATGTCTATGATAATATATATTACAAAGTTTCTTATATTTTCTTGTGCTATTGATTTACAGAAAAGTGATAATTTAATTTCATAAGCAACAGAAAAAAAAAATCATGTCTCCAGATGCCATGTTATATATTTTTTTCCCAGTAGAATATGTTCTTGGGGTGTTAATGATGCGTTGACTCACGGCAAAAAGGAACGGGTTAAAAATCATAATTGATGTTTCCAGACTGAGAGCTTTGATTTAGCTCCATAGTTAATGGGACTGACTGTAATAACCCAGTAGGATTAATGCCCTTATGACAAGCATTTAACATATTCAGAGAGAAGTCACCATTTTCCTACAGGAGAGCATAAATCACATGCAGCGTTAGGAATTTTTAAAAGGGGCTTGAAAATGGCTCATATTTTATCTCTATCAAAACCCAGCGGAAACATTAGGAAAGACAAATGACTGTACGGCGCTTAGAGGTGTCAGAGAGCAATACATAAAAATCATATCTCTGCTGTGCGGATGGGCCCCTAAAAACAGATCCATAAAAAGTGTATGAATTAAGAAAACCTTCCGTCACTGCTCTACAGTTCTATCGTACGGTTCCAGATTAGTCGGGGGTGGTGGAGGGAGTGCCGAATATGTGTGCTGGGAGCCAGGAGAGGATTTGCAAATAAATCTGCTGTGTGGTGTCCAAAAAAACAAACTGGGACTCCCATAATATTGCTGGGTTTTACCACCTAGGGCCGATTCGCCAAGACTAGTATTTGGTGCACCAGTTTTGATTGAGTGGACTGGAGCAAAATGCACTAAACATAAACGCCAAAAGTTTTCCAACTTTTCCGGTGCTGTAATTTGCGCAAAACTTTTACGACATTTCAAAACAGTTTCGCAACACATTTCAGGAGCAAACTGCCCCTTGGCCTTTATTTCTCCCCAACCCATGGGCTAATTCCACAACCCCAATCATCCTTCCAAAATTCTCGCAATCCCGTAAGAAAGGAGATCAGCTCAGCCAGACCTAGGTGACTTTACAATGGCCGATAACCAGTTTTACAAGCGTGTATGTAAATAGAAGATGTGCTGCCGACAATATGGTAATTGTATAGGGATTGAACTGATTGTATTAATGATCCTTTAGCCCCCATACAGTTTGCATTAGCTCATGAAAAAGAGCCTTTAATTGAGCGCCAATCGACAAGTCGTATCCTCAATCAGTGCTCAATATGGACCAAAATCTGACCATGTAAGCCCACCTTTAAAATCATCGTTTTCGGCAGCACATGTCTATAGTAACGGAACTATCGTATTAATAATCATTTCTCCTACAGTTGGCATCAGACTGTGTAAAAGGGCTTTCAAACGAGCGCAAATCGTCTTCTTATGTCGTCAACATGAGCTCACTATGGACAGAAACGTTTAAGAGTAAACCCACCTAGCTACCTAGCCAACCCGTTGTCCGGCTCCGTGGTATATAGACCTGTGACTGCCCTAGAAAAACACAGGTCTAGAACAGCCATCTGAAACTTTGCCCCAAGTAAAGTCTAAGGGGTATTATTTCTACTTTTGGAGAGTGACAAGCCAAGCTTGTCATGTCAGAGTGAGGAGACTTATAAGCCATGCATGCTCCTGTTTGGAAATTAACTATGCAAAATGTCTCTAGAGGAAGGGGAGACAATTTGCATATTTAATTCCCCAAGTGAAGGAAGGTTGAGCTGTGATGGCATTAATGTCTGATAATCGTAACGCCGGGTTCATACGTCCGACATTCACGGTCTGAGTATGGATCACAATTTCTGGACAAGCTGTGAATCTCCTGACCCAAATTCGGCAGAGGGACAGATAGCATATAAAGACAACAATGCCCAGACTGACCGCGGGTCTCCTGTCCCGAACTTAAAACTTTATCTGAGGCTGTAAGTTCAGGTAGAGAGACCCGCTGTCAGTCCGGACATTGCAGTTCCCATATGGATCGTGAAATATGCTTGTCTCAATCTGGCCTTACAAATAGCAGTGCGGCTACTGTGATCGGGACTGGTCCAGATATTGAGAGGGACGTGTGAAGCTGACCTTAGGCATGATATATAGTTATTCTCATTATGTACATGTAACTCCCAGCCCCAGGTGACTTATACAACATAGCAATATTATTATTTTTTCCTGGGGCGCTACAAGTCTCGGAGATGTCATAAAATAGGTGTTTTGTGGTTTGCTACTTAAATGAACATACCGTAAATGCTCTGCAGATATTCTGAACACAATTGCTTCCTATAAAAAGTAGCAGCAATCGATGATATAAATCAGATGTGGGCAACGTGTGCTACTCCAGCTGCGGGGCTTTTCGCTGGCATGCCCTGCTGGAGGTTGTAGTTCCTCAGCAGCTGCTGAGGCAAAAGTCATCCCAAACAATTTTTAGACGCTTAATCCACACTAGCCCGAAGAACACACACCATGTTTTCTGCAAGACAGATGGAGTCTTGTTCCAACAGTGGCACTGGGTTAATTAAAGCAATTATCAGCAACCTCATTGGTGATGTTTTCCTAACCTTGTTGGGTTGCGCATTGCTTTTAAGAGATCATTCAAGGACATGGTAATGGTAAACGTTAATCCGTAGTCGCGGACCTTTGTCTGACCTTGATATTGGACCTCGGTTGGCATTTTCCTTTCATGTAAGAAAACTTTGCCCTAAAATCTGCAGATCATCACCTTGAGGCCTCATACTCACTGGCGCCGAAAACGGATGATAATCA
>VIAB01000039.1:203707-219358 GCA_009801035.1 Oophaga pumilio
AACGGACCGATTTTTTTCCAGCCAGTGAGTATGAGGCCTGAAGGTGAAAGTGGACATATTACGATTCCTCTATTTAGCTATAGGATTTACTTTTTGACTTTTTGCAGTTACTGATTATCAGAAAATCATATTTTATTTAATGAGAAACTATATTTTAGGGTGGCAGCAGACATTTGGATAGTTTGACTTGAGATCTGTAAGGTCAGTGATGCCAAATGATTAAAGCTGGTGAGACAGCTGTCTGCTGAACGGTCTTCTGGAGAACGCTATTTCTTCCAACTTACCCATATATATGAGTGCTCAGCTTGGTAGAGCATTCATGTGTTTTCTACTGGGACAGAGGAGAAAGCCGCCCTAAAAATAGAAGGCTTTGAAATTGCAACCACCCCATCCTTATTTCCCCAGACGTCTTCTATTGTTGTCCCTATACACATAAAAGTGTATGAAGAACTTAAAGGAATTGTCCATAATTGTGCTTTTTTATTCACTTCCTGTAATATTTTGTTTAAGGGGAGTCTCGAGCGGGACGTCACAGGACTCTGTGGCTGCAATCACTTCCCCGCAGCTTCCACTCTGTTTCTGTCTTTAGCACTGCAGCGTCTTACTGTGAAACAAGAAGTCATCAGGGTGCGGAAATAGAAGCAGGGTGAGTGACCCCAGCACCGTCCCCTGATGATGGTTCGTTTGAGGGAAGTGATTGAAGCTGTGAGGCACTGCTGGCATCACTCACCCTTCTTCTATCACGGCCCCTGATGATTTGCTGTTTCACATTAAGAAGCTGTGGCGACGGAGACAGAAGCTGAGTGCCAACACATCGGTCTCTTCTCCTACAACTTCTGTCAGCACCAGGGATTCAGCACACCTTCAGAGGGTGGTGATGAAAGAAGCTGTGGTAAGTGACTGCAGCGACACCCCCTGAGGACATCCTTTTCCAGGAGAGGTAGGCACTGCGGGGAAGTGAGTGCAGCCCCAGCCTCCTGTGACGTCCCTCAAGCAAAACATCTCAGGAAGTCAAGTAAAAAAAAAAACTTTAGAGATTAGGTAGAAATGTAGATATTATATAATAAAGTAAAAGACAATAAAAGACAAGAGTGTAGAATAGATATTTATAACGGACATTTCAGGTATCAGACCACCCCTTTAAGCTCTTTTTATATTACATTAGTGCTGTACACCTGAGGTGGGAATTTTTCAAGACTGGCGATCATAGTTGTCAACATTTCTGGGGATTTTTAAGCCACGTCCATCCCAGGAATTTCCCACCACTACCTGTAACACCCTCTTTTGGCTAAGGAGTCCTTGGAAAACACTGGGCATGTGCCAACTCTTGAACAAAAAGGCCGCTGGAATAAGATGTGCCAAATTTATCAAAAAGTACAAGTTTAATACAAATATTTTATATCTCTTGGCTTGTCTGTATTTTGCCAAGTGCGCCCTTTTTTATGTGACAGGACTGGTGCAAAAGGGAGAAAAAGACAGTTTTAGTACAAGAATGCCTTGACTTTAATTTTTTAGACTTTTTTATACCAAAAAAACTAGCGTATACGGAATGATAGCTCTCCTCCTAGATTTCCCACTAAGCATCTAAAGGATGCCATTCACCTGTTGGAGGTGTCATTTTGGCCTACAATTGGTCGGGTTAAGACCCCGAGAAAAGCTATGGATTTCTGCAGTAGACTGCGATTTTCCAAAGTAAAGTGTACAATAAAAAAACATTGGTAGTATATTTATTTTATGTACTTTTGGCCTATGCAGCGGGTCACGTTGCAGCCTTAGGAACATTTTCTGACGTATATGTCAAATGAAAGGCCATAGTGTGAGTGAGGGTCTATGAGTACGTCCAGCTTTATACTCCCAATTTACGTCATGTAGGGAAACCTACTAACACAAAGCAAATGTCCCCTAGAAGATGAGCACAGTCGTGTGGTTTAAAGGCGAATTTTCCAATTTCGTAAGATCATCTGATTCATTATTGTCTCTATAGCTTGGGAAAACAGTGGCGCACTCAAAAGTTGGACTGTAAGGCTATGTTCACACGCAGTATTTTTGCCTGCAGCCAAAACCTGCTCTATTGGCAGTTAATACACTGCGTTCGAAATGCAAATATTGCAGCATTTTCACTGCTTTTTTGCAGTGGTTTTTAGCTGCGTTTTTTTTGTGTGGATTACATGTGTGCATTGTCTACCGTAAATATTTACTAAAGTTAGGTTTAGGGCTCATTCAGACGTCCATTTTTACCCATGTAACAAAAAACTTGACAGATTATTTTCATCAGAGTGTGGTCCAAGTTTTGTCAGTTTTCTCGTATATGGAGAAATAAAAAAAAAAGGTTCTCTACCTTCTCCTTTCTGACAGTCCAGGAAAATCGGACCAAAATCGGACATGTCGTTGTGATTTTCTGCAGAACTATGCACAGCCCCATAATCTATCTCAGGTCGAAGTGCCATCCGTGAAAGCTACACTGCAAAAGCACAGCAAAACTTGTTTTCTGCGGTTTTTGCTATGTGTTTTGCACTTTATCATTGCTACCGATGGGTGAAGAAATGGGGCAAAATCACTGGAAGGATTGATGTGCTTCAGATGTAAAAAACGTTGCAGTTCTCAACTTCAACCAGGGAGATAAAAACATGCTGGCTACTGTATAATGCAGCTTTTTTTTCATAAAAAAGCTGCAAAATAAACCCCCAAAACGCTTCGTGTGAACATAGCCTAAGGATGAATTCTCACGCTGCCGTTTTCATTGCAACTGAAAATCCCTTCCATTCATCTGAGTGGAGTTGTTTTTGCCCAACTGGAAAGTTGCAAAACTTTCTGCAGCAAATACAAATGGTGTGAACATCCCCTACAGAGGTCCAATTGTACGATAAATGGAAATATTGAGCGGCAATGCTGTAAACCATATGATTGTAGAGATCATCGTATCAACCCCTTGATGTAAAACAACACTCGTTGCTTTACTGGGCAAGTGCAAGTTTGCAATCAGTGATGGCAACAATTATACGTCATTAAGATTCCTTTGCGTTTTCATTGGTTGCCAATGGCAAGAGTTTTGGAATTTCTCTAATTAACAGATAATAAACCAATTAACGTTACACTCCACAATGTCAGAAAATGCCTCTGTGCTGTGGACTCCGAGGCACGGTCTGTATATATGACTCACAAGTTTCTCAGGTGTAGAGTTTCCTGATATTGGCACGGTATCACTGGTACTTTTATTTTTTTTTTCCTGGCCACTTTTTGATGCCGCCTACACAGATGGTTCCTTTTTCCACTGAGTAGAGACACGGGGAGAGACTCCTTGCAAGAAGACCTCCCGCTAAGACTAGAGAGGATTCCTTTAATTGCTGCTAATTAGAGCATCTGTTCGGGAAAAGCGGATGAGGTGTCATTGTTAAAAAAAAAAAAATCACAGAGAGTGAAAGGGCAGGAGGAAGGGTACAAGCAATGGGAAGAGAGAAGACTAAGAAAAGATAGTAAAAAGCTATAAAAGAAGAAGTGGAAACAAATGTAACATGATAAAAAGGATTGTGTGTGATGTGGCAGCAAAGTAGAGGCGGCAATGATCTGCCAGATATGGATGGAGATGATATGTTGAATTTCTGTGAAGAATCGCAGAGAATAAGAAAAACGACTTATGCAAAAGAGAGATGAACGGACGCAGAAGCAAAAAAAAGAGACTGCACTGAATAAATTAAAACGGATATAAGGAAAGGTTGGTGATGAAACACATGCCGCCAAAAGTCAAGGAGAAAAGACGCAGACGGCGAGAGATATACAGGGAAAGGACAAAGGCTTGGGAAGAGTCACATGCTGTATGGATGAAAGGGGGAAAAAGTCTCAGAAGAGACAGAGAAGAGAAACAGACCGGATAATACAGAGAAGATGAATGAGATCCAGGGCAGGAGATGAGATGCGCCATAAAATAGCGGCTGTCCTCAACCTTTTCCAGCTCACACGCTACTGTCAAATCTAAAAAATAGTGTCAAGCCTAGTATATCAAATGCTCGTCCCGTGACGTTACTTCTACCTTACTGTTAAGACAGTTGTCTCATCACAGAAAACCCCTTTAATTTATGAGCCGCCAGGTCAGCTAGCTAATTATTGTGGGCCACTTTGCCACCAGCTCGATTTGGCAGGTGAAGTAACTAAAAGCCAATCATTTCTCCTGATAGGAGATAGAATCGTAACCCTGGTGGAATGAGGATTTGTAAATCGTAGCTTGTAAACTCATGTTCACAAATTAAACTCCCTTTTCGGGGACCAAAGCTTGGCTTCTAAGTGATGAACGTGTGGACGAAATGTAGTCTTGATATCTGTAATTACAGTTATTGTAAACCATGATTCATAAATCCATTATTCCCTTCATGACAATATTTATCTTCTCGCTTCTTATAAAATTTTGACCTTTTAAAGTTTTCTATCTGCGTAACAGAAAGATTTGAGACAGATCTTGGGGGAGTGAAGTGAAAAAAACGAAAACAAAAGGGTTTGATGGAAAAAAAAAGGAATCTGTATTTGCATTTCCGTCAGACACTTACCCATGCACTCGTTGGCTTCACGGGCATTGGCCCTCTGCCATGGTCTATCATAATGGAACGCCTTGCATCGATCACATTCCGGTCCTTCCGTATTGTGCTTGCAGTCACAAATTAACCGTCCTTCTTTGTCTTTGCCGCAGCGAGAGGCATGTCCATTGCACTTGCACCTGCCTCCCACTTGAAACTCTCCAACGGAGTAATAGAAACCTGGACCATCATCCGATAACTCAGAATCCCTGTTCCCTTGGAGGTGAGGACGGCTGAAGACCACACGGATATCAGTAGCAGTCACCCAGTCTTGGAGCACAGGACTATTGTCAAAATCTTGAGCTGAGGGTCTTCCATCTAAGGTGCTAAATGCGATAAGTCCCCCAGTGAGTGGATAAAGATCTGTGTGCCCGTCTGTGCACAGTGCCTCTTGCTCGTTTTGCTTGGTGACACTAGCACGACTTGGTTTCCCATAAAGCCGACGGCACTGGGACGAATAATACTGGTAAGGAACCCAAGCCTTACCATAATCCATAGACTTGAAAATAGCCACAGACTCGGGACGAGGAGAACAGAATTGGAGACTGACATAAGTCACCTCAAACTTCTTTCCCAGTGAAAGGGTTAGGCTGACATTTTGTGGTGAATGACGTGGGAAACTCTCTGACCTCCAGCATGTCATGTTCCCAGCTGAGTTAAGGTCCGTTAGATGGGTGGCCGGGTGAGCCTTCTTCGGATCAGAAACATCACACATGCGGGTGGCCGGACGTCCACAAGTGCTGGTGGCTTGGACTTCTTTTCCAAAGGCTGCGTTAACAAACTCCGGCACACATCGACGGGGAAGACCATGCTCATCATAACAGGGGTCTGGGATTGGATGCTGCTGCTGTCCAGAAAAAGGTGCCGCCGCCGAATGAAGCAGCACAGGAAGAAAGGAGAAAACGAATAACAGATGAAGCATCTTCAGAAGAAGTCACTGCAGCCTACAGCAAGAAAATGAAAGGTTTATTAGTATATCAGATAATGTTTGTAATTTTATCTATACATCTGCTTAAAACGAATCTCTATAAGGTTGTGGACTCCAACCCTAGTGCCGCAATCATACATCCATGTGTCATAGACAGTCAGTGCACTGTCCGAGAAAAAAACGGACAGCACATGGACGTGTCACATGAATGTGTAAATGCAGCCTAACTGCAACCTGCTTCTCTAAAGTATTCAGAATCGTTGGACAAGAGTCAGACTGTCTTCATATTTTAATGTGGCACTTCCTTCCAAAACCAGAAGAATCCCCCAATAAATATCAAGTATTTCTGAATAGCTTAACAATTGTTTAAGTGAAATCCTTACCCACATTCACAGATGAAAAGTCTATTGGAATTGCATTGTACAGCTGGTTTTATGACGATAGCAAAAAAAAGTTTCCATACATGTAAAGAGATTTTTGGGGAACATAATATTGATGGCCTATTTTTAGGATCTGTAGGGTCTGACTCTGGGCGCCCCCAGATAGTCCATCAATATCAGATGAGTGGTGGTTTAACTCTTGGCACTCTCTCTGATCAGCTGTTGGGTTTTGCCACAGTGAATGGGACATTGCTACTATACCAATCATGGCCTCTGCTACGTGTACAGTGTGCAGTTGGATGAGTGTCACGGCTCTGTCAAACATCTTATTGGCGGGGTATCCAAAATTGGGACTTAATTTTAATGGGCAGAACAGCAGCTCGGTGGTGAGCCCTGCAGCCTTGCAGCGCTGGGGTCTTGGATTCAAGTCCCACCAAGGACAACATCTGCATGGAGTTTGTAGGTTCTCCCCCGGGTTCTTCGGTTTCCCCCCACACTCCATAGACAGACAGATAGGGAACTGTTGAGCCCCAATGGGGACAGTCTGTAGAGCAAGTATCATATATAAATAATGTCTGATCCTAAGGACATGCCATTATGGATTTAGGATGGGGCATTCTGCAATCTAACATGCCGTCTCTTCTTTTCCCCTAACCATTGGTGACCCCAGTACATTCTAGACCAGTGTTTTCCAAACTCCAGTCCTCCCGTTCCCCCACAGGTCATGTTTTCAGAATTTCCATAGTATTGCACAGGTGAGAGAATTCCTGATGCCTTGATGGCACTTCCATCACTTGTGCAATACTATGCAGATTCTGAAAACATGACCTGTTGGGGGACGTGAGGACTGGAGTTTGGAAACCACTCCTCTAGATGGTCAATAAATCCAGTCAAGATCGCCCTCGTCCACTCTCGTTCCTGGACCGTGCCTAATATTGCAATTTAGTCCCATTCACGCAAATCCTTCAGTACCAGATACAGATTTTTTTCCAACCCCTTTAAGGTACACTAGACATTAGATTGTCAGCAGACCCTGCAAACATTGCATGTGCGCCAAGACATATCTGATATCTATTGCCACTTAGACTTGTAGGTTCAAGCCAGAGGAGCACTTCGGGGGTTGCACTCCACATTTGCATTGCCAGGATTATTCGTGTAAGGAAACGTATCCCTTTGCAGAGAGAGGGTTAAACGCGCCAGACGTCTCTCGCTTTTTCTTTTAAGAGCACATAGTTGAAAGGTTGCCCAGCAGAGATTAAAAAAATAAGTCAAAATACTTCCAGTGCAAAACTAAACATAGTTATATATACGGAATATGATGTGATCATTGTGCCAAAACTTCTAGTTACAGACTGATACACCCCAGAACTGCTGGAAACAGCCCCTCAAAGACAGATACACCCCAGGTCTATTCATCACAGCTCCCGAAAGACAGATAGACCCCAGATCCATTCCTAAAAGCCCCACACAGACAGATACACACCAGATCTGCAGGAACTTCTTATAAACAGGTATCATTTACAATGGGGAGAAAAAAAGCTGGCTCAGTGGTTAAAAGCGCTGGCTGTGAACCAAAGACACACTGGAGGCTCTAACATTACTCCATGCATCTAAGCATTCGTGACCTTGAACGACACTTTATTTCCATTTGTTATGGAGAATTATTTAAAAAAAAAAAAGAGATTGTGAGGATAGTATCTGAGAAATGTATATTAGCCATATGCAGAAATTTATGTTACATTTATTTGCATAGACAGATGAGCATGATAGATGCCGACCAAAGCAGGGACCCATTAAAAGGTTGAGCTACCGTGTTGGATTTTCTTAGGTTGTTTTTCGGTGCTGTTCATGCAGAAAGGCAGATCTGTATCCCGCCAGTGAAAGACTAAACCAAACCATTGATGAGTGCCCGATGGCCAAAGCTGTTAGTAGCAGTCTGGGCATTGAATTTCTACAAACTAGAGCACTGCAATCTTTTTCTGACGTACCACCATAAATAAACGGCGAGTCAGAAGAAGTTCCTTAAACAGTCACCATAAAAACATCATACAGTGGCTCCTAGAGGGGGTTTTCTCACTTTTGTAAAAGGGTGTAAAATTGCCAAGTTCTTGTAAAAACAAACAACTTTGCAATTTGCTGGTTAACAAAAAATCCTTCCTGTTCTCAAGAACGGATCGAATGTAATTTGATTTTTTTTTACTGCTTATTGCCTAGCTTACCAGCCACTGCTGCAGTGTATCAGGGGTGGCCGGTCTCTTAGGGAAGGAGCGCAGGGCTTTCAAACTCTTTGCTATAGAGTTTGCAAGTGCTGATTTAAGATGGTGACCGGTTTGCTGAGTACGGCTTGCTTCAGTGTTCTTACGCTTATCTGATACTGCATAAGCTAAGCGGCATCTGCTTGCCTGAACTGTCAATAATCAGGAGCGCACTGCTCCCCAGTATGCTGGGAGCCTGGAGTTAGGGGAGCAGTGCACTCCTGAAGAAGAATCGAGAACAAACCTTTGACGGGGACCTGTCACCAGGTTCAAAGTGGCCAGGTTTGGCTCTTCTTTTATTCCCACCGTTCTTTGGTTTGTTTGTTTTTTAAATCCGCTATACGGTTCCAGAGATATGAGAATTTTTATTTGCTGCTAATTTTTAGAGTCTTTATCAAGGGGGTGTGGTACACATGGTGACGCCTCCGAGAATCCAATGAACAACACCCCATGGACAAAGACCATAAAAATGAACACTAAATAAAAACACCCACATCTCTGGAACTGTATGATGGATTTAAAGAAAAAAAAAAGTCATACTCAGGGGTGCAAATAAGACCAAAGACTGACCACTTTTGTACTGGTGACGGGTCCTCTTCAACAATAGTCATGAAGCAGTATAATTGGTGGTTTTAATCCATACAAAGTTTCCGTGACAGGTCTGCACCTGACGGAAATCAGAAGGGAACCTGATGTCACCAGAATGGTGAGCCTATAACTTCACATGATTGTTTCTTAGTTATATATACAACTTTTTATTTTTACACTATATAAAAAAATAACTTTCTTTTTATAAAGTTTTGAGACTTTTATTGCTCTAGAAAATTAGAAAAATTGAGAATACTTAGCGCATAAATTGGCCAATTCATGTGTACCGGCAGCCACGATAAGGCGATTCTCCTTGTTGGGAGCCTGCCTGTGTGACTTCTCTCTTGGGCTAAATATTTGGAAAGTTGTATTACAGAAGGATCCTACCTTCCCACATAAATGTAGGCTTTAGCCCAAGAGAGGATTCACACAGGCAGGTTCCCAGTAGTGAGAATCGCCTTATCGTGGCTGCTGGGTACACATGAATTAGCCAATTTATACGCAAAGTATTTTCAATTTTTCTAATTTTCAGGAACAGTAATGCAATTCAAATTTGACATACGGTATTTTGTGTTTTCATGCTGTAGCGCTACATAGTGCTACTTTATTTGTTGCACAATATACGTGCCATATTACATCCGAAGTCTTCCAGGTTTGTAGAAAAGACGTACACTATAACTAAGAAACAGTTTAATGAGATGATGCCATAATGTGTAATAATATATGGGGGGCCAATCTCTTGGACCCTGATCTATTGAGGCAGCAGGTAAAAAAAAAAATCCAGCCTGGCCACATTTAGGAGACTGTGTTGAGGTGGCACTTGTAAAATATGACGTGTAAAAAGCTCTGTGTATCACAGAAATAGGACAGTATAACTTGTCTGCCATTGACCATTTTGTCTTGCAGAAAAAGGGCAAGAGAACCCCCTATTCTAATTATTGGTAAGGTCCTAGAGGAGGCACACGTGTAAAATGATCTCTCCATTGAAGTGTAAGGAAATCACAGAAATAGGAAGCTTGATTGTTTGGATTTTTCCATAACATGGCTACCATTGATTATCTTGGCTTGCAGAATAGTTGCCAAAGAACCCCCCTGAGGAGGCTCCCCAGCTATTAGATATTTATGACATAACCTACGGATGTGTCAGTAATGTCTGATTTCTGTGGACCTCATGTAATACTTAATTTGTCCTGCGGAGGCACTGCAGAAAAACAGAGCACCTGCTTCTTTCATAGTTTGCAACTGATTGCTTAGAATTTCAGTGGACACCCTGTTAATCAGCTTCTTTTCGGCATTCTTCTAGCAAAATATAATTGCCCAAAGCAGACAAACCCTTTAAGGCCCCAATATTGAACAGGTGAAAAGCCTTCTATAATTGATGTAATTTGCATGTGAATGTGACGCAGCTAGAAGCAGGCCTTGTGGTGACATTGACAACGTCATGGGTCTTGTCTACCAAGCGTCTTCACTTGTCAGCTGGTATAATAAGGCCATTTAGACTATTATCTGAATGAGAGAGTATTGGAGGAGGCCCCAACAAATTCAGGTACGGGGCGAGCAATGGGAATTCTGTCAGGCAATGACGGCATTCTACTAACATAAAGGGACAAATACTTGTGCACCTGCTGTAGGGCCGGAAGGTCAAAAGAGCAGCTCGCGGGCTCTCCTAGAATCTCCAGGATCCTAACTCCTCCACAGAGATCCATTGTCCTGAACAGTATATATATTTCTCTCTCTGCCTCGACTCCCTCCTCCTCTTTGTGGTCTGAAATCCAAGGATCAGTCTTCCACGGGAGCTCACACAGACCCTTCCGTCTTGTGTTTATAGGGGTACAATTGGGAATTATGTGCCTTCTGCATCTGTAATTAGAAGGAGGGGCAGGAGATGAGGGCTTAGTTTGAAGTGATGTTTTTTTTTTTTTTTGATGCACAGACAGTTGAGAAGGGAAATTCTCAAAAGACCAAGGGATTGGAAATGAGAGGGGGAGGGAGACATGGGATACACTCTGCAAGTGGTATTGCCTTAGCAGTAGGTAAAGCCACCCACATCACCATCCATTTAACACCTCACTACCATCCAGGCTGATGTTAGTGCATGTTTTATTATCGGGGGTGTACACAGCATTGCCTGTACCCAGAAGTATAAAGATTCATGACTTTAAAGGTGTGTGCACACATGGCGTGTTTGCAGTATTTCTTTTTTCTGCACCAGAGTGTTGGCAGGAAAAACACTGCATACATCAGTGTGTTTTTGACTAAGTCTTCTGCGTATTTCTTTGCAGCATTTTTACTTGCATTCAAATAAATGAGTGAAAAACCCTGCAAAATCGCTGAAACAATTAACAAGCGGCGTCTTCTTGCAAAAACGAAGCAGGGCTCAAGGTACTAGCGGGAAAAAAATTAGGCGTACGGAAGAGATTTCAGAAATCACATTGACTATACTGGTACTGTAAAATGCTGTGTATTTTACTCACCAAACACGCGGCATAAATAATGCAGAGCAAAAGCTGTCTGTCTATTTATCTATATATGTATCCGTCTGTCTATCCATCTGTCAGTCTGTCTGTCTATTTATCTGTCTCACCATCTATCTATTAGATTTGATGCAAATCGATTTGCTGGACCTAGTTCCGCAGCCGAGACCTGAAAACTGCCTCTAATCTCCTGGTATCTGTGACTCTTTTTTTTTTTACTAGCTGGCCTGGTGTATCGTTATCTTAGCAATGTGACGTACAATGAGGGAAATAAGTATTTCATACACTGCCGATCTTGCAAGTTTTCCCACCTACAAAGAATGGAAAGGTCTGTAATTTTTATCGTAGGTACACTTCAACTGTGAAGAGATGGAATCTAAAAAAATCCAGAAAATCACATTGAATGATTGTTACTTAATTCATTTGCATTTTATTGCATGAAATAAGTTTTTGATTCAATAGAAAAACAGAACTTAATATTTGGTACTGAAACCTTTGTTTGCAATTACAGACGTCAGACGTTTCCGGTGGTTCTTGACCAAGTTCGCACATACTGCAGCAGGGATTTTGGCCCACTCCTCCATACAGATCTTCTCCAGATCTTTCAGGTTTCGGGGCTGTCACTGGGCAACATGGAGTTTCAGCTTCCTCCAAAGATTTTCTATTGGGTTCAGGTCTGGAGACTAGCTAGGCCACTCTTGGACCTTGAAATGCTTTTTACTCCTTCGTTGTCCTGGCTGTGTGTTTCTGGTCATTGTCATACTGGAAGACCCAGCCACGACCCATCTTCAATGCTCTTACTGGGGAAAGGAGGCTTTTTGCCAAAATCTCGAAATACATGACCCCATCCATCTACCCTTAAATACATTGCAGTCTTCCTGTCCCCTTTGCAGATGCACCCCCAAAGTATGATGTTTCCTCCGCCATTCTTCATGGTTGGGTCAGTGTCCTTGGGGTTGTACTCATCCTTCCTCTTCTAAACAGGGTGAGTGGAGTTGATACCAAAATTTTGGTCTCATCTGACCACATGACCTTCTCCCATGCCTCCTCTGGATCATCCAGATGGTCATTGGCCAACTTCAAAAGTGCCTGGATATGTGCTGGCGTTAGCAGGAGGACCTTGTGTGCCCTGCAGGATTTTAATCCATGACGGTGTAGTGTGTTGCTAATAGTAATGTTTGAGACTGTGGTCCCAGCTCTCTTCAGGTCATTGACCAGGTCCTCCCGTGTAGTTCTGGGCTGATTCCTGACCTTTCTCAGAATCATCCTTACCCCACAAGGCGAGATCTTGCATGCAGCCCCAGACCGAGGAAGATTGACAGTCATCTTGTGTTTCTTCCATTTTCTAATAATTCTGCTAATAGTTGTTGCCTTCTCACCAAGCTGCTTGCATATTGTCCTGTCGCCCATCCCAGCCTTGTGCAGCTCAACAGTTTTGTCCCTGGTGTCCTTGGACAGCTTTTTGTTCCTGGTCAAGGTGGAGGGGTTGGAGTGTGATTGATTGTGTGTGGACAGGTGTCTTTTGTACAGGTAACGAGTTCACACAGGTGCAATTAATACAGGTAATGAGTGCAGAGTAGGAGGGCGTCTTAAAGAAAAACTAACAGGTCTGTGAGAGCCAGAATTCTTGCTGATTGGTCGGTGATCAAATATTTATGCCATTCAATAACATGAAATTTAATTATGTCAAAATTATACAATGTGATTTTTCTGGATTTTATTTTTAGATTCTGTCTCTCACAGGTGAAGTGTACCTACGATAAAAATTAGAGACCTCTCCATTCTTTGAAGGCGGGAAAACTTGCAAAATTGGCAGTAAAGTCTGTGGTCCTTTCAACATTTTTTGTGGATTTGTAAAAAAAAAACATAAACATGTCCAAATTTGGTCCGATATGCCAGCCAAACTCACCAATTCTAATGATAGGATCCACATTTCAAATGGACAGCACACAGATGCCATTCGTCTTGTATCCATGTGTTGTCCATTTCAAATGTTGTAAAATGTAAAAAAAATACTCTACTAATCCTGGACACCGCCTTTAACTCCATAGTGACCAGGCATAAAAGGGCCTTATTGAGAAAACATTTTTTTTCCCCTTAATTTTTGCCTCTCCTATTTTTAGTAGCTTATTTTTTCCATTTTTTCACTCTTGTGGCTGCATGAGTCTTTTTTTATACGGGACAAATTGTATTATTTTTTTTTAGCACTGTTTTGGAGTACATACCATAATATATATTACTGTGTCATTTATATACAATACTGTGCAAACGTTTTAGGCAGGTGTGGTAAAAATGCTGCAAAGTAAGAATGCTTTAAAAAGAATAGAAATGGTAAATTTATTTGAATTAATTAACAAAATGCAAAGTGAATGAACCAAAAAAACAAAACAAAAAAAATAAATCTAACTCAAATCAGTATTTGGTGTGACCGCGCTTTACCTTCAGAACAGGATTAATTCCTCGAGGTACACTTGCACAAAGTCAAGAAACTTGTAGGATAATAGTTAATGTATGAGTAACCAGTGATACCCAATAAGTGATAATAATGATCATTATTTTCATGTGTACAATTAAACACAGTCTTAACTGAAACAGAAACAGCTGTGTAGGAGGCCTAAAACTGGGTGAAAAACAGAAAAGCTGTGCTTTTAAAACGAGGTTGTGGAAGACAATTCCATGTCACAGGTTATCCACCATGGCAAGACAGAGCATATCAACAAGACAAGGTAGTTATACTGTATCTGCAAAGTCACTCCCAGGCAAAGATTTTACAGCAGACTGGGGTTTCAAGATGTGCTGTACAAGCTCTTTTGAAGAAGTGCCAACAAATGGGCAGCGTAGAGGATCATAGATGCAATCTTCGGCCAAAGGAACTTAGTGCAGCAGATGAAAAAGTTTGTACTTCATTTTCTTTGAAATTGGCAGATGTCCAGCAGTGCCATCAGCTCAGAACTGTCAGTAACTAGTGGGACACAGCTTAACCAATCTACTATTTAGAAAAGTCTGGCTAGAAGTGGTCTTCATGGAAGAATTGCAGCCAAAAACTCATAACTTTGACATGGAAACAAGGGCAAATATCTCAACTATGCACAAAAACATTAGGGAAACTGGCATCAGGTGTTCTGAGCCGATGGTACCTAAAAGAACTGATGAAATATTGATTTGATTTCAGATTTTATTAATTCCCTTAATTGCATTTTTTTATTAATAAAATTAACTCCGAACACTTCTATTTTTTTAAAAATCTTACTTTGCTGCATTTTTTCCAAACTTGCCTAAAACTTTGCACAGTACTGTATTTCGTTTGCATACAAATAGATAAAAAAGCAATTTTTTTTGTTTATATTTTTTATTGTCCAGGTTTCACATCAACTAACCTACAGTAGAATTTGATACCTGAAATTTGTAGTTTTTTTTTTTGTACGTTTGTGATTAAAATTTTACATTAACAAAATTTGATTTTTTTGTACATTTTTGTGATGTAATCTTTTTATTTTTTTGTTCATTTTTTTCATGCTTTATACATATAAAGATTCTTTTTCTTAGATAATTTGTCCCTCCAGAGATCATAAAAGATCTTTAGGGATCATATATTTTTTGGGGCACATAGATGCCTCAATTACAGGGGAAAACATTTATAAAACAGTGATGAAAGGTACAGACAGAGGTGATCTGGATCTGCTAGGCTCTGTTCTGCTAGGAAGAGGCCTTGCTAACGTATGACTGCCATGTTCTACAGAAGTATGGGCGCTGCTGATGCTTCTGCTCACTAGGCACTAAGTAGCTGGCAAAAGAGAAGACAGAAACGGTGATAAACCGCTTCTGTCTTCTGCCCTGCCCAGAGTCTGCGGCTGTGTCTAACAGTTGGCGACCGGACCTGCTCCTGCTAGATTGCAGGAGATTTAACACTGTTCTGTAAATTTACAATGGTGCAGTGTTCAAGCCCACAATTAATTGTCTCACATCTACATTGTATCAGTTGTATGTAGGTTGTAGCTCTGTCACAAAAACATCTGTTTGGTCTGTACCCTTATATTTGTTTTAATGCAGACCACCACATAAAAATGTAAGCGAACATACAGACCCAGTAAACTTAAGTTTAATTGCTGTAGTAAAGCTCCAAAATCCTTTTTTTTGCCGTTTTTGATAGAAAGGCACCAGAGTAAAGTCCTAGTTCCCATTATAGCTGAGCTACGTGGGCTAATTCCAGCAAATGCCAGGAATGGCGATGACTTATGGCTTTTCCACAACTGCAGGTGGAGATGGTTGCTGTGTGCAGGCAATTGCTAGACTGCTAGTTTGTTTATTGCAGTCAGTGTGCAGAGTAATGAGTGCAAGTTCCAAAAAGTATAATTGCAATTTAAAAAGTAGTTTACAGGTTTTTTTTAATAACCTACATTAAAATGGATCACCAGTCTAAGGGTAATGTGCTGTCACTGAACGTGACTGCAGAATTATTAT
>VIAB01000039.1:223463-243518 GCA_009801035.1 Oophaga pumilio
TTCACGTTGACTATTTAGGTATTTCTCAGGACTGTCAGTGTTGTAAGTAATTTATTTTTTTCTCTGAGATCAATTGTTAATTCTGTTCTTGCAGGGCAGAGTGTCGTGCTCCTGACCCCACCGGTGCATGTGCTCCTTAATGAGATGGGGTCCAGGTTTCCCTCCTCAAACATCTGCATTCAAAGAGCCCAATCCAAACATTTCAGGAACTTCAGGTAGGCCGCCATGAAACTTTCCTTTAAACTTCAAGAGTGGGTCACAAAGTCCTTGACTCAAAAGCTGGAATATGACCTATGCTCAAAATGTGTAGGTCTTCATCAATTGCCTCTAGCAACGAGTAACCCCCTCTTCCAAAATGCCAAAGGACAACTTGAGGTCTGAATATTCAGAGTAATACCTCATATTGATTTAGAAGGTTTTCTGTTTTAATTTCCACAGGTTATATGAGATTAATAAAAAGAATCTGTATTTTATTTTTTTAATCCTGAAACAGCGCCACTCTTGTCTATGGGTTGTATCTGGTATTGCAGCTCAATCTCAAACAGCTACAGGTCACGAATGAGAATAACACAGATTTTTGAAAATCTTAAGAGTAATAGTCTGAAAAACCTTAGCAGAGAAACTATTCATAGTAGCAACATAGGACGCCCGTTCAGAAGACTGGGATTTAAATCCCACCCAGATTTTTAATTTTTACATAGGTTGAAAAAAGACACAGGTCCATCAAGTCCAACCTTTCTCCACCATTTGTTGTGAGAAAGCATCCAGCCCTTTTTTAAATGCAGATATGGTGTCTGCCATTCCTGCCTCTTGTGGTCGGCCATTCCACAGTCTGACTGCTCTAACTGTAAAGAATCCTTTCCTATTTAGTTTCAGGAATCAAATTTCCTTTAGCTTTCTCCTGGTCCTTGGAAAATTTTACTTTCTTCTATTTATTGGAAGGAATAAAGGATGTGCCAGTCCCTTTTTAGTAACCACACATGTACTTATACGTAAGTGAGAGCGCCTCGGAGCTATTTGTTTTCTAAGCTAATCAAAAAAAAAATTTCTAACGTCATTATTAGAGTAATCTAGTTTTAACTCTCTAATATCCTCTGATTCCAGCGATGTGTAACTTCCTGGGCTGTGTGCTGCTGTATCAATAATATCAGTGTTTTATCAGCAGGATATTATCACTCCTGGTCCTGCTACGCTCCCACCACTGATTGGCAGATCTCTGCCTATGCACAGTGTAAACAGAAATCTGCCAATCAGTGATGTGGGCGGGGTAATACAGAGCTCAGCATTCCTAGCTCTGCAGCAGACAAAAACTGTGATTGTATCAAACTGACAGAAAGCAGCCCAGCAAGTGACACATCGCTGGAATCAGGGTCTGTGCCCCTACATTATGCTGCTCTCAGTTCACATAGCAAAAACTGCTGACAGATTCCCTTTAAAATGCTCATATAACCAGACATAGGGACATACAGGGGTATAGTTCTGATATTACAGTGTGTTTTCGTGCTGTAGATCTTGGCCCACAGCCCCATACATGTAGCAGATAAAACGTTTGGATCGCTTTTACATCTGAAGGTGAGTGGTGTCTATAACGCTATGTCTGCATGTACTTTCCAGGACGCATACATGATCGGCAGGACGGTCATATTCATTACGATAGGTGCACGACACCTGCCGATTCTACATATCCCGGCAGATATGTGCCCACGTGACGAGCGTCACTCACCTCTCAATGCGGAAGTCGGCAGCGCCAGACAACACCTTTGTCGACTTTTGGTAATTTTTTTATGGCCATATGAGGCACAACACACACTGGTGAGGTATAGCCGGATACTCAGTCATTCCATCTTACTGGCTGCAGAAAATACTTGGACGGGACCAGACTCGGTATCGATAATTGCGGCTCTCATTTGCAGAAGCAATTAGACATCAGCTCCTATCAAAGGTTTTGCTTCCTCTCTTGTGCCAAATATTGTGCTCTCTACACATGCAAAAAAGCCGTTAATGTCAATCAAGGGAGTTTATCCGTCCTTATTAATTGGGTTTATACTGAATTGTATAAATATCCGCTGCACCATAATTTACTGAGTCTTCAAGTCTAGTAATAATGAGCGTATGTCGTCCTCACCCCAGAAGACCTTTGATGTAGAGAGCTTACCAAAATATTATGACAGTAATAAGGAAGCAAAAAAAAAACGTATTCAAAAATCACAAAAAGTTATGTACCTGACTCGTCCTGCTACATGGGGCACAGTGCTCCGCTCCCGAAAATAGGAGAAGCTGCCGCTAGGAAGCAGCTCCCCCTGGTGGACACTTTCCATTTTCTTAGCCCTGCACCTCCTGTCTTATGTTTCTGTGTGTAGATGATGGGAAAGCCTTTGTCCGCACAACCTATTATACAGCTATAGGATCCAGCTATGAATGCAGACAATCAGCGTCAATTACAGCTCAGTCCATATCAGCAGTGCAAACTGGTATGTACTGGGCATACATGTACAGAGAAAGCGGCCTGTGGAACACCGGAGACGCCTTTACACAAGATTTATGTGGCCACGTGAAGACATAAGCGGCACCACAATAGGTTAATAATGCAGTGGTCAGCAGGGGGCATGGAGATTTACACAGGTGTTCCCACCGGCTAGGGAAGGACTCAAAGCAGAAGCAAAAAATCTCATAAAATCGGGGACGCGAAAAGGTACAAAAAGGACCTTTAGCCGCGTATGAGCGCAAATCCATACTGCACGGATCTATACTGATGCATATGTATGTATGTGCATACAGGGGATTGTATCTGACATTGCATAACGGTTTTATTACGCCGCTAAAATTCTTGAAAATGTATATTTATTAAAAAAAATTCTTATATGAGCGTTGGATGGATCTGAGGCAGAGGGTGATAGATAGATAGATAGATAGATAGATAGATAGATAGATAGATAGATAGATAGATAGATAGATAGACAGACAGTAACTAGAATTTAGTCAATCTGTCAGTGAAAGAATTGCAACTCTCATCACAGGATGCTTAGCATACTTAACAATGTCCAACTAGGAGTAGTATAAGTGGAGGCATAGTAAAATACAAGAATACCATAACAATATATGGTAATAATTCTTAATAAAGAGGTAGGAAAAGTGACAGCGCCAGTCCAGGGTAAAATGCACAAATCACGGCCTGTAAAATAGATGTCGGACAGGTGCTGGAGTAGGCACAGTAGTATTTCAGCTGCTGTGGAGTAAATGGAAAATGACAAGCAGCGTACACACATAACAAGCCGAATAAGCATTGCCATGTAATCAGTATAGAAGATTTAATCGCCTGTAGGTGGTATTAGTATTAATATGCAGTAGATTTTAATTTATTTTATTTTTTTAATTTGTCTTCTTTTTGCAGATGAACATATAAGGCAATTAGATCTTGTGTGTGTATGATTATTACAGGTGCTGATATTTGCTTTTAATTAGCTGAGCTAAAAACAATTACTGCTACACACACCAAAAAATGAAATGACATTTATCTATCATCTCATCTTAACCATCATCTGTCTGTCTCTCTTTGGGGCCTTTTAAATACAATTCTAGATGAAAAGATCATAAAACGGATTATAGAGTAGAGCTCCAGAAGCTATCTATCTATCTATCTATCTATCTATCTATCTATCTATCTATCTATCTATCTATCTATCTATCTATCTATCTCATATCTATCTATCTATCTATCTATCTATCTATCTCATATCTATCTACTATCTATCTATCTATCATCTATCTATCTATCTATCTATCTATCAATCAATCTATTATCTATCATATCTATCTATTATCTATCTATCTATCTATCTATCTATCTATCTATCTATCTATCTATCTCATATCTATCTACTATCTATCTATCTATCTATCTATCTATCATCTATCTATCTATCTATCTATCAATCAATCTATTATCTATCATATCTATCTATATTTATCTACTATCTATCATCTATCTCATATCTATCTATCATTTATCTATTATCTATCTCATATCTACTATCTATTATCTATCTCAAATCAATCTATCATTTATCTGTTATCTATCTATCTATCTATATATCTATCTATATATCTATCATTTATCTGTTATCTATGTCATATCTATCTATTATCTATCTACGATCTATCATCTATCTATTGATTATCTATCTATCTCATATGTATCCATTTATCTATATATCTATCTATGTGGAATTGAACTTTTCAACTTGTAAAAAAAATTTCTCCATCCTTAGAAATATTCTCCAGTATCCTACAAACTACACATCAATTTCGCTTCACGATTTAGTTCTAAAATGCATTTCAATATTTATCTACCTCAATTTACAGATACGTCATCAATTATAAATGATCATCCTAATAGGAGGAAATAAAACTGAAATTGTATTGTTACTATAATAATTATTAAAATTAATGTCAAACAATTATTTCATTTTCTAATACAAATGGTAGAGCCCAAGCAGAGTAGTTAGATATGAGATAGATAGATAGATAATGGATATTGGATAGATAGATAGATAGATAGATAGATAGATAGATAGATAGATAGATAGATAGATAGATAGATAGATGAACAACACTATTGTTAGAGCTCAGGTCTCTTTGGATTCCCCAGTAGATATTGTGTGACGATAAGATCCCATCTGTAGACACCATTCATTACGGAAGATCTTGGCTCACGGCCCAAGAAAAAAAAAATATGTATACAATTCCAAGTGATTTAAAGTAAATTATGAGATAAAAAGTCCAGCAACACTTGTCTGAGAAGAATGATAAGAATTCTGCAAGTGTAATGAGGAAAGGAGCAGTTTCTCTTAGGTCTTAATATAAAAACTAAACAAAAAAAAAAAACGACTAGAAAGGCCACATATGAATGTAATACGGATGATTATTTCCCTGGATCTACAGTTTAGGTAATATTGTGCAAAATAAGAGATTGGACGGCAATTAGTCGGGAACTTACAATTTGGAGACAGCAGAAATATTCCAGATACCAAATCTTCTGTTCTGATCTGGGTTTAGTATCCGCACATTATCACACCGACCATTTCCATTAGCAATTTCTGAAAAGTCTCGAAAATACAAGGTTCTTATTGGATTTCACAAGATGAATTTCTCCCAGTAAGATTGCAGCCTTCAAATGTGGAAAAAAAATTGGGTGGTGGGGTGTAAATAAAAAATAGGAAAAAAAAGAGGATGTAAAATGCAGAATGATGATGAAGTTTCAGGAATGTCCTTAAGGTAGGAGAGGATCCGTCTGCTGGTTGATGCTGTGCTGTAGAGAGCAGGCTGAGATGTGCTACATACTGGAGCAGTGTGCTTCCTCTCCTCTACCACTTCAAGGCAATACACTTTGCTTTGGCTATTCCTCTCCCTCCCACTTCTAAGTATCACTCCTTCCGAGGCTCTCCGGTGTGAAAGGAGGGGGGTCCCAGCAAGTAATGTGTGTGTGCGTGTGTCTCAGACACTACTGATGAAGAGAGAGCAAGTGATGAGGACACAACACCAGAATGAAGTCATTATGGAGGGACGGGAATTCCAAATTTTCCATTCTATTTTATTCCGCTGCTGCATTGTGATTTTTTTTTTTCTTTTTTTTTTTCCCTTATTCTCTGCAGTCCGTTCTTGTCGTCTCTGGTATTTGACGTCACTTTGCTTCAGCTGTCGTTTAGGATATAGCAGAATAGGTATTGGCAATATTCATAATATTGGTTGGATAAAAGACCCCTACTGTGTAAGACAAAAACATGTCTAGTATGGGCAGAGGAATAGCAAGGCTTTTCGTCACACGGGATGTGCCAAATAGCTCATATCAGCCAAACCAGAGACCCATCCGAATCTCAAGACTGCACTGTTCCAGAGTTTTGGCCCCTCATCTGTACAGAGCAAGATACTGGTTGGCTGAGTGAGATGCCTAAGCAAGCCCATACATGTTAGATTAAAGTTGGTCGAAATGGTCAGTTCCAACCATAACGATCGATGGTTGATTTGGTGAACAATCATTCATTTCAACTGACTATTGAAAAGACAGGTTGGCATGTTGGATTTTTCCACGTCAGAACTGGCTGAAACAAATCTAATATTGTCAGATCTGGTCTGTAATGTATTTTGGGCCATGTACTGATCGGTGAACAATTGTTAATAGGCCAATTTTCAATTAATATGCATGGGGGCACTTAAGCTCCCAATACACTTTGATAACGTTCGGACGATTGTTCGGTCGTCAGGTCACTCACATCGTTCTCTGCTGATTCTGTGTTCTCTATGACAGATCCGCTGCCAGACTCCTTTGACGGCACCTTATGTCTAGGCAGAAAAAGGATCGTCAGTCCATAATCAGACATGCCAGTATCTTATTTCCCCCAACAGTAATCTGTCAGTAACCCCAAACTGATTAGACTGCCATCCAAACCTGTCGATATTGGCAGGTTTGGCTGGCATTCTGTGCTGATGAGGGGTAAAAAACCCCAAACAGTGCTGTCTACAGATAAGCCTCTGGTTTGGTTGATACGAGATACTTTGATATTTTTTTTTCCATGGAGAACTGCCTTGTAAATAAGTCTTACTGGGTTTGGCCTCTTCAATGAAAACCAGCATTCCCCCTGAGCTTCACATGGGGTAAAATTTGCAGTCCTTTGTTATTTCCATCCTCACAAGTGGATAGGTGATAGCTGGCTTCTATGGTCATAAACCTTTTACGAGGTTGCCACATTGGGCAATTATCATGTAAAGTATTGTGCTGTCACATTGCAACCATTGTATTTACCCTCGCCAAGGCAGAGTAGCCTTTTTGGCCTCTCTGATCTCAATTGCTTTTTTCTCGGTGGCCATTTAGTAGTTTGGATAGACAGGCCGTCATCTCTTCCAATGTGCACAGAACGATTGGTAATAGATCGTTCTGTGCACATAGACTGTCATTGGGAGATGTGTAACCTAACGAATTTTAGGTTTTCATTATGATGTCCGACGTTTCACTGGACAAAAAAAAGCAAAAACGCTTTGTGTCCGTTAAATTCTGTTTATTCTGCGACGGATACTTCAATACAGATGTAAACACAGCCTAAACCTAAAATGTGTTGAGTCTTGTCATCACTCCCGTACCCCACACATGTCAGTTTGCACAGTCTTGATCCAGTTAAGCTTTGCTCACAATTGGAATAAATCCTAACTAAAAACACAATATATGACCCCATGTAGACTCCATGTGTCACTAAATGGTGCTCCGTACAGTGCCAGATTACTATGCGATGCCTCTCGTTTCTTAAGCTTCTTAGGCATCCAATGGAGCATGTTTTGGGATTTCTCATTGGTAGGATTCATACAACGTCCAAATGAAAAGCTGTAGATGACATATGAAACATACAGAGGTACAAAATAGCCACGTAGAAGCCTAAGGGTGCCTAATTACGACCCCATACTACGTGCCGGTTGTACAGAACATGAGAGTAAATCCACCTTGACATCTATGTACGTGTTGGATTAGCAACTCATCTCTACCCAGATGTCAAGACGACTGAACTGACTCATTGTGGCAAACTTCTGTTACAAGTCCTGATGACTTTCAGGCACTCTCTTGACTTTCAGTGACTGTCTATATGAGCACCGTACTCCAGTGACTGAGTGTATCCAGCCTACGAGAAGAGAAAACTTTGGATTTTCCGTGACAAGGATGTTACCATTTTATGGCCGCTATCTCACTTTGTACAGACATCTGTAAGTGAATTCCATTATTGATCCCACAGCTAAAAATATATTTCCTAATGTAGAGTAGTAAAGTGCTATATAAATCTATATACAAGGCCAAATGCTTTCTCCGAACACAATTTAACCCCCCTCCCTGTTGATTTATTTTACGAAGGCGTAAATGCTCGCAGCTGTTTAATTGCTTTCAGTTACTTACACCTTTAAATCTTTTAATGTTTTTTTTTTTTTGCAAACGCCATTGTAAAGGTGCATTTACCCTGCCTGATTTTTGGGAACAAGCTTTGATAGGAACACATTTTTCTCAATCATCGGGCAGTGTAAACAGGCTAACAATCACCCGAAAATCCAATCACCCAGCAAAGCTCATTAGTCGGGTGCAATGATTTTTAAGCTTACCTAGAAATCATCATTCTCAATAAGACATCGTTCTGTGTAATCATATGCTGCCAAGATCATTGGCTACTAGTACACTCCCATAGAATAACCTATTAAAGTGGTTGAGCAGACTTGTGAATCCTCACAGCTTGCTCACTGCGTGTTGTCAGTATTCTGCAGTGCCCACCCTGAGAACAGTGACTGAGTATGACATTTGCATACTTGCAGTCACATGCCAAATAGACGTGCACAGTGTTGCTCAATGCAAGTCTAGTTGGAATGTGACCGGAAGTCTGCAAATTGCATATTTGTGGTCACATGACTGCCTGCTCCCAGCACCAAAAAATCCTGACAGTGTGCAGTGCCCTCGCTGTGAGGATTCACAAGTCTGCAGTCATATAAAGTGACTTCAGACTTGTACCCTAAGGCCAGACAACCCCTTTAATGACTGTTCTGTGCACATCACAAGCTCTGCTGGTGTGTCTAAACAGGTTACTCAATGACTGAGCAGACATGCAGCTGATTTGCTATAGTTTTTGACCAGGTTGTGCAATGTAATCAAGCCCCAACGAGTCTGGAAGAGTAAATTATACTTTCTCTCTAATTGCGGCTGTCCGGGAATTCTGAAAGTAGTAGTTTTGCGCCGAACAAGTGTAAAAATAAAGGGGTTAAAATATGTTGGTCGAATACGTCAATGCATTTACATCACTTTTTCTTTCCAGAGAATGCTTACATTGGTGTCGATGATATCGCCCCCCGTAGTTTTTCTCTTTAATCTGCATTGGTCATTCATTTGACGGGAAATAGATTGCCGGCCGACAGTTGGGGATTAGAAAACTTGTACATGCGAAAATTAACCGGGTTTCATCCTCAAAGTGGTTATCTTCATGAGGCTACCCATCTTCGTCCTCATGTCCACGACAAAGCCTTGTTCACATAGACTGTACGGTAGTAGCTGTGGCCCCTAATCACTCATATCACAGAGGTCATCATTTTTGTTCCCCTTTTCCTCTTTAAAGATTTATTCTGGTGGGTAGAAGTTACCTCTTATCAGCAGGTGATAATTTCTAGATCGGTTGGGTCTGACCGCTGGGACAACCACCAGAACAGGGCACTTTTAAAATAGAGCGGCATTCCTGACCGCTGCTTTCTTCATTCTCTATGGGACTGCCATAGCGCTGTATTCAGCAGTCCTCATATAAAATGAATGTAGCAGTATTTGGACATTCGCTCTGATTCTCCTTTCTGCCCTGCTTTGGCGATCAGTGAGGGTCCCAACAGTGGGACCTCCTCCAATCTAGAAGTTATCATTTATCCTTACTCATACAAAAAAATGCTGGTTTGCGTTCGAAGTGTGTTTCTTTTTTTCCCCTGGTTATTTTTCTATGAGTCATGTGGAATTTTTAATTATCATCAAACAAAGTTTGGAATTGTATTAAAAAAAAAACCTGGAGCAACTTTTTTTTATATCCTCTGGTGACCCCTACATACTAGCATTGTGGACACTAATGGGCCTATAGATTTTTATGGCTGCTGTCCCATGGATCCATTCAACACAGACAGTAGCATTAAGGTGACCATATCCCTATACCAGCTTTTTTTTGGAAGGTTATGCTTTGTACACATGCACTCTCAATATAGCCAAATGTGCGTATGTTTACAATTGGGACCTCCCCTCCTAAGAAGAAAAGGATGGGACATTGAAATTCAGCATGCCCGATCCCTCTGAAAATCAGCCCAAACCTTTGCTCTGATGTGCTCGGACACCTTTATATGATAGACACGATTGTTGTCCAGATTGATTCCATTTTCTACGACCTCACTGACAACATTTGATTAGTGATTCTTCCTCATGGCAGTGATGAGAATGAGCGGGCCAGTATATAATAGTCCCAGGGGCTGTTGTACAGAAAATGTGTGTCTGAGATATCCCCCCCTTCTCAGTACACACTTCTAGTACACAAATGGTGAGATGGTTTCCCCAGCAAATGAGTCCATCCTTCATTGAGGCGAAACTTATTGTGTCCCGTGCCGCCTCCTGCCAGGGCCATGAATACCGTAATGTGGAGTCCTTTGTAAGAGGTGTTAATGGGCAATTGCTCATTCTGTTGCACTATTGGAGAAGGATTTCCATATTAAACAAGGAATTAGTGCATGTAAAGACTGACAGGTTAAATTACTTAAGGTATTTGCAGGTGAGAACCAAAGAGATTATAGCCATTTAAAAGAGGCGTTAGGAAGGGAAGTACCGTATGTCTGATTACCAAATGACTAATGAGCTCTGCATACGAGAATACTGTTACAGTCTACAGCAAATTAAAGGGAAGCTATCACCATAACATGACCTATTGTTTAATCAGGTGTTTGTGTTAAATGTATATATTTTTTTATAAGGTGTTTTTCCCCATATCACAATGTTTATTAAAACTATATAACTTGCAATTCTCACACCGGCCTCTGGGGCTTTTTTAGACTCTTAACTTCCTGTTTCAGGAAATAACACATGTACATTAGCAGCAATGAACCTGACTCCAACCCCATCTTCTGTATTTTATCTTCTGTATTGAAGCATCTAATGCGCATGTTAAAAGGTCACTGTAAAAGGAGAAGGGTCAGCTGTGACATTGTTTATTGTGATTGTTGAATCTTGTGTAATCAGCTGTGTATAGAGATGTTACCTGTCATTGTAATTTTGCCTGTGATGTTAAGGAGCACGGGCAACTCCAGGTTTTCATGTGTCAGTGGATCTCTTTAACACATACCAGGATTCATGATGCACAGATAGGGCAAAGAAATATAGGTATAGTACAATGCCAAAGATTTCACTTCTTACATTACATGAGTTATATATATTGTAAATTCTACAATACCAGCAGAGGGGATTTAGGTGATTGAGGATCCACAGGTTTCAAGGTTTCAGTACCTGTGATATTAGAGGTTAACGGGATATTGATAAATGTACCCTACCAGTAGACTGTCCTCAGCAGTGTACCCTTTACAAAAGTCATTTTCCTCCTATATACTACTAAATACAGTATTATGGGTACCACATAGTCCTCCATACAGTATTATGGGCACCACATAGTCCTCAATACAGTCTAATGGGAACCACATAGTCCTCCATACAGTATAATGGGTTCTGTTATGTTTCGGTAGCTGAGGAGTGCAGGTAAAAAAGGCAATACACCAGAGCAGTTGGAATCTATGAGATTGCAGTACCCTGACTAACCACCACAACTAGAGGCAGCCGTGGAGCGTTCCTACGTTGGTCCTAGATGCCTCGTCACAGCCTGAGAAACTAACTACACCTAAAGATAGAAAGAGGAAAGCTATCTGCCCCGGAGCAGATCCCCAAAGAACATAGAAAGCCCCCAAACATGTAATGGCGGTTAGACAAGAAGAAATACTGACACAGACAGAAAATAGTATGAGCAAACGTTGGGGCCCAAACTACCTCAATAGAAAAGGATAGGAAGGGCACTTACTGCAATCCCAAAAAACCCTGAAAAGCACCAACTCTACTAATTTCAAAAACACCTGAGATCACACGACCTCTACCACCTAAATTAGTTCTCTGGTGTAACAAAATCAAAACAGCAGCCACTGAAAAAAGCTGGAAAAAGCAAATGTACAAACATCAGTGGCTGAACTAAACTGAGAGGGCAAAAGCCCCCGGAGGGGACCCAGAAGGCCCCCACAGAAGTGCAGGACAAAATGCAAAAATCAAGCACAAAAACAAAAAGAAGAAAATGTCTTATCTGTTAGCAGGAGATGCAGACACGACACAGCAGGCTACAAAGGAAACAGGAATCAAGGATTGAGACCAGAACAATTGATCACCGGCAACCCTGATGGGAAGGCGACTCCCTTATATAAGACCAGTCAGTAACACCTGATACCCAATCCTCACAATCTTCACTGGACAGTCCAGTACCGCTAGTAACCACCAGAGGGAGCCTCTGCTCAGAACTCATTTCAAGCCCATTCACAACAGGGTTCCATGTATAGCTCTATCAAGTATTATGGGCCATATTTAGTGCTCAATGCAGTATTATGGGCCCCATATAGTGCTCCATTCAATATAATGGGCCCCATATAGTGCTCCATTCAGTATAATGGGCCCCATATATTGCTTCAATTTTTAAAGATAAACAAATACTCACCTCTTCCTGGTCCCCCGCTATCACTCGTCTTCTGACCCTCTGCACTGCTCGGCACAGAGGACTCGCTGTAGTGATGTCATCCCACCCTCTGCTCAGAAGAGAGCTCAGAATCAGAGGGGTAATAATTGGAGATGGAGCATCAGCAGACTGCTTCCTCTCCCATCATTATTTTCATCCGTGATGCTGAAACAGTTGAAAGTACAATGAAGGCCCCCTGACTCACGGGCTCCATAGCGGCCGCGTGGTTTTCCGCCATTGGCGATACGCCACTGATTGGGCCCCACGTTTGTCCAGGACCCCGGAACTTACCTCATTGGGTGATGACGCCGGCCTGATATGGAGACTGCTGATAACTTCCAGAAAGGACAGGAAGTATGAGGCCAAAATACTCCTAATTACCGATGTAAAAATTGCACAACTTTTAATGTTGTTTTTTTTTTCTAACAAAGACTTTATGAAAAAAAAATTGCAGTTTTTATTTAATACATGTAACACAAAAACCTCATTTAAAGGGTCTTTCAGGACTATTTTTTTATTACTATGGGCCTAAAAACTATCAGTCAGTAGTAGTCACTTCTTCCTTGCTTCTAATGCACGGCGCCGATCTCTGCCAACAGAGAGTGATTACAGACTGCTTCTACCAGCGATCCTGTGGCTTCCCCAGAGCTGCGACTTCTCTTCTGCTCTGTTGATCGGGCGTGCAGGTGTGACTGCCGACATCATGCTGATTGACAGCCGATTCCCCACTGCCTAACTACTGGGAGCTGACTGTCAATTAGCATGACATCGACATCACACCCTGTCGACAGAGCAGAGCGGAAGGGACAGATCTGTTTTGTTGATGTTGAGCAGCTGAATTGCTGGACAATCCCTTAAACCAATTGGTCATTTTCTGATTGTAAATTCCCTTTAAATTTGTGACGCTACCAAAGATTTTCCTATAGATATTCTCTAAAAGTCTAATGGTAGGGCCTGATAGATGAGACCACCGCTAATATGGTGAGAGGAGTTTTATTTTCCCAATCTCCATTAAAGGAATTGTCTTCATTTTACTATTTTTAGTTAAGGTTCCTTAGACAATAAGCGGATCACAGGGCATCCTGCAGCTTAGCACCCCCTTTGATCAGCTGTAATCTGCAAGTGTTCAATATCCATGCAGCACCCCCAGAGGGGAAATAAGGAGTTGCATAGTACTTCTTAAACTCAGTCGTTTGTCATTGTAATGCCAGATCATCATGAGCAAAGGATTTTTATTAACGTTTATATGTTTTCACTTATGATATACAAATTACGGATAGAAGGAGGAAACATTTTACCTCCATTAATAATAATAAAAAAAAAACTTGAAATTTAATGCATGGAAAATGTGACTGAAGGCTTGTGAATCGTCACAGTGATTCTCCAGGAGTGAGAGGACACGTGAACTCAAGTATGCGTTTTGCGTACTTCCAGCCACATTCCAACTAGACATGTCCAGCTGTGTACCTCTAGTCTGCACATGACTGCATGCATGCAAATCTCGCTCCTGGAATCATAGAATAGTAGAGTTGGAAGGGACCTCCTGGGCCATCTGGTCCAACCCCCTGCTCAAAGCAGGATTCTCTAAATCATCCCAGACAGATGTCTGTCCAGCCTCTGTTTGAAGACTTCCATTGAAGGAGAACTCACCACCTCTCGTGGCAGCCTGTTCCACTCATTGATCACCCTAACTGTCAAAAAGTTTTTTCTAATATCTAATCTGTGTCTCCTCCCATTCAGTTTCATCCCATTGCTTCTAGTCTTTCCTTGTGCAAATGAGAATAAAGATGATCCTTCTACAATGTGACAGCCCTTGAGATATTTGTAGACAGCTATTAAGTCTCCTCTCAGTCTTCTTTTTTGCAAGCTAAACATTCTCAAATCCTGTAACCGTTCCTCACATGGTTTGCAGACCGGTCACCATTCTGGTGGCTCTCCTCTGAACTTGCTCCAGTTTGTTGATGTCTTTTTTAAAATGCGGTGCCCAAAACTGGACACCACATTTTAAAATGTGGTAAAATGTGAGAATCCTGCACTCTGTGAGGATTGACATGTCTTCAGTCACATAGGGTATCCGCAGACTAAAGCCCCAAGCCTGGACAACCCCTTTAATCTATTTTTCCTGTGTTTTTTTGTCTTGCGCCTAGTTGCATTCATTCTTGGGGGATTTTCTATGGTCACCTCTATAAACGTGTTTTTTTCTATCCCAGATGTTTGCAGCCGTTTCATTATTTACGACTTTTTATAAGGTCACGGATTTTTTTTGCGCAAATGTACTCCAGTCCTCTCACCCCTTGAAGTTATTTTTTTTATGCAAAAATCATTTTAATGGATCATTGAAAGTTTTTTGCTCTAAAAAGGCTAAAAAAAAAGTTCAAAACAAAAATAAAGAGCATTTTTTATTTTGTGCAAAATTCATGAACCTGCTTGAAGATTATGGCGCTGAAAATACGGCGAAAAAAATATAAGACAAATAAGAGACATAAAAAAGATGCAAAAATACAAATAATGAATGGGACCCTTAGTCTGAGTGTCTTGTACCATGTGTAAGCGCTTCCACACATCATTGCCATACGTACCAAGCATTGAAATCAGACCCCCGCATGGTATGGACTTTGCCACTCAGGACAGAAGGGTCCGGTGGGCTTTTTTTTCCATTCCACGTCCTTTCTCAGGTCAATTCTTTTATTCCAATATCGGCTACCAGTTCTTTTGAGAAAGAAGTCAAAAGGGCTGAGACCAGCCGTTGCTGGGCCCCATGATAGCCACATATTCATCCCCTTTCTGGACGCAATGATGCCCAAAATATCCTCCAAACAAAAGCAGAAAATTCCGAGCCGCTTTGCTCATTAAACATTGATGTAATTAAGGGATAGACCCCTTTTAACCTCACTGGATGATATATTGGTAATTTGGAGCGATCTTGATTCGTAGCTTTAGATAAAATCTCCTAGACCCTTCCGAAACAAAAGGAGAAGGGCATCAATTACCAGGGCTTCAGCGTTCACATTGGGGCCTGCCGTGGCTCCTTTGTATTTGCATCTGCTCCATGTGTGGCAATAAATTAATGGAGTACACCTCTGCCCGTTGGCTGCCAGCGTAATGCCCAGCGCTCGTTAGTAAAAGGGCTGCACACATCTCTCAGCGCGGCCTGGCTGCATGCATAACAAGACCTGGCCACCTGTAGTGATCTGAGGGCAGACATGATACGGGATCCCCAGAGGATATCGAGAACTGGCCTTTTCTTTCTGTCTTCTCAGTAAACATTCATCTCTTTAACTTTACAGACGCTCGCTCCCAATTAAGGACCGAAAAGTCCCGACGACACACACGTGTACTCTGCATTGTCCACCTCTTTTTCTCCAACGGGAGTTCTTTTGACTTTTTTTTGCATTGCATTAACTCCGCGGTCGCACGGACTGTCCGTCTCTTGAACAGGTGTGACGTTGACACATCGCTCAGCCGTAAGATTTAATGCAAAAATCAGTTTGTGTGGTCGAAAGTGAGTCAGAGGGATCTAAATTTAGACGTCTCCCTCTTATTTTCCGGCAACTGATCCTGGTACGAGTGCAGTGTAAGCGCAAGGAGTGATGACTGCTGACAGCTCTGGAGCAACGTCTCGCAGCCATCGCAAATGTCATTCCCCGTCCTGTACGGTGCGATCTGGCCGACAGTCGCCTATTATGAGGATATACCTGTATTATTGATTTGCTGTATTTGTACGGCCGGTGCGTAGGACACTATGTTTATTCACATCCTGTACTGGAGAAATAGTGTGTGTCACTAAAGCTGGCACACCAACGAGCACAGGGTCAATATAATCAGAAGCCAGTTGGACAGAGTGTTTTAAATGAGGACATCTTTCCTATAACATCAGTCTTGCAATCTACCAATGGCGATCTCCGCTTGTAGGGAGCGCCCATTGCAGACAGATTTATGCAGCGCTCATGGAGTTGAATGCTGCTTTTATAAATCCATGTGCAGCGAGCTCCCCCTAGTGGTGTCTCCAGGCAGGCGGAATTATGTCATTTTTCAGATACAACAGAGTTCCCCTGTATAGTTGTATTATGAGATTAATCACTCTGAATTCTGACTTATAATCAGAATGGTTGATAAAGTAAAGGTCTAGCACATGTGGTGTGTAGTTATCGCTCTGTACAGTAGACGTAAGGATGAGTATGGTCTGTAGCGCCCATGTGTTTTCAGTGGGGAAAGGAGAATAAGCTTCTGCCAGTAATCTCTGGCAGCGGCTTATCTTGGTTAAAGGGGAGTATCACAACAAAGTAAAAATAAATAAATAAATACATCTCAATAGTGATCAAAATAATGAATGTAACCATATAAATAAAAACAACACCACTCCCTAGTGTAATTTCCGCCTCTTTATGCTCTCTTTTTCAAGTTTGGTCTCATCTCTTCCTGTGGGTGGGAAACATATTGTCTCATGTGATCAGGAAGCAACAGAATTTCCCAGCTAACTGCTAATTCCTCCCCAGACCGCCAAAAGAAAGTAGTCCCTCTCACACAGTCTCGGTGATCCCAAGAACATCTATCATCAACAAAAGGATGTGCCTAAAAGGTGCTGGCCTTTACTGGTCCATGTGATCGCTTCTTTCTTTCTTTCTTTTTTTCTTTCTTTCTTTCTTTCTTTCTTTCTTTCTTTCTTTCTTTCTTTCTTTTTTTCTTTCTTTCTTTCTTCCTTTCTGTCTGTCTGTCTGTCTTTCTGTCTTCTTTCTTTCGCTGTCTTTTTCTTTCACTCTTTTGCTTTTTCATTCTTTCTTTCCTTTCTTCTTTTTCTTTTTTACTCCTTATATTTAGCTATGGATCTAAATTTATCTAAATATCTCTTTTTAATCGCTTTTTTGTTTTTCTGTCACTTCATATTTATTTTTATGTTGCTATGACTGTAGATGCTGTAGTTCTCCGCATAGTGTCAGAACAGGGAGACTACTGAGCATGTGCGTCCATCACTGAACGTGGATCTACATTGCAGCCATAGGAGATACACCATGGGGCACTATTAAAGATTGTCATTTATTTACTGCTCACTATTTATAATTGATGCACATTGCAAGTGCCCTTCTTACTACAGGCTTTATTTAGTTTTGCTCAATACTTTACCCCTTTAAGAAGTGAACAAAGTATTGGGCATGTTGTAATCCAACATGTCTGTTTTTTTTTTCTTTTAGAAAAGAGAAATAGCACAAATGGTCCCATAATCGGCAGATTTGGCGGATGTAAGTCTAATGTCTGAGGGCAGATCTGCTAGTTTAAAGAATTTATCAAGTTGCATCTTCGGGAGCGCAGCGCTCCCAGTCCCCAGATTTTTACTTTGCAGGGGTTGGTGCGTTCCTGAAGATTGACAGTTCATGCTAACAGCATGGTCTTGCAGATGGTCCAAACTGTGTTGTCTCTCAGGCTGCTAGCAGAGGCAGCGTTACCTCTGCAGCATAGGAGAAGTTTGGGGGGGACAGAGGCTTCACTGATCCAATGATCCGACCAGCTTCAGAGCGGCGCGTGAAGGCTTCATAGCATAGGGCCTGCTTAAGACACCTGCTTGGTAAACAGTCAGCCTGAGACTGCAGGATCCTCAGTAATCTAAAATAAAAAAATCCCTTAGTTCTTGAGAATTAAGAGAATTTTTAATAGGTGGTAAATTTGCAAAATTGCTCGTTTTTGCATACACTTTGCAATTTTATCCATTTGTCAACCTGAGAGAACCTTCGTTAAGTCAAGTTTTCCTGTATGCAAAGTACAATGAGGGCTAGAAAGCAACTGAGTTCTGATTTTACAGATATTGCATTGCTCTCTGGGTGGAGGTCCACTGCGGTAATGCCCTACTACACGACATTGCACCTGCCGCTTGCAAAAAGTATGTCTCCATTTGGTGGATGGACACCAAAGATGAGAGCACAACACGTGCATCGACCAAACCAAATGGAGACGTGCTTCGGGAGTGGGTGTTAGTGCTGGGTTTACCCAACATATGCTGGAGGTCAGTATATTGGAGTTTATCTGACTGAGTCCTTTGGTTTCATGAATGTTTACTCTCCCAACCGTCTGGTGGTCTTTATTACCGTCTTAGATAAATGGGTTATTCTTCTACATTACTGGATGGCTCTGACAAGCAGGAGAAGAATCTGACCTACGGTACAAGCCCTCCCGGCTCCTCTATCATTGAACTCATTTTTCATTGCATTCCTTTACCTTTCAGCAAATTTCCCTGCTTGGTTTGGTGACTCAATAAACCATGTCTCTAACTCCAGAATGTGTATAACATAAGCGTTCTTGAACTAGCCGACTTTTCTGGGAATGGTGAAACCTGCAGAAGAATTCCAGGCATGGATTCCATAAACAAGTGGGTGGCTTTGCAGTCAGACTGAGGTGCAGAAGAGGCGACTTTCATCCAAAAGAAGTGATGCAGTAATTGTGATAATTAGGATTATTCATACGTTGCTAACCAGCCGGATGGCTCGCCCATGAAATATCCACCTCTATTACAGAAAGACAGATTACCGTAATTCTTTTATATGATGATGTTTAACAAATAGGTAAAGCCCCAAACATTATTGAAGGGGCAGATTCCTTTTGAAAATCCCTTTTGGTTAGAAAAGCCTCTTTAAAATTTGTTCATACCAAAAAATTATCAGGGAAACCTTGTAACAAAATAAAAGTGGTGAAAAAAAAATCAGAAGTTTGCAAAAAAATGTTTTAGTTATGTCACCATTTTTTGAGACCCATAACATTTTTATTTTTCGTCCGATGGAGCTGTGCGATAAGTTATTTTTTTTGCAGGGCGAGACAACATCTTTATGAATACCATTTTGGGATCGATGTGACTTTTTGATCACTTGTTATAGCATTTTTTGGGGAACTACGGTGATCAAATAAGCGTAATCGAGTTAATTGTTTTCATATATATATATATGACTTTTCTGAATGCGGTGATACCATATATATATATTTATGTGTTTTTTTATTTTATTTAGTATCTTAATTTTTATTGGGGAAAATGAGGGTCATTTTCAGTTTTAGGTTTTTTTTTTTTGTTTTGTTTTTTTTACTGATCTTGTTAGCCCCCTTGGGGACTTGAAGATGCGATCGCCTCAGCATCGCTGCATATAGCAGAAATCACAATCTCTTTTGAGGGGTTTCAAAGGATCTCCATAATGAGACACATGGGGGTCATCAGCTGACCCCTAGTTGTCATGGCAACCCATCTGTGACCTGCAATCATGTCACGGGTGCGCCAATGGGTAGAAGTAATGATGCTCGTGCACGTCGGTGTAATACACAGCCATCACCTGCTGGGTATGGGGTGGGCTCGCTGCGTGAGCCCACTCCATACACCCGCTTCCGACATGCACCGTATATCTACGGTGGATGTCGTGAAGGGGTTAAAGGGTAAAATGTGTCTTAAGTAAATACAGACCTTCCCGTTCCTGAGATAGTTGGTAAGGTGTATGGGCACCAAGTATATAAGGTGTATGGGCACCAAGTATGTAAGATGTATGGGCACCAAGTATGTAAGATGTATGGGCATCAAGTATATAAGATGTATGGGCACCAAGTATGTAAAGTGTATGGGCACCAAGTATGTAAGGCGTATGGGCACCAAGTATGTAAGTCATATGGGCATCAAGTATGTAAGACGTATGGGCACCAAGTATTTAAGATGTAAGGGCATCAAGTATATAAGATGTATGGGCACCAAGTATGTAAGGCGTATGAGCACCAAGTATGTAAGATGTATGGGCACCAA
>VIAB01000039.1:250841-263071 GCA_009801035.1 Oophaga pumilio
TCCAATATTATATCAGATAGACAGGCTGTATAGCAGTGTGAGCATCTGCTAAAAACTTATGTATCATCTCAGAGTTTCATTTATAAATGATCATTTTAATGTGCAACTTTAAAAGCAGCGACAATAAAATAAGAGCAAAAAATGGACACTTTTGAAATAGGTTATTTTTAATGATTGCCGTGGTACTTTCTTATTTCATTGTTCTCTAAATCTCTTGTCTCTAACAAAAATATCCAAACATCTTGGAGGACTGACCCCAGATCTTCTGTGTATGAGGCTTGTGTGGATCCTCCTGTCTCTTCATGTGATCCCAGTCAGACTGGATAATATTGAGATCATGACTATATGGGGCAGTATCATCACCTCCAGGACTCTGTTCTTTACGCTGAAGATAGTCCTTAATGACATTGGCTGTATGTTTGAGGTCGTTCTTCTGCTGCAGAATAAATTTGGAGCCAATCAGGTGCCTCTCTGATGGATAAGTACCTGCCTGTATTTCTCAGCATCGAGGACACCATTCCTCCTAATCCATTTGCTTAACTGGAGCTCAAAACTTGCAGGACCTTCCACTATGCATCACTGTTCCTGCACACCCTCAGTATTGTGCCACTTTCCAGTCCTACGTGGAACAAATTTTCTTTTGTTACAGCCAATTTTTTCCCATTTTTACTCATCAGAGCACCTGCTGTCATTTTTGCAGGCCAGTTCGTCTGTTTTCGTGCATAGTTGAGTCGCCTGCCCTGTTTCCATGACAAATGTATGGTTTTTGGTCGCAATTCTTCCAGACTTCTCCGAACAGTAGATGGGTGTAGCTGGGTCCCACTGGTTCCTCCGGTTGTGAGCTGATGGTAACGCTGGACATATTCCAATTTGGAGTTTTCCTTGTCCAACTACTGAGCCTACGGAATAGAATTGACTAGGTGAGTTTGATCTGTGACTCAGATGAAAATCGGACATATCTCTGGTGTTTTTTTCAATAGCACTAGTGCTCCACCGCTTTTTCCATGCAGAATACTACTACTTATTTCCGTTGTTTAATTTTTTTCCCTATGGTGGACAGAAATCCTCAGCAAAAATATTCTATAGCATGTGAGCGTGGTTCTTAAAACACCATTCACACACACGGGATGCAGATGATCCTAAGATTTGACGTGAATTTTTGCCTCTAATCTGGGCCAAAATCCTTATTTAATTTGACACACACAAGTAGACCCTTTGTGTACCCCTTTCAATACAAGGGATTGTGCAAAATTGTGGATAAAAAAACTTTTATGCTAAATATCCTAAGAACTAACCAAAGGTTAAATAAGAGGTAAGACAATAAAAAAAAAAGAGTAAAATAAAAGTACAATAAATAAGTTAAGATTTTATTCGATTAAATCTTAAAATATGTATTAGGGTCACTAAACAGTAAAAAAAACAGGCACAGAATTGGCATCAACATACAATAAGTCTATTGCAGTGAGGACGGTGAAGGGGTTATGAAAAAAATAAGCTTCTTTAATGCATATCACAAATACATAGAAACACTTCGGCCCTACACTGGATTTTTTAAGAAGTTTTTCATATACTGAAGTGCTTTTTCAGCTTTTCGATTGGACTTGATCAGAACAGATAACTTCAGGATCCTCTTCAGACAAGTGACCTGTACTTCCTTTTTTTTTTCTACTAGATGTTTTTTCAGAATCTCATCAGGATAAAAAAATGCTCCAAGAACTCCTCATGTGTACGGCAACAGTATCAGACTGGGTTGTCAAAGGCCCAACCAGTAACATTGATTCTTGGAGCCCACTCTTCAGCTACATGCAAAAATAACCTGTCCATAGTACTCAAATTTATTTTTGCTTCTATGTAATATTAATTTGGCTAGATTGATTATTAAATTATTAGATTATACCTTTTTCTGCAAATTATGAATCAAGTGTAAATGCCATTAGCACTCCATCAGAGGGGCGGCCTACCGGAGGATTCTCCTGCTCCCCTGTGGGCCAGTCCGAGCCTGAACGGCAAAGAGGAATTCCCATAGAAATTAATAAGAGTTTTCCAAGTGTTTTTTTTTTTTTTTTAAGAGGATTATGGAGTGGATCTGCTTAAAAAAACAACAACAAAAAAACACCCCTCAAACAACTGTCAATCTCCAGAGTCTGCACCTGACCCTGGAGACTGTAGAAGTCTTAAATATCACTTGCCCCAGATGACGAGGCGAGTGCTATAAATGATAGATACTTGGTGATTCTGCTACAGTTTTACTTGAATGCATGAATGCAGAAATTGTTCCTTTTTTACTTATTTTTTTTTTAGAAGTTTTTCCACTTTTAGTTCTAGTGTATGTTCAAGTCCAGCAAAAATCACCCCCAGTCCACGACTCCTGCTGACTCTTCCCATCTCTCTGCCTCTGTGCATGGGACCCTCCATTTCTTTTACTTCTCCATGGCTCTCCCTCCCTTTCTTTCTCTCTCCTCTTTCCCCCCACAATCCTTCCTACAGACACACGCTCTCACACACACATAAGGCGTGTTGTTTTAAATGGGTCTCGGCCCAGATCAGACTAGGGAGTGCCAGGAAACCAAGAGAGAACTCTGCCTGGTCTCCCTGTGCCTTCCACATACTGAGGGCCGGCTCTGGTTACAGTGAGGGGGCAACTTTGTCTGGAGGGGCAGCAGTGGCAGTGGAATGTATTCCTGCACCCTTCCCCTGCCGGAGAAACTGCTGCAGCCCGTGACCAGATCCCGCCATCTCTGCCTGTGTGCATTTAGTGTGAAAAATGTAGACATTTCCTTCTTTTCTCTGTGCTTCACTCACATCATCTGTGGACATTTATTTCATCGTAAACTTGTTGGTTTGCAAGTGATCAATTCATTGGTTACCTGTACCTATTACTGACAGACAGGCGGCATCATAAATCTCCTTGGTATTGGGAATTGCTTGTCTGCAACTATAAATCTTGGATTGCAATACTGTAAGCCCACCCGAACCCTCCGAAAAATATGGCATAGATGACCCTAGTAACATATAAGATCTACCTATCTACCGTATCTATCTATCCAAAAAAGATGAAGGTTGCACTCCAAAAGTCCAAAATATAGTGGTGTATTGACCCTTCATGTCAGGGTGACGTTTCGTTCCAAGAAAAATGGCGTAAAACCTTTGAAAAGTCGCAACTGCCTGGGGTAGCATCATTTCCGGTGCAGCACACGGAGGTGCACGACACTCAGGAGATGCGTCATATTCATTAAGTGGCAGGCACCTCTTAATTTGTCTCCTTGTACTCCAGCAAGACTGTTGTAGAGCGAGAGTGCACTACCCCGATCTTGATGAATTGACCCCCTGGACTTCACACTTTTCTTTAAGAAAAGTTCTAGGGGGCTATTGATTAGGCTTACAGTAACGCTAGTCTTAATGTATCTCAGCCCTTCGCGCCTAGTTTTGGCCTGAAGAGTCGCATTTGGGCAATTAAAACCCCCAATTTTTGCCAATTTGAAGGCTGCCGTACTTAATTTTTGCTATCATCTATGTTTCTGTCTTATTTATCCCTTACCATGCTTGCAATTCCACCGCAGTGTGTCAGATGAATGGAGGTCAGTATATAGCCGAGCGCGGAAATGAACATCTTTATTAGAAACATGATCCTGGTTATTGGGTCACTTCTGTTGGGTCTTGCAGAAAAATTAGACGCTCATTTCCAGATGACAACACAATCGTCTTTTGTATAGTACTTTGCGTCTGGGATGTGCCCTGGTCATTAGAAAAAAAAAAAAGTGTATGTCATCTCTGCAAAGCAAATCCTGATGGAATCCGCTCCAAACTAGACACTGGCCAATCAAAAGACTGCAAAAAAGAAAATCTTCTTCAAAATCTTCTTCAAAATCTTCCTCCAAAAAAAGAGTTTCCTGAAGCAGTGTCTGTTGGGGAAAACTTTAAAAAGAAACGCCTTCAGAACCAAGATCGTGTTCACACTGAGACTTTGGAAACCAAAGAGGATTTTGAAACAGAACCTGGTTCATGAAACTATGGGAGAAGTTTTTTTCTTTTCTCAAAGAAGTTTTAAAGCGTTTTGGGAGAATTTTATTTCCTAAAGTTTTTATTTTGCAGTTCTTTGATTGGACAGTGCCTAGTATGGAGCAGATTCAGGATCCACTTTAAAGAAGTGGCATTAACTTTTTTTTTTACCATTTTCGTTTCAAAACTTTCAGAAAAAAAGCGCTTATATCAACAACAAAGTGGATTTCCTATAAAAGCAATGGAAAGAGTTTTTCAAGTATTTTTGAAAAAATTTTAAACAGGATTTTGTAGAAAATCTGCTATAAAAATTGTCCTCAAAAACTCTGTGTGAACATAGCCAAAAATGTGCCCATGACGTCTTTTTCTGGGGGATTCCATTGTGGAAACTGCCGGAAAAACCTATCTAACGACTTACTGCGCAGATGTTCAGGGTTTTGAATGTCTTTTAATCTTTAGGTTTCTAGAAAGCGTTAAATGGTTAAAAAAAAGTGACATCTACTTGCATTTTCCGCTCAGAAGATGTGCTGCACTTTACAATACAAGTCATTAAGCTGAAAAGATGCTCGGACTTTTTTTTGGAGCATTTTGCCGTGGTTTTTGCTTAAAAAAATCTACTGGTTTCTTCGTTATTCAGTAGAGTGAAAAAAAATGACCGGAAAACAACAGTTAAAAAGAAGTCGCAAAAACCATGGGAAACCTTTAAAAACCCCGCATGCGGCCATAACCGCTAGAAAAGTTTATGAAACAACACAAAATGGCACAAAAGACACTTCAGGAGCAAAAAAGAGTTTCCTAAAGTGTTTTCTGCTTGAAAAACTTGTCGGATTTACTACTACTAACCTGACCACACAACCATTGCCATCTGCCCAAGGATAGTGTACAGACATGTCGGCACTGCGACCAGACCGTTGACCATTGTCTGCATCACAGGATTACAACAAGGAAGAAATAATATTTCTTTGTCCCCTGCTGTCATTTTCCGTGACAAAAACTTAGAAGATCCCAGTGATTTGTTGGAAAGTTGTCTAAAAGTAATTTACTGGTGAACGAACTCAGAAGGAAGTTATGCTGTCTGTGATCACAAAAAGCAGTGTGTGTCGCCATCTGCTGGACACGGTCGTCATTACATGAGGACCATAGGCTGATAAAACGCATGAATAATAATTATAATTTTATTTCTATAGCACCAGTATATTCCGCAGCACTTTACATTTTAGATGGGACTTATACAGACAATAAAAGACATTACAAAGTAACAATAATCACATAAATCAACAGATACCTAGACGAGTGAGGGCCCTGCCCGCAAGCTTACAATCTATGAGGAAATAGGGTAGACACGAAAGGTAGATGGTAACAATTGCTTGTATTGTTCTGTCCAGCCATCAATATAATAGGGTGTTCACGTAATGCTGCATGAGCCGGTCACCAACCAGTATGTGTATGGGCACAGAGGGCTGTTAAGTACATATAGGGTGTGTGAACAGATGATATAAGGGTCCTGGTTTTGAAGAAAATTTTGTATGGGCAAATCAGGGATAGTTAGATAAGTATGTTGAAATGTGTTTTTAGAGCACGCTTAGCAGTGTGGGTATTGGAGATTAATCGAAGTGTCCTGGGTAGTGCATTCCAAAGAATTGGGGCAGCACGCAAGAAGTCTTGGAGACAGGAATGGGAAGTTTGGATTATTGAGGATGTTAATCTTAGAAAACACTTTTTTTATCTGTCTTTATAGCTATCCATCCATATGATCAAAGTTAACGTTGGGAGCTGGGTAAGACAGGGTAATAGCCTAGGGCCCCAATACCCAAAAAGGCCCCCAGCGAGACCATACACCACATATTGTTTGTCAAAATCTGGTCCTCAGGGTGAGTATATTTGGCCATTAACGCCAGGCGGGTCCCCTGAGTATATTTGTTAGGGGGACCAGCCTGGCACCTTCAGCTATATCGGAATCCTTTTAAGGTTAGGTTTGCTCATTTCGAATTTGATGCTGATTTTCTGCTTGGATTTCTAAACTGAAATTTACATTGTTTCCACATCTAAAATTCATGCACATTTATTACACCAAGTTCACACTTTTCGTATTTGATGTAGTTTTTACATGTGAATTTTTGAATTTCATTCTAAATCTGTTATTCATTTTAAATCTGTGCAAATTTTCTGCACTTATTCATGCCTTTTTATGTACAGTTTTTTGTTGTTGTGGAAACGCAGTAATTTAACCCTCATTTAAATAAAAGGATAAAATCTGCACTAAATCTGCATAGAAATTGACACGCTGCGGATTTTCAAAACGCAACAAAAGCCAATATCCAAGCGGATTCTGCACCAAAAAGAGACTGCAGTATGAGAATGAGATTAAGTTAAGACCCCTCCACTTTGCTGGTAATCCAAAGTGAAGTTATGTAGATTTTACTTGCGTAAAATCCGTACCAATTACACAATGTGTGTGAATCTAGCCTAAAATCAGCAGCATGTCAATTCTTTGTGGAAAATCAGCACAGATTTCACCTTTTGCAGTGCAAAGACTGAATTCTACAAGAAAATCTACAGCAAAATCTGCAAGTATCATCTGTGGATTTTGCCACAGAAACTGCTGCAGTAAATCCATACCAAATGCGTGAATTTACCCTTAGTTTTCTCCTTTTTATATGGATTTATATAATGTCAATATACTCCAAACACTGCTACTATCAGTCCCTTTTTGCTTTGGGGTTCACAAGCTAAATTCCAAATTAACCTAGCTGTATGTTTTTAGTGTGTATGAGTAAACTGGAGCTCATTATCGGGAACACCTCACATGACCCGCCGTTTGCAAGGAAAACCCCACAAGGCCCTCCATATATCAAGAATTCCACACAAGACCTGTTATAGCAGACACACCCACAAAAGCCTCCATATATCAGAAACCCCCCAAAACAAGACCTGCCATACACATGGAACACCCCACAAAATCTGCAATATACCAGGAACACCCTACAAGGCCTGCCATATACTGGGAATTCCCAGAAGACTTGCCTTATACCATGGTATACCAGGAATAATTGTTTATTGGGAACATTCCACATGACCTGCCACATATGGAGAACACCCCACAAGATCCAGCCTATACGGAAATACCATAGAAGACAAGTCATATACTTAGAACCTTCAGAAGATTTACTTTATACACAACCTGCCATATATTGGGAACACCCCATGTGGCCTGCCAAATACCATGAACACCTCACAAGACCTTCTGTAAACTAGGTGGACCTCACAAGATCCATCATACACCAGAAACACCTTCACAAAATCTTCTGTATATTGGGAACACCACACACGATCTGCCATAAACCAGGAACACCGCAAACGACCTGCTGTATACCAGCTACACTCCACAAGACCCGCCGTGTAACGGCAGCACACCACAGGACTCGCCTTATATTGGGAACAGCCCACAAGCCCTGCTGTATACCAGGAACACCACACATGTCCTGCCATAAACCGGGAACACCCCATACCATCTTCCATATACTAGCTACACGCCACAAGATCTGGCATATACCAGAACCACCCTACAAGACCTTCTGTAAACCGGGAGCACCATACAACACCTGCCGTATAGTGAGAACACCCTACAATGTTGTATACCGGGAACACCCCACAAGACCTGCCGTATACCGGGAACACCCTACAAGACCTGCCATATACCGGGAACACCCTACAAGACCTGCCATATAATTTGAAAACCCCACAATGCATGCCATATACCAGGTACACCTCACAAGATCCGGCATATACCAGAAACACCATAAAAGACTGGCCTCATACTGGGAACACCCCACAAAAACTGCTGTATACTGGAAACACCCAACAAGACCTGTTGTATACCGGGAACACCCCACAAGACCCGCTGTATACCAGGAACACCCACAAGATCTGCCATATATTGGGAACACCCCACAAGACCTTTGATATATTGTGAACACCCTTCAAGACCTGCCACATATTGGGAACACCTCAGAAGACCTGTCTTATACTAGGAACACACCACAAGACTTGCCATATATTGGTAATACCCCACAAGACATTTCATATACTGGGAACACCCCACCAGACCTGACGTATACCAGGAACACCCAAAAAAAACCTACTGTATACTTGGAACACCCCACAAGACTTGCCGCATACCAGGAACACCCCACAAGACCTGCCATTTATTGGTAACACCCCACAAGACATTCCGTATGCTGGGAACACCCAACAAGACCTGCCATATACCGGGAACACCCCACAAGACCTGCCATATACCGGGAACATCCCACAAGACCTGCCATATATTGGGAACACCCCACAAGACCTTTGATATATTGGAAACACCCTTCAACACCTGCCACATTTTGGGAACACCCCACAAGACCTGTCTTATACTAGGAACACCCCACAAGACCTGCCATTTATTGGTAATACCCCACAAGACATTCCATATACTGGGAACACCCCACAAGACCATGCACATCTAGCAGGATGCAGCAAGCCTCCACTAATAAAGGCAAGGGGCAGCACAGGTGCAAACTACTGGTAAAAACAGCCACACCTACCAGATTATGGAGACCTGCTGCATCCTGCTAGATGTGCATTTGTCTTCAGACAGGGTTTTGGGAAGGCTGTATCTTATGGTATGTGTTTTTTTTTCTATATTAGCTGTTTTTGATATTAGTGTTAGGACTTGCAAGTATGGGGACCCTTGACGTGGGTTGCAAGCTTATCTATTTTAGCCAAAATATTAACCAGTACCTCATTTAAAGTATTTAGCATATGCATTAATTTTTTTTCACTTTTTATCATATCATGTTTTGCAGGATGCGGCTAGGCCTCTTTTTGTTGGCTTGGTTTATTAGGGTGTCTGTCCCTGTGTGTTGCATATTGTAGTGCTGGGCAGCCCGCCTGTTAATACAAGGGTGTCATTAATAAGTTGCAAGTCATACACTTTGCCTCACACTTACCTGTGTGACTGGCGTCCTGTGCAAGCCATATCAATATGCAATTTTTTCTACTAGGCAGCCAACCCCTTCATAATCTGGTAGGTGTGGGGGTGGCTGCTTTTATCAGTAGTTTGCACATGTGCTGCCCCTTGCCTTTATTACTGGAGGCCTGCTGCATCCTGCTAGATGTGCATTTGTCATCAGACAGGGTTTTGGGAAGGCCGTATCTTATGGTATTTGTTTTTCAGAAGTAGGACTCCGAGGCTTTCTCCACGAGTAAGTGGGGATGCGGGACTACAGTCTTTCTCTGATTTGATGGCAAAAGGAGGTCCCACAGTCTTTCTCCGATTTGATACTAGAAGCAGGACTTGCAGGCTTTCTTTGATTTGATAGCAGAAGCAGAACTCACATGCTTTCTCTGATTTAACAGCAGAAGCAAGACTCGCAGACTTTCTCTGATTTGATGGCAGAAGCAGGACTCACAGGCTTTCTCTGATTCAATGGCAGAAGTAGGACTCGTAGGCTTTCTCTGATTTGATAGCAGAAGCAGGACTCACAGGCTTTCTTTGATTCAATGGCAAAAGCAGGACTTGCATGCTTTCACTGATTCAATGGCAGAAGCAGGACTCACAGGCTTTCTCTGATTTGATAGCAGAAGCAGGACTCACAGGCTTTCTCTGATTTGATGGCAGAAGCTGGACTCACAGGCTTTCTCTGATTTGATGGCAGAAGCAGGACTCACAGGCTTTCTTTGAGTATCAGGTAAACAGATTTGTGTTTGACAATAGTAAACCAAATCCTATAGATCGATATGGCCCTGTGCTGCCCCTTTATCTTCTACTCCCTCTTATAGTAGACCCGCAGTTCACTGACATAGTATTCTCTGGCAATGTAGCTTGATTGTGCTTGAAATACAGGATTCGGCCCAAATAAATGTCAGCATCTCCATTTTCAAGCACCAGTAAAATATTTTATTCAGACTTTATATTAACATTATTCACATATGGAGAAAATAATGTATAATTCAGGAGTCAGACACACCAAGGAGCCAGCTGAATCTTTCTCAGATGCCATAGACTCCGAAAAGTTTAGTGCCAGCGGTAACATCATTGCTGGGATTCATCCAGACCTGCATTAAGCGATTAGTACTAAAAATGTATATCTTAATCATTACGTTTGAGCTGCATTGTGTCTCATTTATCAGGCCTGAAATATATAAATGACTAATTCCAGAGAGATCTATTACCCTTAAATCTGAGCTAATTTAAGTATTTCTGGCTTAGATTTCCTGTTAAGTCATTTAGAAGATGTTCACCTTCAGCTCAGTTCCAGTTCATTTGCATGTCCCCTTATAATCTACAGAAAATCCTCAGTATATTTTTACTTTTTCTGATGATTCACAGTTGTGTCTGTAGATAAATACTTTCATGACTGTAAAAGGTCAAAACATTTATCCAACACCCAAAATGTGCAAACTTTCTTGTGTTTGCAATAAACTAATCAAACAAGGATAATATATATACATCAACACAACTAATACAACAAGTGGTTTCTCCAAATTTACCACAAAATACTATTTTTACTAAGTACTTCAGTCTCAGGATTATTCACCTAATTCAAGCATTTTTCATGCTTGAGCTTTCTCACAAAAGGCAAAACGTTTTCTCTCCAGAAACCCTAATACTCAATTGAATCCATCTTGCTTCCACATATTGCAGGTTTTCAGTGCCAGCAAAACAGCCTCAGAGCATCATCGAGCCACCACCATACTTCACTGTGGACATCACCAAGACACCGACCGCCATGTTTCACTGTGGGCGTCACTGAGCCCTCGCCATGCTTCACTTTACATGACACCGAGCCCTCGCCATGCTTCACTGTAGACAAAACCGAGCACCTGCCACACTTCATGGTAGATATCACCTAGCAGCCACCATACTTTACCGTAGACATCACCATACCCCTGTCATGCTTCACTGTAGACCTTACATAGAGACCACCATGCTTCACTGTAGGCATCACTGAGCCATCACCATGCTTCACTGTAGACATCACCAAGAGACCACCATGCTTCACTGTAGGCAGCCCTGAGCAACCGCCATGATTCACTGTAGACATCACCGAGCCATCACCATGCTTCACCATAGACATCACCGAGTCCTCTCCATACTTCACAGAAGACATCACTGAGCCTCCGTCATGCATCAATGTAGACATCACCGAGCCCACGCCATGCATCACTGTAGACATCACCAAGACACCACCATGCTTCACTGTAGGCAGCCCTGAGCAACCGCCATGCTTCACCATAGACATCACCAAGGCCTCGCCATACTTCACAGTAGACATCACTGAGCCTCCGCCATGCATCAATGTAGACATCACCGAACCCACGCCATGCATCACTGTAGACATCACCGAACTACCACCATACTTCACTGTAAGAATCGTGTGCTTTTCAGACACACCACTGATCCATAGGAATGAAAGCTTTCAATCCGCACTGATGAGAGGCAGTACTCCGAAACAGTGTCTGCAAATTGAGATTCTGGTTTGGCTTTTATCCTAAATCATGTGACAAGGCTCGTTAAAGGGTCGATATTCACTTTTAGGATTGCTACTTCCAATAGGTGGCACTAGAGTTCTAATCCTCTTCCTCTCTGAAGAGACAGTTTTCATATCTAATTTCACTGACGAGTATTGCAAGGCTTAAAAGTCTCCTCACCTTGGCATGCCAGGCTTGACATGTCACGCTCCGCAAGGAGAAACATTAGCCCTTGGATTCCAGTCCCGCAGAACAGAATCCTAAAACTTCTGTGACTTGTATATAAGATTTTAAGCATACTGTAGCCAATTTTCTTGCAGTTGTATGTCAGAAGATGCAACGTCTTAGAGTTCGGGCATGGAAACTTTCATCATCTTTCATGTTCCTTACTGTTTAAGCTGAAACTTTAGTGGCAGCTAATGTTGCTGCAGGTCTTTTGCAGTCTATCAAGGGTTTTTTGACTACCTGCCTCCTCAGGAATCTGGTGGCAGCCAGTGACCGCTTCCTTTCTGCCATGTTCAGGTAGTGTAGCCGATGTTCCTATAACTTTGAACTTGTGATATCTGCTTCTATCTGTATCTCTAGGAACATTTAATGTCTTTGCTATCATTCTGTATCCTTTTTGTTTGTGATCCTGAACAATTTGCTTGAACCTGGTTTTCTAAGCAAGGAGCGCACACTCCTGAAGATGGAAAGAGGAAAAGCTAACTGCC
>VIAB01000039.1:317535-328591 GCA_009801035.1 Oophaga pumilio
TCAGCAGGTTTTGCTATGTAATCTGAGAGTAGCATGATGTAGGGGCAGAGACTCTGATTCAGGCGATGTATTACTGGACTGCTTGGTGCAGTTTTGATTGAATCCCTCTTTTAGCTGTTGTAGATGTAGCAGTGCTCAGAATGCTGAGTTGTGCAAAACCCCGCCCACACCACTGATTGGCAGATTCCTGTGTACACTGTCAGGAAACTGCCAATCAGTGGTGGGGGCAGGGTTAGATAGATTAGTTACCCGACACAAGACACATAGTCCTGCAGTGATAATCTCCTGCTGATAAAACACTTACTGTATTGATACTATATTGATAGGTTAGATAGGTCAAACGTGATGACAGATTCCCTTTAAATATGAATAGATAGAGCACCGTTCGATCTTCTTTTCTGTACATCTCAGACTTCTTACATAATATGTCATATTTGCTCCAAGTCAATCAAAATTCCCTTTAGCCATGACGTATTTTAATAACCTAAAGTAGTTTTCACGAGTGAATGCAAACACACAAGCAGATATTTTTACGTTGTTTTTTTTCTTACTGACTGTGGTTACAGTTACTGGCATATGGTGATGGTAAGTGGGTCATTAGTGTACCATCTATTTTTTTTTTTGGGGGGGGTTTCGTTGGGTTTTTTTTTTCAACCACTGCTATAGAGGAGCATAAAGATGCTGGGGGGGTGAACAGTGGGACAGAGGCTGTTTTCAGTTTGGAGAAAGGAAGGCCTGTTACAAGGCTCGATTCAGGTCATTATGAAGCACACAGACTTACTTACAGCTTAATGGGCCACTTCACATCTATGGACTGACTTGACACAGTGAGTTATAGTTTGTGGAGCGTGTAAAACTGAAGATATATATAGCAGCAGTTGTGAGTTTATGATGCTCTGACTGATTCACATAGCTTTCTTAATGCCCCCCGAGAATGGATTGGATTTTGAGCAAGTTTTTATTGGCTGTTGGTTAATCAACATGACGTATTACATGGCTTACTCCAGCCTATGACACCGACGAGCCCTCCGGCTAACATCCCTAGGAAGTAAGAGTCATTGCGACCCATACGGCTGCCATCTTGCCCTCTAAATAATATGGTACTATGTCCCCGGGGAGGGGGGCATCTGATCTAATGATAAACATGTTTTCTCACTGACAGGGCAGCCTTCAATCCATTAAGTAATGATATAATCTGCATTAAGTACTGATATCATCTGCATTCTCTGATCAATTTCCGTAGACTATTTAAAGGGCGTTTCCATATTGAACGGGGTTGTCACAATATGGCTTCCTTATGTGTTGTGTTCATATCATCTGTCAATCACCCAATGAATGAGCAAATTGCTCGTTCGTCAGGTGAAATGAATTTTAAACTTGTTTAATAACTGTTAAACAAGCTTAAAAATCATTTCACCCTACGAATAAGTGTGTTGCTCATTTACTCTTTATAATCGTTGTCGGAAGCACATCGTCCTGTGTAAACATATGCTGCCGAGAACAATGATATTCTATGCGCATAGAATAATCTTTTTAACGTTCTTTTCTAAATGCACATAGAATAATGTTATTAACAGTTTGTGGACATATTTTTAGGTTGGACACAGGAACCATATGTAGAAATATGGGAGCACCATAGCGAAGGCCCGAATCACGTGCCCCCTGTGGTCACAACAGAGCCATAGTAATAATAATAAATAGTGACAGAGGGCCCATTTCTTACCATTTGATGCGATAGTCGCTATTTCCCACAGCATCCAGGGGGTTCAGAGCTAGATCCCTTTACACCAGTTACCAGCAGGTCTACTTTACCAATTTTCCTTATTTTTGAAATATGTATATGGCGGAGGTCAGGAGAAGTGGACAAACAGCAGAGAAGAGTCAAGGCTAATCGGCACCAGCCCTTCTCCCGGGTCCCATAGCCATTAAGTACCCTGCCACCATTGGTGGTAGTCTGCCCGTTGCTGTTGAAAGACTTGAAGTATGATAACCATCCTCCACCTTATACTGTCCCTTCTATATATCAACTGTTTTGGAGATTGAAAGTAAAATAAGTGGTAGATGGAAAATCTGATTGGTCAGGAAAGTTTGCAAAGAGAATCAGTATACAGTAAAACCTCTCCACCCATTATCCCAATTTGATTTCATGAAGGTTTCACTTCCACTATACATAAGTCATATTGGCTATTTTTGAGAAGACCATCCACTTAGAAGACCACCATTCAATGCAATTTTTAGTGGTTATCTCAGAGTTTTCACTTCAGAAGAATGAAGACAAAGAAAGTTACAGTGCTTGATTACACTCTGAGGAATATCATAATAAAAAAAGCAAAATCTTGTAGTTCTTTTTTACAGGCCTCAGGATTTATACAGTCTCTTCAGTTTAGCCTGGAACAACAATCTGAGGAGAAGGGAGGAAGATGGGTAGGAGGGGGATGCAACTGCAGAACTTTAGCTATGATACAATTTTTACCCAGTATGTCAACCATATCAGTTATAAAAACAAAGAAAAAAACAATTGCTTGTTTTCTTAATATTTTGGGGAAACTTTCAAGCAGTATCAAGATATCATAGAACTGGGTGTTGGGAATCTATAGGCATATGTGTGTGTGACTTCAGGGACCTGAATGGAAAATATATTTCCTGACAGTTGCAAAGTGCAAATATCAGTACATTGATCTCAAAATTGTAGATTTCATCAGTTGAGATTACTCATCCCATACTTCAAAGAATTATACGTTGCTGTGTAAACATTTTTCGCAGGTGTAGAAAAAGTGCTTCAAAGTAAAAAAAAAAAAAAAAATAATAATTTAAAAAAATGCAAAATGAATGGACCAAAGAGATCAACATCTTGAAGAACTAACCACAGATCTTCTGTGTATGAGGCTTGTGCAAATCCTCCTGTCTCTTCATATACAGCAATCCCAGACAGACTGGATGATGTGAGATCAGGGCTCTGTGGGGCCGGTTCATCACTTGGGCACCACTCTAGGTGAGTGACAGGTCGCTCTCATGTGTGTTAATCATCTAGAAAAGTGCAGTTAGATGCCTGCCAGGGGCTGTGCAGTACTAGTCTGATCTCTCCCTATGGTCCCCAGGAGTTTTTTTTTGTCAGGAGTGTTTCAAAGAAAAAAATACCTGGTTGCCATTGTGCATCCAGGCTTTGGTTCATGCTACCCGCAGCATGAATCAAGTGACAAGTTCTTTTTATTCCTTACAAAAAACGTAGCTTCATTTGCTAAAATGCAGCCTCAAACTTACAAGGATCCTCAAGGAGCTTGAACAGCACATCCTGTAGCCCCATTGTGCTTTAAAATCTTTGCTTTGTAGACTCCTTGCTGATGCAGTATAACTATGGTACTTTGTAGAATATTGAACAGCACATTTTGTAACCCCAGTTTACTTTAAAATCTGTACTTGGGAGACATCTTGCTGATGCAGTATAACTACCTTGTAGGAGCTTGAACAGCACATTTTTTAACCCCAGTCTGCTTTAACATCTTTGCTTGGGAGACTCTTTACTGATGCAGTATAACTACCTTGTGTTTTGTTACTGTGCTCTGCATGCCATGGTGTGTATCCTGTGACATGAAAATTTCTTCCACAGCCTCACCTTTTGTACCTGAGTTTGGCTGTTTCTCACCCAGTTTTAAGACTCCTACACCGTTGGTTCCATCTCAGTTGATGACTGTTTCAATTTACATATGAAAATTCTCATCGCCTGTTTGATGTAATTAGTTACTCATACTGCCAACTATAATCCTATAAAATTCTTGAATTTTAGCCAACATACCTAGAAGAATTAATGCTGTTTTGAAGGCAAGTATTGATTGGACTCAGATTTCTCTTTGCATTTTGTTTAAAGATAGAAATAAACTATTGACACTTCTATTTTTAAAAGCATTCTTACTTCGCAGCATTTTTTCACGCCTGTTTAAAACTTTTGCACAGTACTGTGTGTATATATATACCTTTGATAGGTGGCTGAGCCTTTTTTCTGGGCTGCACTTGTGCTCGCTCACCACCAGAGGCCGCTGATGCTTTCTTCCGCGCTGAACGTTATCTCCGCACATACTGGTATAGACTGAGGCTCCAGCCTGTTTATTGGTGCTACACAGTTTATTATGAGGCCAGGCGGTGATAATGAATGTGTTCCCTTGGAAACAGCATCAATAATAGCGGAATAGCTCTGGCGCCAAACCTTTGATAGCAGGAAAGAGCCCTGTGTGTGTCTCTCCCTCTGTTTATCTACATGTCAGCTTGTGTGCTTGGCTGTAATCACCTGTATATACATATAGTATATATATTTATAATGTGTCGCCGGTGCCTGTGGTAGACAGTTTAAAAGTGCAAGGATGCTTGTGCTATATTATAACCTGATGATAAGGGATAAACTCTGCCTTGCTTCTATTAGAATTAATTTTCAGCTTATTGTAGCACTTTTTATTTTGCTTGTTTTACACATTTAGTAGTGAACTATATATTCATGTGATGCTCCTTTATCTGACCGTTACTAAATAAACGACCCTGATGATTACGGTATTTTAAAAGTCACCACAATATCCCTGCTGGACAGAGGCAGTTGTATTATCTTAGGTAGTGAGCGGACTTTACGTTGTGATATGGAAAGTGCAGTGACAGCTGATGGCACTATATACGGATGAACCATGGAGGTCTCGGAACAGTACTGAATATTCATGTGATGTCTCTTTGCCAATATAGATACAGATAATTTATGAATAATGACATCAAAATACTGAAAAGTGCAAATTTACCTGTGACCTCAGTTTTGCAGTTACATCCTGTATTATCCTCCAGAGCTGCACTCACTATTCTGCTGGTGGAGTCACTGTGTACATACATTACTGATCCTGAGTTACATCCTGTATTATACTCCAGAGCTGCACTCACTATTCTGCTGGTGCAGTCACTGTGTACATACATTACATTGCTGATCCTGTGTTACACCCTGTATTAAACTACAGAGCTGCACTCACTGTTCTGCTGATGAAGTTACTCTGTACTTGCATTACTTATCCTGTTCTGATCCTGAGTTGTGTCCTGTATTATCAAGTCTATAAAATGGATGAAATCCCTCAGAGGAGATGTGCAATCCGCCACATCTCCCCCAGGAAGGGGGTTATCAGGGTCTCACATGGATATCAGTCTTGCATCATCATGTTTGTGAAAACACACAATCTGCTTGCTCCTTAACCCCTGAATTTCTCTCCCCTGACATCAACATTGAATCCTCGCCAGAAATTGGACACACAGCTGGCTGCTGATGCTGACGGCATTACGGCCACATTCTCACCCACAGCCGTCACTCCCAGAAGACATGACTTAGCTGTTAGCACAGCAGACAATGACAAAGAGAACACTGGACACAACTGAACAACGTGACGTCAACCCGTGTCTTGTATCCTTGTTTACCAACTGCATTGTAACAGGTGCTGCAGTCACATCCGCACAAAAATGTAACCAATATATTATATATTAGTAAGAGCTAAGGATGTGCTAATCTAACTATTTATTTTACCATGGCAGGGGTTATCTTTGGGTTTTATATAAATCTAATTAATTGTAAAAGGGAATGTATATGGTACAGCATATGACGTCTGTATAGAAGGTTACAGAAAAAGAAGCACAATGGGATATACTGTACACAGCTCCCAACTGTCCAGGACCAGCGGTACAGTCCTGAAGTTGGGGAGCTTTCCCACTGTCCCAGGAGGTTATTAATATGAACGTACTGCAAGGACTTTTAAGTCACATAACCTGAAGGACTTGCTTGGACATTCGGGCAGCACCTAAACTTGAAGCACAGACCAGTTCAGTAACACAGAAGCAACAGATGTGCCAAGCGAGTGAGATTCTTATGTATAGTATCATTCTGTGCAAGGTGCAACTGTGGAGACATCATGCTGTATAAGGGAGCTATGGGGATATCATACTGTGTGCAGAGGAACTGTGTGATTGGTGACACGGGGGGCATCATGCTATGTTGGGGAATATACTGAAGGAAAATAATACTGTTGTTATGACTGATTAAGTGCATTCACAAGAGTAACGTACAAATCAGGGAGAGACAAATACCTGAACCTGACAGATCCCTATTCAGACTAGGAAAAGCACTCCTCTGACCCTGGTCTGTCCTTTCCTAGCCACAGAGGTTGGCATCCAAAGATAACGCAATGGCGCCCCCATTTGACAGTGGCTTACCCTGAATGTCCTTAACAATGTCCTTAGCAGTTCCCTAAAGAATAAAGGAATCACAAACAAAACAGCAGCAACCAACATAAACTACAGCAATGTGAATGAATCCAACAAAGCCTATTACCAGCAGGAAACAACAGTAGGAAAGGTATTTAGAGCTGCACCCGAAAGGTGATAGAGCAGACAGAGTAAATGAAAAACACCTGTTACACAAAGCCGACAGAAACAAAGATAACATAGCTAAAACAACCAAAGAAAAAGTGTCCCTGTTGTGGCTCTGCGGAAAAAGATGCCAGCCACAGAACACAGGATCAAGGGTTTGAATCCAGAAGCATGACAGTACCCCCCCTTCTAAGAGGGGCCACTGGACCCACCCAGATCCCCAACTGATGTTGCAGATAGAACACTCTCGCTAGGCTATCGGGGTATGTAGGCCTTTAGTATCCACCCAGGAGTTATCCTCTGGACCAAAACCCTTCTACTTAACGAGAAACTGCAAATGCCATGTTACACCTCAGCCTCCCTTCAAACTTTTTAAATAAGAGAGACATGAAATTTGTAATCCTCCACAGAACCAGGAGTTGCAGCTTAACCGTCACCGGATTAATGATCTTGATTATCTTATACGGTCCAACAAATTTAGGAGCAAATTTTCTAGATGGAACTTTTAAGACCGAGATCTTTAGAGAATAACCAGACAAATTCCTCCACCTGAAAAACAGGAGCCCTTCTACATCTGTGGTTGGCAGTTCTCTCGGTCTGATCATAAGTTATCAAAAGGCCTCTTTTCATTTCTCTCCAAACCTTAACCAAATGAAAAAAATATCTTTCCTTTACTGAGACCACAGGCTGCAAACCAGAAAAATATCCGAAAACCGGATGAAAATCCCCACAACAAAAAAAAGAGGCGAGGTACCAGAAGCAGTAGAGGTGCGGTTATTACGTGCGAACTCAGCTAGAGGAAGAAAATCCACCCAGTCCTCTTGATTAGGTGAGATAAGAGATCTTAAATATTGTTCCAAAACCTGGTTCATTCTATCCGTCTATCCATTAGTCTAAGGATGATAATCTGCGGAGAACGAAAGCTTAATTCCCAACCTGGAGCAGAAGCTATGCCAAAAGCTAGCTACAAACTGAACCCCTCTATCGGAAGTAATGTTTTAAGGAACAACATGTAACCTAACAATGTGGAAAATAAACAAAGTAGCTAAACTTTTAGCCGTAGGCAATTTTGGTAGAGAAACCAAGTGAACCATCTTGCTAAAATAGTCCACCACTACCCACACCACAGTATTACTTCCAGAATTTGACAAATCCGTGACAATATCCATAGACAAGTGGGTCCAAGGTCGAGACGAAACCTCGTTAGCCAAAAGTAATCCTGGCGAGAGGCTTTAGACCTGGCAAAAATTTTGCACTTACTGACATACTCATCCACATCTTTTCAATCACTCTGTCAAGAAAAGGACCTAGAAAAAGCTCTCCAGGTGGAAGAAGAACAAGGATGTCCAGCCAACACTGAGTCATGTACTACATTAAGAAGATCAGTGAGAAGAGAGCAAGGCAAAATAAACTTGCTGGGACTCAGCTTGTGAGAATTTCTGAGAGAAAAAAGCACAATGATGAAAGTAACCGTTCTTCTGTGAAAGAACAGCACCAATCCCTACAGAAGAGGCGTCTATCTTAACCACACAAGGAAAATCAACATTGGGTTGACTGAGGATCGACGCTATAGAAAAGGCTAACTTCAGAGCAGCAAAAGCATGAACAGCCTCAGCAGACCAAGAGGTAAAGAAAAGTCAGCACCTTCCCTAGTCATATCAGTAACAGGTTTCACTATGACTGAGAAGTTTTTAATGAACTTATAATAATAATTAGCAATACCTAAGAATCTCTGCTTAGTTTTAAGATTAGTAGGTTGCACCCAATCAAGGACATCCTCTACTTTAACAGGATCCATCTGAAAACCTTCATCAGAAACCAAATGACCCAAAAACTGAATTTGCTGCACCTCAAACTGACAGTGCTCTAGTTTGGCCAAAAAATTATTGTCATGATGAACCTGAAGCATCTGTCGAACATGCTGCTCACGAGTACCTGAGTAGAACAAAATATCATCCAAGTATATCACCAGCAGGAAACACCAGTAAGAGAAGCTGCACCCGAAAGGTGATAGGGCAGACAGGGTAAATTAAAAACACATGTTACCCAAAGCCGACAGAAGCAAAGATAACAGAACGAAAACACCCAATGAAAAGATGTATCTGTTGTGGCTCAGCAGAAAGAGAAGCCGATCACAGAACACAGGATCATGGATTTGAATCCAGAAGTATGACAACTGTGTTTGAAAGATTCTGGGCCATCACACTGTGTGGGGGATTGTTTTGTGTTTGGGGGATTGTATTATGGGGATATTATACTGTGGGTGGGGGGGAATTTACCGTGCGGACATCATACTGTGTGTGGGGGAATAATGTACTGTGGGGGCATCATACTGTGTATGGGGGGATGATGTACTGTGGGGCATCATACTGTGTGTGAGGGAATGTACTGTGGGGCATCATACTGTATATGTTGGTGAATGTACTGTGGGGCCATCATTCTGTGTGCTGGGCAAATTACTGTGGGGGAATCTTACTGTGTGTGGGGGACCATAAAAGGGTTACCGTATTGTGTGGAAACGCTGAAGGGCCTCACTAGGACAGTATTTCTTTGTGTGCACATCTAAAGGACCGAATTTTAAGGAAGTGGTGTTTAGTGTAAAATAATATTGCTTTGCGTGCTATAGTATGTGTCTCTCTTTCCTGTATTTCAAAGTTGGCAGGTAGAGATTTCTGGGCCTTCAGCTGGATTTCTTGAAACGCCCTTTACAATGGAAGAGATGACAAAGTACAAAATTGAGATGGGTAGGATATGGAGGAAATAAAATAAGGAGCATGACTGACCACAGAGACTCATATAGAGGGCCTGTCCCCATAAACTAATTTGCTATATTACCTTTAATGGTGATATCCGGGACTTTAAAGTGTCATGCTGATTGACTACCGGCTTCCCCCCAAGTAGGCAGCGGAGAGCAGCTGTCAATCAGCATGACATCAGTAGTCCTGCCGTGTCAACAAGAAGAGAAACTGCTGCTCTGTTGATAGAGAGTAGCTAGATCTTTGGCAGGAGTGGTCAATGAACGGCGACGAGTACAACAGACAGGCAGTTGCCTCTGTTAGGTTAGCAACTAATTGCCTTTTTTTTTTAAGTCTCGGATATCCCCTTTAATACAGACAGAACATTTCCAAGTCATCACTGTTCACATTGTGTTCTGATCCTTCCATCAGATATTCCATCTTAGTGCCAAAAGATTCAGACAGAACCTCCTACGGAGCCATAGAGTGGAATGAGACAAGCTGAGTTTATATGGGCTCCATTTGAGCATTTTGTCTGGTGGCGTGCATTTTTTTCAGGCAGTAACAAGAGCGTAGTGGACCAAGTTCTTCTGCCTGTCTGAAAAGATGGACCATGCCAGAAAAACAACACAAACGGAGGCCATATGAATTCTATTTTTCTCATTCCACACTAAGGCTCAGTCGAAGGTTCCATCTGAATCCCATTTGTCGGCTGGAGATGACTTTCGCTACAATTTTGGACATGCCACAACCACAAAAGGGTAATTTTTTTATGTAAAAAAAATCACTTTCCCTTCCTGAAATAACCTTTTATAGAGTTCTCTATTTTCAACTCTAGATAACCAATACAATCACTTGATATTTTTTTTTGCCAAAAACACATTGTTTTGTCTTGTTTGGCAATGTTTAAAAATGAAAAAAAAAAATAATGCTAAAAAGAAAAGAAGTGTTCGTGTATATTGTAGATGTCTCGTTGAAATCTGCTCTGGATTTAGGCAGTTGTGTACTCCAGTCAACCGTTCATTTTCTGATTAATGGAGTATTGCAAAATTATTGAATTGATGAAAATCTGTTAGTTCCTCGTGTGCGTAAATAATTCACAGATGTGATTGTCTAAAAGTGTCCAGAGTGTTTAACACGCACTAACTTTTTATTTTTTTCTAATGTGCTTAATATTTGCTTTTTAAAAGATTGAAAAACCATAGAGCAAAGAAACTTTTTCGAAGAATAACGTTTTTCACCCCCAAAATCCAATTGACTGAAAAAAAAAAATATTTTATTGAAATTCCTCATTATTAGGATTGAACACTTTTGCTGTTTAGACATTTCCTGACACCCTGTGAGATTCTCAATCCCATCCGATTTCATACTGAGCCAATTACAGAGGACCGGGCCTCAAGGCACTCTCCGTCTACTTTTTGTGTGTGAGATGTCTGAGGAGCCTTATCAACCCCCCAGCTCTACAAACCTCATGCATTTGATAAAGAAAGGTGGGGAGACAACCCAAAAGGAGGGGACTTTCTGGAAAGAATGTAAGGAACATGGACGAGGAATTTAAACCTAGACAAGAGGCTTAGCAGCTATTTCTTCATTGTTCACATTTTTCATGCCAACTTAACTTTCAATAGACTGCAAGACAATAACTCAATAATTAGCACGGGAAGGTGATAAAAAGGAAACTGAATGAGCTTACTTGGATTAGTTTATAGGGACATTTAGCATCTAGAGAACCTGGAGACAGCTAGAATAGGCAAATAAACATCTTAGTAATGACTCTTTTATTGGCTTTATTCGACTACTAGTATAGAAACTTTCAAGAGAGAGACAAATTACTGATCTACAGTATGTCCACCATTCAATATCGCCTAAGGTGCCAATAAACGTCAGACCTTACTCTAATCAAGATCGTTGGTCGGGTAAAAATGAACAATTGTTTCAGACGA
>VIAB01000039.1:333382-345423 GCA_009801035.1 Oophaga pumilio
GGTTGAGGAATGTACGGATCCGTGAAATATTTTTTTTTAGTTGAAATCGGCAGGAAGTGGAAAGAGCTTGTATATGTGGTTTGAAAGAGAGATCAGAGTCTTTTAAGACTGTTTTGCACAGAGAGCAAATTGGGGGGTTTGGACTATTTTGTTGGTGCTTGCTGCACCCTTGGTGTGGCAAAACGGTTCAGTGCACCTTCTCGCCTACTTGTTTTCCAAATATCTCTGTCTTATTCAGGCTCTATAAAACCTGAACTGTCCATCAATATGTAAAGGGTAGGAGAAAAAAGGAAAAAAGTAGGTGGGAAGATGCACTTAAATGCTTGGCCCCGCCATGGTGCACTGAGTGTTTATGCTTGGTTTGAACAGTCATTCTCTTATGACAGAGTCCCTTTTAAATGACAGGTTTCTGAAATAAACCATATCTGAGACCCAAATTAGAAGGATTATCAAAATAAGTAAGTCATCAAAACTATGGCAATACCACAATATGCCAAAACCAAAATGAAGATTTTAACATAAATGATAAACAATATAAGCAAAAAGTGAAAATATATTTTATTGCACAAACAAGGCTATAAATGACAAAGGACATTTAAAAACATGATAATGAGTAAGCAATAGTGAAAAGGCATGATGATAATATCAAAATTAATAACCATACCAATAGAATGGGAATATGGCAGAAGGTATATTAGTGCTTGGGTTGAAAAAATTCACTGTGAAATGTGTTGTTCCCCCTCCACTACTTCCAACACATGTTTCGCGTGGGCTTCCTCAGGGAGTGTTTTGTTGCATCTCTGCTTGAATGGCTTCTGAAATCTCAATCTTCATCTGAACCACAACTTATAAATGAAAATTGTGCCATAGCCTTAGGACTCTTTCACACAACAGTTTTTTGATACGTGTGCTTCATGGATAGATTATGAACCCGTCAATGTGCCTTTTTCCCCATGCACTTTTTAGTTTTTGGACTGATTGCCACCTTCCCCCTCCAAAAAAAGGAGACATGTCCTCGTTGTATCTACTGATCTATGCTGCTGATCAAACTCGCCAGTGCAAGTCAGTGTCACCATTAAAGAAACAAAGCAAAAAAAAAAACGTATAGCCCAAGGATGTCATCTGGTGCTGTCTGTCTTACTGCTTAGTGTAGGAGAAACTTGTATTTTTTTTTCTTCATATAAGAAAAATGGTTGAAACCAGGAATGTAAAAACAGACACAGGGTTCAAGAATGGTTCCTGATGTGTAAATCAAATTGTCTTAAAAGTTATTATGTTCTCCGACAAGTAAAACTTGCATTATTGATTCGTATGTATAGAAAACCACTTGGTCCATTTATATTTTTTTGTAATGGCATAAACAGAAACATAATTCAATAGGATTTAAGTCAGGATTTGGTCATCCTCCCTGGAGAAGTGGGGGAGACGCACACATGAGGCCAATGGGTGTTGGGGCCCATACATTCGAGACATCACTGATGGTACGGAGACTATTCTGGAACTTCCCCGTAATAAAAGCATTTGATGTTTTAAATTATAGACAAAGACGACTTGCTGATGTTTATTCTGGTAAATTAGCATCTTGGGAGCTTCCAAATTAATATGTTTAAAGAAACAATACAAATAGCACGGAGCAAAGCATTTTTGCTGCCGTGATTCATATGTTAAGAGTTCAGATTCGATGTCCCGAGCGCCATAAATTTAACACGTTCCACATATATAGACTAATACCAAGCTTTTTCTTAGATTATGTCGATGAAGATGAAGCCTACTGTAAATCATTTGATTGTTTGACCTTCTTGGATGGGGAAAAAAAAAAATAGAATATTTTTAGGTCATAAATATCTAGAAGTCCACGGTCCTCTGAGCTTCACTTTAGATGTCTACGTTGATCCATCAAGTCTTAATGTTTGCATGATTTTGGCCATTAATCCAAGTCAGTCACATGGGTCACTGATCTCTACGATATTCGAGAATATTCAAGGAGTTAAACCTCGAGGAACCAAATTCCACCGTATTCTCCCGGGAGGCCAACAGGATTGTTTGAGCTGTTCCCCACCAGACTGCATTGGAGCCTCTTCGTACTGTGGAAATTAAAAGCAGGAGCCGTGGAACAGTGACAAAAATCTGCATTACGTTATGCCATTCCTTTTTTCCTTAAAGATGTTATAATACATGGTTCTTGAAAAATATCCAGCGAACATCATCAAAGTGGTAGACACACTTTATAAAGAACAATAGTTTTTTGAAGGGGCGACTGGGCGGGCGGCCCATCTTGTTTCCTAATCCTTTTTAATGCCAGTTCAAGCGGGGGAAAAAAAAATAGTTCTTGTTTTTCTGAAGTGCAGATATAATTTGGGTTTGGTAAATGGAGCCAGCGGTATTAAATATGAACATACTAAGCTGCATTAACCCTAAATCTGTGAAAACGATCAGAGATCATAGGAGTGAACATTATGTTCTGCTTGGTGGAACTGTAGTTATCTATCCTCAAGTTTCATCGTTGGTTACGTCTGGAGTTTTGATTTTATTTTTTTTTTAAGGGGGGCATTTTTAGGTAAAATCAAAAATTTGATAAGCGTAAAACACTCAAAAAGAAAAACTGGAATTGTGAAGTTATGCAAATATGATTTTATAATTTTTTTTTTACCCTCATTCGCACATCAGACAGAATGACTGCTTTTTGTGCACATCAAAGGCAATTAGCAAGAATGAGGCGACTAGGTGATCTGGCACTCCAAAAACAACCATCAACAGACAAAAACAGCTTTATTAAAAGGTAAAAAAATTACAATGCAATTCAGAGCCTGAATCCTGTGAAGTATCACATACTGGGCTACTTTCTGCAGTTTTTATAAAATCAAAGTTTTATCAGAAGGAGATTTTCATTAGAGGACTAGTAAACTTGCTGCCAGGTAGTCCAACCACGCCCCCACCACTGATTGGAACACAGAAGCTGCCAGTCAGTTGTGTGGGCGGGGTTATACAAAGCTCAGCATTCAGAGAACTGCTAGATCTGCAGCAGGGAAAACCGTTTTTACTCAAAACTGCAGCACACAGTAAAGTAAGTGATACATTGCTACAATCAGGGTTTCTTCCCATACATCATGCAGCAAAAACCTGGCAACAAATTTTAATGTGGGTCTGAACTCACGAGAAGGAGCTAATTCAGCACTGATTCCTCAGTGATCCCCCGACTGTCCAGGGAACAGCATCACGTCCTCATTACTTGGAAGCTGTCACCCCTTCATTCTGAGGAGCGGAGAGGGTCCTAAAAAGTCGAACCACCACCAATCATAGTGATGACATGTCCTTGCCATCTTTTTATATGATGGAAAAACTTATTTAATTGATGACATATACATCTAACGGGGGTGCAGAATTTTTGGTCGTACCAGCGGATCTATTTGTGTGCCTGCGGCCAGCTTAGCTAAGAGAGCGGAATGCTACTTATCATATCCTAGAAATCATAAATACCCCATTAACGTTCTGTGTTTATGGCACAGTGGTAAACTGATGCAGATGTCTCATTTCTTCCCAAAGCCCCTAAAACTGAGATATTAGTAGCTGCAGAAACTCCAAGCACATGAACCGAAAATACAACTCCCCTCCCCGGTCAACTATAAACCAAGGGTGGGAAAACTTTCACTGACTTTTTGTTTAGATTTGACTTTTTGATGTTTGGTTTTGATTGCGGTTATGGATTTGATAAACATTTTCGATGGTCCAACCTTCGTGTGAAGACATCCCAAAAATGTGCTCCGTATATATATTTCTCAAATAACAACATTCATACTAATAACACATGAAAGATGAGATCTGTTTGGACTAAATATCAGAAGAATTTGTTTTTATTGACCATGAAACCCATTTTTACAACAAATACAGATGGATTTCAAGCTGGGAAGTCGGCGCTCTGTAATACTTGTCAGCAGAGGTGACCGAAAATCAGTCCTTGATTGAAAGGGGCTTTTGAGCTACAATAAAAGAAAAATCTTCTGGCTGCAATGTGTACGGGCTACATAGATTAGAAATGACTGGAGAAGACTAGGTCTGTGATTTATTAGATATCAGTCATCAAATCCAAAATATACCTGTTTTTTTTTTTAGAATTTCTGAACTATTTTTCTTCTTTATAATGGGTCAAAGGCAAAACAAGGGGGTTTTATTGGTAGCCTGAGTGCAGAAATCCTAGATCCTGAGTCTGACCAGTAAGGTAATTGATAATAAAAAAAATGGAGTTATACGGTATATATATATATGTATATAGGTTGGCTGTGATTTGCCAGAGAAAACCCAGTGGAGGAGGCTCAGAGTTCAGGATCGGTGGCAGTGGTTTCTCATCAGATGAGAATACACCTTGAAATTGCGTTTTGTAATTTGGTCCCCTTGGGTAGAAAGACTGATGTGAGAGAATGAATTTGGTGTCTGAAGTAAGTTAATGTTGTAAAACAATAATGATCAAATGTTTTTTTTATAATATAATTTGGTTGATTTTGGCTACTATCCATCTGAGCAGAATCTGGATATCCTGGTTGTACCTGTGCAAGCAGAGGAACCATGGAAAATCAATCCTATCGGCTTCCCCCTCACCGTTTTCTTTCCTACTTGTCTTGTACATTACAAGTCTATAGGAACTCGCATTATATATTCATTTCATATCAATGACGGGTCAATAGTGGGTCAGAGGTTCAGGTTATGAAGACTGGCGGCAGCTGCGGGGAGTTCCTGACAGGCAGATGCAGGAAGGAGGAGTTGAATTTCCAGAGCGGGCAGCTTGTTGGAGTCCCATACTTGTCATCTCGCAGATCAGGAAAGACATCTACTTAGACCCTAAGCAGACTTAAACAGAGCTTAACTAAAGACTGACAGCTATGTGAACTTAAAAGGCTCCTCCACAAAAAAGTGCATCATTTCTTGGGTTTTATTCTTACTTTTTTGTTTCAATCTTCATTCAAGACCACCATACACTTGGCGCTTGGCCGAACGCTCCTATGGTCTCTGTTAGATCGCCGCAGCCGGACTCCTTTTCCAAGACCAAACAAAAGTATCAGCCGCTGAAATTCCAATTTGTTGATCAACATCCCATTGATCCTGTTGATCGGCCCCTGTGACAGTCTGCCAGGAATGAGCCGGTAGGCCCACCATGCTCATTAGTCTGTCTACCCATCTCACCGATATCGCCAGGTTTGGCTGAATCTAGTCAAATGGGCATGGAGGCCTTTATTGTTTTTGAGATTTGCGGAAAACAGAAGCCATTTATATTGTATCCTCTATTAAAGGAGTTGCTAGCAAAACAATCCCTGACTGTCTGCTTTTTTGGGGCATATGGACATCATAGAGAGGGGTCTCCCACTCAGGACCACCCTCTATGAACAAGAATGGACAGTCTCTAACTAAAAGCGGCATTTGCTCTGCCGGACTCCAGCTACATGGACATCCATTCATTTTTATGGTCACATGTTATAATGCATACATGGCAAATGTAAAACGAATCATAAATCATAAATGGGGCTGTTAGAAATCCTTTAAAAGCTCTAACAATGTGACATCCTGTCCCAGAATTTCACATGGTATTATTCTGACCCTTAATAGTATACAGTATATGTAATTTTATAGAGTATATGATATTTCTCTAATGCTTAGCTTTATGGTTTGGGTGCATATTATATATGTAATCCTTTTTGTAGTTTTCTTTGTCGCAATCAGACCTTTATTTTTCTTCTGATACAAAGCTCCAGATTCCTAATTGACATAGAAAATGGAAAAATATTTTCCTCCCTGCAGCAACCACTAGGGGGAGCCTAAGAGCTCAGGGAATACAAATGTGCAGTGTGCTCCCTCTAGTGGTGGCTGCAGGCAGTAAGAAAGGTTTTAATTACCTCTATGTCAGTACAGAGGTACTATAAAAAAAAGAGCTCTGAAAGCAATAACGATAAATTATGAAATGTTTCAGTTCAGAATATTGTGCATTTTATATTCTATCTTTACGGACAGGAGAAATCCTCAGGGATGGAATATAATTTTTTTTCTTCATAATTTATATTTTTTTCCAAGTCTTCTCATCCACGATGACTAGACATCCTTTAACCATCGGCGTTACAGGAGTGCGCTCTCCCCTCTGGCATCTGTAAGACATTCATTTGTAAATTGGAGCAGTCTCCACTGGTGGACAAGAGGTTAATGCGCTTTTTTTCCACTAGCACATTCTTTTGTGTGTTTCTGAGACGTCTTCTGCTGCGAGATATTTCAGAGTTCATCTATAAGGATGAAATAAACGGATCTCTTCTGCTAAGCCCGTGTAAAATGATTCCTTGTGCGCTGGATTAAGGGAAGGCAATACTAGACCATTTATACTCGCAGCAGTCATATAGAAGATGAGGATGGGAAGGATACCAGTGTAAAGAATATGATAAAGATACCATTTCAGTGGCGAGACAGCATCGTTGGCAGCCAGTTCTTAGAAACAGGGTTCATAAGAAAAAAAAAAAAGGAACTGAGACTAAATGGAACCGCCGACATAAAAGTCCTATGTTGCCCCTTACCGTTAAATAAAGGGGGTGTCCGGTCATGTACAGACAGTTAATAATGGTAATACTCAGTTTACGAATTCTCTTCCATACCAATTTTGCCTTGGTGCCCGCCAGTCTCTTGTTTACCGGGTGTGTTGACACATGACCGCCATTGTCAATTTCTGCTTTCAGCGTTGATGTGTGCAGTGATCACTGATTGTCTGCACTGGTCACTTATCATGTCGACACTAGAACTGAGCAAAACGATTAGTAGAACCCTGGTCCAGTAGCCATTTCAGTAGCCCATGGCTGTCTGGACCAGAGCCCTGCAAACCTCCTATTATCTGCTGTATCCTAGCGCCTCCTCTGACAATGGAAGTTCAGTATTTCAATGCCACCTGTATAATAATCAGATGTCAACACCATTAACAGTTATATTTCTTATCAAGGACAAAATTGCTTCTGTGGGTTCAAGCGAAAGGATTTTGGGCCTTGGGAAAGCACAAAAATATAATATCAACCTGAAGTATGGATTTATCATAGTCATAGATGGTAAGACAATGCTCTGAAATATGTCAGACATATAATTCCACTAGGAGGATCCTGTGGGAAAATACCACATAAATTATAATTTTGTCTTTAAGCTTTCTTTCTTTCCTTGCATGTAATTAGCCATCCTCCTCTCACTTGACTAGGACGAGGGGTGGGGGTCCTAGATGAGACCCTTTATAATAAATCATCCAGAGACACCCATTCACAAACCCAGGAGAAACAACGTCCAAATTTCCACGGTGTTCCATCCACACCGATTGCTCACTGATCTAATCCGTAAGAGCGTTCTTTATTAATCCCTTTTATTTTTGTACTGTTGTGCCTTGTGTGTAGGTCTTTTTGTTATTTCACCTGTTTTGTAATTTTGTAAGCACTGTACACTCTATATATACATTAAATATAAAATTGAATAAGCTCGTTGCTGTAAACGTACCCACAACCTTGAAGATGGAAAGCATATCTTGGTTGTGTTACCCTGTATGTGCCAGGCTGCTTGAAGTATACCTGTTCGGTGCTGGAAAGGTAGATGTGCGTGTGAACTAGTGTGTTATCCAGGACAGGTGTCTCATTGGCCTAACAAAACGGCTAGTTGGTGTCAGCAAGAAGTGTGTAGATGTGTCTACAGGCTGTAAGGAGCACATAGTTCATTGTCAAGCCTATTGCAGTAGGTGAATGGACGAGTGAGTGGGAGAAATGGAGTACCCCTTTACAGTCGCATCCGAGTCATTTTTACCGTGAGCCATGACATATCACATTTATTTGTTTTTGCGTTTGGCCTCGCTTTGCAAACCCTTATTTACGTCTCTTCAGACTCCATCTTGAATTTCAGATTTCACTCTTGATTCTTTCTCCACCATGCTCTGCTATCAATCTCATGAGGCATCAGCAGGATCAGCCAGAGCCAGCACCATCAGTGTCTGTTGTAGTAACTGCGATTATCCTCTCCTCTCTATTCTCCTACATGAGCTAATAGCTGATCAGTGTACAGTCAGCAAGGCTGAGCTAAGATCTTCTACATTACTACTGTGTGAAAGTAGCTGTGCAATCATCTTCATAAACTGTGATATCTGTTTGTTTTTTTTTTCTTCCCCACTATGGAGAAAGTGTGTACGGTACATTCCATACAATTGTAACATAGGAGACTAGTGACAGATCAAAGTAAAGAAAAAAAAAGAAACAGCATGTTACTTTATGGCTCCATATACATTAGACTAAAGGAAGAGTCAGACTGTCTTATAAGTCACATGAGGATCGCAACTCAATGTTCGGACTGGCTGGCGGCTCTCTCGACCCGAGCGTAATAGCTTGGATTTCTATGCAGGTGTCATGCTCCGGTTGGGAGAGCCGCCCGTCAGTCGGAGCATTGTGTTGCGATCCTCATCAGAGTTATACGACCATCTGACTCTCCCTAAAGTTGACCGACCCTGTTAATATCGGTGGGTTCGGCTGTCAGTCTATGGGGGGGGTCTCCTGTTTCTTTCCCTTTTCAGACCTTTGATCCTTTTGTTCTCCAGGAAATAATAAGCCCCCAGAGGAGTCCGGCTCCAGCTCTTTCACAGAGAACATAGGGGCCAAACATCTTGTGTATGAGGGAGTCTGGAAAGATACCTGTCTGCCGAGTGATCATGCTGCCAAAAGCGATCTGATGTGTATGGTGTGGGGAATATCTAGGATTAGAAAACAAGTTCTTCTTATTTTGCAAAAACAGCGCCATCCATGGTCTGTAAATGGTATTACAGCTCTTCCCATTTCTAGTGTATTAGACTGTAATATTGGACCCAGACTGACAAGATAAGGATGCTGCAGATGTTAGGAAAAATGTTGCCATTTTTTTCTGGACAACCATATTTTACTTCTGAAATCCAAAAGTTAATAGGAAGAAAAAAAAATGCTTCTTGGAAAGCTCAAGATGAATAATAGGAGCCTGTGTAAGGATGTCACGACATCTTCCCCACCAGTGATTATGTCTGTAGATTGCATTCTCTACCTATGACAGAAGTCTTCCCATCGATTCACTGAGTGCAACTGCTTCAGATTAAGTGTCTTTATTTTTCCTATATAGCGTCTGACTCTGGCGCCTTTGTGTAAAAACTGAATGAGACTTGCAAGGAAGAGACAGCGTTTATTCCGCCCCGTCTCCTCCGTGCGCCACTTTAACACCATGTTTATATTCCATTTCCCATAAAATGATCCATTCCGGAGCGTTGAGTTTGTACGTGAAGACATTCGTTCCTTTGTTTTACATAGGCATTAGGTGGGATAATATTTATTCCCTTTTAGAAGGGTTTCTTTAGCCAGAGAAGACGTCATGTGGAAGTGGAAGACGTCAGTTCTGTGTGGGCTCAGTGCACTGGAGCTAATGACAGATGGGCTGTGACTACCTCTGCTGAGTTCAGAGAGACACAGTGTTTGATCTCTGTGGGGTTCCCCTCCACAAACTGCGGGTGTCCCAGTGGTAACTCCAACACCAAACCATTTCCACCGATGAGGATCACAATTTCCACCCTTCCCCCAAATTGTGCAAACACGTAAAGCTGCTCTCCACCATCTCAAGAAATGTGTAAACTGTGCCCATATTTCTTCTTGGATTATTCTTTTAGGGAGGTTTTCCCCATTTTTTTTTAATCTGGTAAGGCTGTTTTCGCCCTAGCATAGAAATCATGGACCATATTGACATACAACGATGCCCAAAAGGCATTCTTCGAAAATTCTGTCATGTTAGTGGCAAACATGCAAGTATTGCCTGAAGAAATGACGGAAACTCTAGTTTCATCTGGATTTTCACATATTTTTAAAAGTCCATGTTGTAAGAAAGACAACATTAGGTAAAACTGCTCGCTCTTTCAAGGGGACATTTCCTGGCACTGTTGCATTCAGTTATATAGGATCATAAATTGTGTACTGCCGCCAGTAGGAGGAAGTGACTGGCGGGCACTCCTAGATTGGGCGCCCACAGGGCACTTTCATGGTCACCTAGTAGGCACGGGAACTAGAAATGGATCAATTAGACACTCTCCTTCTTTTCTACTATATAACATGGATGTATTTAGGCCTGGCTCGGAGTTTATTCTGGCCCCGGGAGTCACAGTATTTCACGTCACTTTCGACTTTTCCTAATCTGCTTCAAAACCTATAACATTTTTATTTTTTGGTTGATAGGGTTGTATCAGGACTTGTTTTCTTCTGTACTAGCTGTCGTTTTTATCATCACCAGTTTGAAGTCCATATGACTTTGTGATTATTTTTTTTTTATTATTATTCCAAATCTTTGGAAAGCACAAGGAACAAAAAAACAGCAATTTTACCATGCTGTTCGCTCCATGGGATAAATGTTTAGACACATGGAAATACCAAATATGTAAAAAAAAAATTAAGATTTTATTTGAACTTTTATATTTTCTTTGTTTTATTTTTTTTAGCCTTCTTAGGGAACTTGAAAGTGCTATTGCATGTATGATACAAAGTAATATATAAAATTACCGGTACCAATCTCCTATAAAGCTAGACTAACATGGCAGACACTGGGGTCTTCAGTAGGCCCCTGACAAAGCCATTGGTACCCCATAATTGTGACGCTTTGGAGGAGGTGAGGTTGCGATGGTCATTAAAAGGGGCACCTATACCCCCATTTCCAGCCTTTTAGTTATGCGGTCACTGCCATTCAGACGTACCTTTTGGGGGTTGGGAGTCAAGGATTTGGAAAGGTGATTACTTGCAAAAGGGGTACGTGGATATGCCCACGATTTTCACGAATGGGTATCATGAGCAATCTCCCACAAGACAGTTCTGAAAAGTTGACAAGTACAATAAAGGGCAGTAATAGGGGTTTCAGCCCACGGGCCAGATGACATGGCCCCAACCGATATCGCAGGTAAAAATGATTTAGCACCCCCGTAAAGCAATCCTTAAATAATTTGACAGCAAGAGGGTTAAACTCCGATGAGTTTATCTAGATTCCCAGCAATGGAGACAAGCAGACAGTAAAGTGGAGCCGGCAGAGACACGGGGCCCCGGAGGTGTTTATGGCAGGAATAACTGCAGGGGATTGTGTGCCTCCGCTGTGATATATAAAGGCTGGGTTTGTCCTGAGGCTCCTGTTAAGTTTATGGAGAACGAAAGCGAAGATACATAAAGAGCGGATACATAAATGTAAGAAGACGCAAAGACACAATTGTTGTCTTGTAGACCCCGTAAAACACGGGTGGTATGCACAAGTCGTGCTCCAGATTAGAAGGTTTACAGCTTGTAAGTGGAGTGTTTATGACCTGTGTCTCCTGCCTCAAGAATATCACAGCCATTGTCTCCGAACTCGGACATCGTCAGTAAAATCATAATCCAAACCAACACGGAGAATAAATGGTGATGATAACTGATAAATCTATGTGGTTTCACCTCTTGGACCCCCACCAATCTCCCCTGGCTGCAAGACCACGTTGATAGGGTGTTGCGTTAAGCTGCCGGTTGCATGTGCGCCCTGCTCCATGCCAAGTCTTTGGCATTTAGGTGAGCAAAGCAGCGGTCAAGCATGAGCACTGCTGCTCTGTTGTAACGGGGCTAGGGGTGCCCCATTCTGCTGATTGATGCAAGCCCCAACCGATCAATAACCGGACCCCCACCGATCAATAAGTAATCACCAATCCTGTTTCTAGGTGATTACTTTTTTCCCACTGGACAAGTCCTTTAACCTCAAAAAGTAGCAGTTCTGTTTTAATAAAGTTCACCTATGTTTGCCGCATCACCTGTGTAAAACCATTTGCAGTTTTGTACGGCACAACCAGTAAGTGCAAATGTACCCCAAATTTTGTGGGCAGTTTAGGGCACATCATGAAAGTGATACTAACGGGTTCCAGTAGAACACATAGCAACTACAGAAAGCACCAACCAATGCCCTGCAAAGGAAGAGGAGTCTTCTACCTACACAACCCAGGTATATTACCTCTGAAAGGTTCAGTCCTTCAACATAGAGCGTTAGGCCGG
>VIAB01000039.1:366050-384518 GCA_009801035.1 Oophaga pumilio
AGGATTTTACAGGTAAGTTCTTACCAAAATCCGTCTTTTTTCAGGATTGGTGACTATTTTAATCTGACGTTTTCTGCTTCTCTTTCTGAAGACGCGACATAAGCGAGACACGTTGGACGCGATATACTTCCATTACTACACGGATAGTCCATGTTAGGTGCGGAGACTGAATTCCTGCTTTTTATCACTTGCAGGGCATCACACAGCCCTGGACTTGTGAGGACATGGCAGCCATTGACCTCTTATCTGCACGTTGTCAGCACATCCTTCGCGCATTTAAACAACATGTCAATGCCGCGCCAGTCCTCAGCAGAAATGGTAGTCACGCCTCGGCCTCCTCTCTAGGATTGTACAAGCTGTGTCTGGGACAGAGATTAGCTAATGGTGCTTGTGACGTGACACATAAATAAAGCTGCCGGGGAAGATTGGTGGTGATGAAGCCAATGATGCAGCCAAGGAGACAGAACGCATTTATCCCTTTGGTGGCACCGATCAATCATGTCATATACCTCCTATCCATAGATTGCTATATACACTGCAAATGTAAACCTTCTCTAATGTGCCATTACATAATGATCCCGGCTCTCTTCCATGAAACACATGTCCAGTACCCTTATGTCAGTAGTATGGTGCCCCGTGTGACACCGCGAGCTTCGTAATATGAAACGTAATGCTGAGTACTGGAAAAAAAAAACTAAAGCTAGAGACGTATGGAGGTACAATGTGAATGATCCCATAGTGGTGCTCCATATCATTAATTAGTGCTTCAAAATGTGCCTGGCGGCAGGTAGGACTCCTGATGCATGTTTGGCTGAGTTAAACATATGTGTAAAAGTGGTGTCCCCTTCGGCCTACAGCGACTTCCCCAGCAACCTTCAAACACACGACAACTCGACCGCGCATGCGTGTGTTCTAAAGTCTGCAACCAGACAGCTCTTTTGGCAGCTTGTCTCCCTCAAGAGTAAAGGATTGGGCAAGTTGAAAATCAAAATGCCCAATGCTTTTTTCCTCTCCATCATCAGCTTTTGGGGATAAATCGGGTCACTTCCAGAGACATCAGCTGGTTGTCGGGTCCTGCTGAAACAGTGTGGTTCACCCAATGTCCATCTAGCGTGTATGGCTGCCTTAAAGTGACCCTCCACTTTACAATTATGTATAGTCATCCTACCAACGGTGTAATTATAGTGGCTGCAGGGGTTGTAGTTGCATCTAGGCCAAGAAGCTTAGGGGGGTCTAAAAGGTCCACTTGACCCATGAGAAGACCAATACTGTTGGAGACCCATGAGAGTTGGGAGGCCTGATGGTGATGTTACATTAGGGCCCCACAAACTTCAAGTTACACCACTACATCCTCCATGATGCACTTTACAGTGGTATCGAGAGCAGAGGGGAGAGCTTGCACCATGGCTTTACTGCCTTTCCTGTGCTGTCGAAACTTGGTTCATACTTGCCACTGCTCCCCATGCCACTTTGATGCAGGAGCACATTAAAGGGACTCTGTCAGCAAGATATTGCTATTTAGTTTAAGAGCAGCATACTATAGAGGCAGAGAGACTGATTACAGAATGTGTCACTTGCTCTGCATCTTGTTGCTTCAATACTATCAGTGTTTTATCAGCAGTAGATTATCAGTGCAGGACTAGGTGTAATGTGCCAGGCAGTCCAGCTAATCTGTGTATCCCCGCCCTCACCACTGATTGGCAGCTTTCTGACAATGTACAGTGTACACCTGAAGCTGCCAATTAGTGATATGGGCGGGGTTATAACCTGTTTAGCATTCAGAGCTCTGCTACAAGTGGGCGGGGTTATAACCTGCTTAGCATTCAGAGCTCTGCTACAAGTGACACATTGCTGTAATTAGGGTCTCTGCCCCTACATCATTCTGCTCTCAAGATTCCATAGAAAAAAAAACTGCTGACAGATTCCCTTTAAGGCCAGTTCCAGTGGAGGTCGCAGTGGGAGGAAAATTTAGGGCACTGGATAGGAGTTAGTATACACTCGCATAGTCACTTTTCAGCTCAGTGGACAGTCGCTTTAACGACCCCTATTTCTCTGCATGCAACATATTGCACCATATTCCCCTTATAAATACAAATTAGTGAGAATATGTACGGCATACTGTATTTTTTATGGATTTTTTTTTTGTTTTTTTGCAAACCCAGCATGCCAATATATCAATATGACCTCTATGGACATGCATTAGCACTATCTTCAGGGTCTGTGTGCATGAGTCCGGAGTGTCTATGGACTAATGCCATATGAGACCCTTATATCAGACACCCAAGGAGCAGCCTCTCACCCATACACAGCCAATGGAAATGTCGAAATCTGCCCCATCACTTTAATATCTATATACCGCTTTAAGGCAGAAGGGACACATAAAGGCGCAGTGTAAATACTTCATATCCTGAATAAATACATTTGTAAAGGGATTGCGCTCTATTTTCTCCATATGTCATTTTGCTTTGTACTTCGCACTGGAGAGCGTGTCCCGCTGTGTCTCACGCGCCTATCACCAGACTAAAGCACTTTATCTCTCCGCAGTAACATGCTTCTCGGTGTAACAAGTGAGCTGTCAGCCTGCAGTGCACATTTTAATCATTTCCCATTTTATATAGTATGTACGGCACCAACGGCCTGAACACAGATCCAAAGCCATATTACGTCTCCGGTTGCCAAAAAGACTCTTTAATTGTCTGCCAAGACCATCTCCAGGTATTCCAAACTCATACAAGATGAAATAGTAAAAATGACATTTATTTCTCCCTGGATTCTTTGCCGGCTCTAATAACGTTTCTAGAACAAGCAGAGAAATGATTCGCAGATGTAGACGCACTTGGTATCTCTCATGGGGTCACTTGTGGCCACATCACAAAGGTTGACCTGCTGTATAAGCTGTAACATTCTACGCGGCAGATCGTATGTAACCGCGTTCAGATGGTTTTATTTTATTTACTGTGAAATATGACTGGCGTCGAGCTTATACCATTGTGTAATAAAATCTGGAGTCATCACAGCGCTCAATGTGTGAACCACCGATTCAGAAGCTTCGAGAGAATGGAGGTAATAACAGGGGTCATAAAACGGAAACACTTCACCTGCCCATTTTGGTTATGGTGCTCGATCCTCCTGCTTTAGGGGAATCTGGCAGCAAGTGTTCAGTTTCCCTGCAGCACCACCGCAGGTAGAAAGAGGTGTTACACTGTTTTCTTGTTCGGGTCCTCCAGAGCAAGAGACGGTCTGTGTAGCCATTCTCTGTTGTCGCTAAAAGTTGATTGTCGTGAACAGGAGACCCTCCTACATTAAGTCACTTCCTTAATTGAATTTTTTTTTTTAGTATAGTATTTAACTTACAATTCTAATTATTTTCTTGAGGGTCCTTTCACACAATGCCATGCATGCGCTGTGCCTCAAAGTGATGCCTTTTTTTATATTTAGGCCTTGCAACATCATTAGAGATGCCACAGATAGTAGGAGATTCACAGGACTCTTGCCCGGCAGTTATGGACTACCAATGTTGGTGCTGGACCAGGTTTTTCTGCTCAACTCTAATCCCTTGGACTATTTATTAAGAAGGAACTTGAATAAAAGTAATACGTTGCGTTGCCAGAACCAGAAGCAGTCGTTGCCGAATCTATCAGAGGGTTTCTACAAGCGTCCATATTAATAGCTGTCAGCTAATTGCTCGTTTGCCATATGCCACCATTTATATGAATGCTCAGTTCAATAGAGCAAACATGAGTTTTCAACAGGGAGAGGAGAATAAGCCTCTGACCAACCCCCTCTGGTGGCGGCTTATCTCCAATGAGTACCAAAGGATTAGGTGTAGACTATGCCTGATCCTTCAGATGTTTCCTTGACAGAGGACATTGGGAAAATGAAGGTTCCCCCATAATGTTAGATAGTTGTCTAGTCCTACTGTAACTGGCAGGTTCACTCAACTTTTCCCATCACAAATAGGCGCCTAATGGAGGGGCAAATGTCTTCTTCTGTAACGTGTAACTTAGGACTCAAGGCCATGACTGTTGTAGGGTCCAGCAGGTGTCTCAAAACGCGATGTGACTTCACTTCCCAATAAAAACCCACGCACCAGTTCACCAGACCGTCTATACTATGAGGCCTTTCTTCTCTTACTCCCTTTTTGTGATTGAAAGTCCATGAGATCTGTATTTCTATCACTACTGCAGACTAATATTGTTTGTTCTTCTGAGGTTTGGCATAAAACTGTATATTTTCCATAAATACGTCTAAAGAATCATTTATAAGCTCAGGAAAATACGGTGGTCCAGAGCAAACACTAATTCTTCTTTTTCTTATGATGTCATTCACCTATTTTTGTGCGTTTGCACTCATTTTCCTGGGCATGTGCTTGGGTTGGCTAGTCAAGATGACATCTGCCCTCGATGGTTGGAGAAGCTGGCAGACGTAGCAGGAACGGGTGTTCCACAATTAAGGTTAGCGGCTCTTGTGTGTCCTTCACTAAATGCACAACCAACATTTAAGGGTTTCTGATTCTGAAAGCCGTATTCACATATTCGATTAGGGAATTATGGATACATATAGGGGAATCCATCATTAGGACACTGATCCGTTATCCAGAGAGGAGAGAGCCTACAAAGAGCATGTCTCGTTGTAGAGGACCCAGCACATCCATACCTTATACAGGCACCCCATTCATTTCAATTAGAAACTTGTCATGCCTTATTTCCCTTGTGGGGGCCCCTGATGCTGACAGATAAATGTCCCACCTTGTTATCTGATTATCATTAAAAGGACCTCAAAAAGGGGGTCATCTGAAGGGAAGCATGCCTTGAACAAGGGCCAACTTTATCCAAAATTGAAAAATGTATTTTGTGCATTAGTTGTCCAATCTTGTAAATTCTGTACCTAATATATGTAACCGATTCCAGAGGGTCTTAAGCCCACCATACAAGAGATAGCTCTCTTATGAACAGACGGTCGACTGATTTTCTCCCAGGTCTCCCATTGTAAGGTTCTGTGTACATGTTCCTGAAACTCAGTTTTTCCGTCAGCCATTTTACTTTCTGTCTTGCTGCAGCTATCTTGCCCTCAGTCAATATGGAGTTTCCAGCTTGCATGTTCCCGCCCTGATTTTCTGCCTCTTGCTACTTAAGCAGCCACAGTTGAAGAAATCAGTGCTTCAGAATCAAGCCTGCAGTGAACCTGTGACCTGACTCCTGGAAGCCTTGGATCTTGTACTCCAGTTATTTCCTATTGTGGAACTTTGGAACACTCGTGGACTTTTGAACCTTGCTACTTTGATGTATCCACGTTTGCATGGACTTACGGTAACAGAGAAGAGATCCTGAACCTGTTGTGCAGAGTGATTGCTGAACTTAAGTTACTCTGGCCTGCTGTGTCTCCTGGTTTGTATCTGCAACCTGTGTGACTATCATTGCTACTTGTATGAAGTAATACAAGATCTTCTATATCAAACCTGTGACTCCTGTGTTTTCATCGCATCCAAGCACAAGACACTATATGAACTGTACTTCTTATTTGACACCCATATACAGGTCGAGAGCTCTTGTGTTCTCTTTGAGAGAGCCGCTGCCAGACTCCTCTTTTGGCGGTCTATTTTGCCGAGAACGAAAGGATTGGCCATTGGAAATACGATGTGTTGGATCCTTCTATCCCCCCGACATAAACTGTCAGGGAAGATTTGGAAGGCCATACACATAAGACTGCCGGCCGACCCTGCCAAAATCATCAAGTTTTGACAACGTTAATCCAATTTGTATGATGGCCATTAGGATTGGAGATACTGTATGTGAGAATATTACATCAACTTTTCAGATGGGTAAGGCAGCGGCCATGTTCGGTTGGCCTTAATTGACTGTTAAGGGGTGGCCTAAGCTGGACACCCCCCAATGCACATAATCTGTTATTACATATGGTCATCATAGGGCCATATGAATCCAAGACTGGGCCTCTAGGCTTTCAGATATTTTGGACCCCCTATAAACCCTTCAATCTTTCATCCCACTATAGTCCTACACCACAGTACTTGGCCCTATAGCCTGTGTAGTCCTCTAAAAAATAACTTTAATTTTGTCTGATCCCTGTGGTCTGTAGAACTGTTCAAGCACATGCAAAGTCGCGACAAGGCTGTATTACTCATGGAGGTGTAATGAGGAAGGTGGCGGCATGATGTCAACACCACACTAGTGCGCCGTTAGTCTGCTGTGATAATATATAGGTACCTGCATTGCTACGGTGCAAATTGCAAAATGTCTTTAACAATTGGAGTGTGCGGGTATCATTGCCTCAGCAAAAAGTATTTACCGTAATGTGCCCCTGTCACCCGCAAGGCCCCCAGACTTCAGCCTCATGAAAAATATGGGAGCAATTCTATGAGCCACAGTGCAGAGCTGCTGCAAAGAACGTGTCTCACTTTGGTGCACTCACTCAAGAGTATTGTGCCCCATATTATGGATTCTAGTCCCGGGCTGACCGCAAGTCTAATGACCCGTACCGAAAGCTTCATAAATCCATACGCTCGTCTGATACATGCCAAACACAGTCTGTTCAGGTTTATCAGTAGTGATGGATTTGCAGCATGCAACAAAGACCCCCACTAATTAATCACTAGGGTAAAGAAGCAAGAAAAGGGGAGATGTAGCTGCACCATCAATATATTGCAGGAAGCTCTGAACGCATCCAGATTCCATTGTGCATTCCTTAATGATTAAACAGTGTGCAATAAGTACACGGATAATTAGAAACTTCCTGAAAGAGAAACTGGACCTGGCAGAACAAATAGGATAAGGGCCGGCTGCTTACTTGGGAGCTGAATGCGACGTTAAGGATTATTAGTCATGTCTAATTTATTCATCAGGCTCACAGGGGTGTGGGGTAATTAGTCAGAAGTTCTCCCAGCATTAAACCAGAAAAAAATAATGATTACCAATTTTTTTCTTTTTATCTGGAGGGATCCAAAATTCTGCATTGATTAATTATCTGTAATATATCTGTGGAGTTCTGTAATTCTGATACAGAGCTCCAAATCCCCTGCTTACTGTCACGCAACCATAGAGAAAAATGATGGCTTTTCGGATTCCTGTAGCTACCACTAGGGGGAGAATACTGAATACATATTTTGACAGCAGCCATCCAATGTCTGTCTACAGATCACGTGGACACTGGATATGTGTCCTTACAGCGTGATGTTATGAGATGTATCAAAAGATATACAGCTTGCTTATGTGTATTCTTCTATGGCATGTTGCATTTATCTGTAGTGTGTACTGACCATACAGGAAGACTGACCACTGTCAACCAGAGATGAAGGACGAGTTGCCTGATGTATGCACTGGTTTAAAGTTTATAAATAACTTTTAATATTGGGGGAAAAAAACAGAACAGACCCTGGCTACTCATACACGGCTGAGCTAGCTCCAGCTAGGTCAAATGAAACCGCTACAGTGGGGAAAATAAGTATTTGATACACGGCCGATTTTGAAAGTTTTCCCACCTACAAAGAATGAAGAGGTCTGTAATTTTTATCGTAGGTACACTTCACCTTTGAGAGACAGAATGTAAAAATGAAAAAAACATCACATTGTATGATTTTTACATAATTAAATTGCATTTTATTCAATGAAATAAGTATTTGATCACCGACCAACCAGCAAGAATTCTATCTCTCACAGAGCTGTTACTTTTCTTTAAGAAGCCTCCTACTCTCCTCTCATTACCTGTATTAATTGCACCTGTTTAAACTTGTTACCTGTATAAAAGTCACTTGTACATACACTCAATCACTCTCCAACCTCTCCACCATGGCTCAGACCAAAATGCTGCCTAAGGGCACCAAGGCCAAAATTGTAGACCTGCACAAGGCTGGGATAGGCTACAGGACAATAGGCAAGCAGCTTGGTGAGAAGGTAATAAATGTTGGCACAATTATTAGAAAATGTAAGAAACACAAGATGACTGTCAATCTTCCTCGGTCCAGGGCTCCATGGAGGATCTCACCTCGTGGGGAAAGGATGATCCTTAGAAAGGTCAGGAATCAGCCCAGAACTACAGGAGAGGATCTGTCAATGACCTGAAGTGAGCTGGGACCACAGTCTCAAACATTACCGTTAGTAACACACTATGCCATCATGAATTAGAATCCTGCAGGGCACACAAGGTCCTCCTGCTCATGCCAGCAAGTGTCCAGGCCCGTTTGAAGTTTACCAGTGACCATCTTTATGATCCAGAGGAGGCAAGGTGTTCAGATGAGACCAAAATAGAACTTTTTGGTATCAACTTCACTCACCGTGTTTGGAAGAAGAAGAATAATGAGTACAACCCCAAGAACACTGTCCCAACAGTGAAGCCTGATAGGGGAAACATACATTGGGGATGCTTTTCTGCAGAGCGGACAGGATGACTGCACCATATTGAAGTCAGGATCGATGGGGTAATGTATCGCGAGATTTTGGCCAACAAACTCCTTCCCTCAATAATAGCATTGAAGATGGGTCGTGGCTGGGTCTTCCAGAATGACAATGACCCAAAACACACAGCCAGAGCAACTAAGGAGTGGCTCCGTAAGAAGAATTTCAAGGTCCTGGAGTGGCCTAGCCGGTCTCCAGACCTCAACCCAATCTTTGGAGGGAGCTGAAACTCAATGTTGCCCAGTGACAGCCCTGAAACCTGAAAGATCAGGAGAAGACCTGTATGGAGGAGTGGGCCAAAATCCCTACTGCAGTGTGTGCAAACTTAGTCAAGAACTACAGGAAACGTCTGACCTCTGTAATAGCAAACAAAGGTTTCTGTACCAAATATTAAGTTCTGTTTTTCTATTTTTTCAAATACTTATTTCATGCAATAAAATGCTAATTCATTATGTAAAACTCTTACAATGTGATTTGTTTGGATTTTTTTTAAAGATTTGTTGCACAGTTGAAGTGTACCTACAATAAAAATTACAGACCTCTCCATTATTTGTAAGTGGAAAAACTTGTGAAATTGTCAGTGTATCAAATACTTATTTTCACCACTGTATTGTCCATAGTAACCACTCATAGTTGTGGTTCTCTGCACAAGGCCTGTGCAGACTCTTCTGAGAGAGAGATGGCGGTCTCTGTCTTTCTAGCTCCAAGACACATCCAGTCTGGTCAACTTCCCTGAGCTGACTGCCTTAGATGAACACTTAGGCTATGGTTCCACGGTCCGGAACCATAGCGCTTTGGACGGAGCGGAAATACCGCTCCGTCTAAGCCCCGCCCCCTTTCTGACGCGCGCTCTTTCCGGAGGGGTTCAGGACATCTCCGGAACACCTCCGGAAAGAGCGCAGGGCTACATAGCCCTGTGTTAAATTCTGTTGCGGCGACGCACCGTCGCCGCAACACGCGAGGACATGCTGCGGTCTGAAAAGACGCGCCGCATGTCCGTTTACGCAGGTCTCCCGCCTGCGTTATGTTACGCATAGTGGAGACGGGATTTCTTGAAATCCCCTCCACTATGCTGTAACATCTGGACGCTGCGTGTTTGGCGCTGCGCCAGCGCACAGCGCCAAACACGCAGCGTTTCCTGATCGTGGAAACTCACCCTTAGCCTGTTTATATGGAAACCTAGCCAGACCTAATCAAAGCTTCCTGGGGCCAGGATTTAACTCTCTTACCTTCCATTGCTACTATCTATCTATAATCGATATAGATATATTTCATCCAGTCACATGAACTTTATTTCATACAGGTCCCGTAGATTTTCCAATCGTCTAGTAAAGCTGCAATTATATGATTTTCCTCCTAGATAATCCAACTGATTCCAATTGGCTAAAATGATTCCAATGGAATTGATCTTTGCCGCCAAAGGTAGGGGCCAAAATGTATTATCAATAATCATGAGGTCCATAGAACCCTAATTGTGGCCCACTGCACTGTGACCACTCATTTCTTTTATGGACGCTGGAAAGATGTCCTATTTTGGATTGTCGAGGAATATACGGACGGTTGTCATCTTTGATACAAGGTTGACTTTTTTTTTTATTGTGCATGGCCGACCATGCTGGGTCTCACAGCTCAGAGGACCAGTGCTCCGAGCTCCTCAGTAAATCATGGCAATGAGTGGATGAGCCGTATCAGGATGAGGTCATAGGCTAACATGGATCTGCTTAGTCATAAGTACGAGCGACTGAACATTTGTACACAGCCAACTGCATACATCTAGCACCTCATTAACATGTTTCAGACAAAATGCTAACAACTCGGCTACCGCTAATTCTGCAATTACTAGCGATCTCCGCGGCGGCAGCCACGTGGATATGTGGAGAGATAGGACCCCGCCGGCCCAGCGCACTGTGCGAAATACTTGTAGTTTTTCACACAAGCCTGATGCATTGTTAATACAGACAGCTTCTTCTGGCATGTTGGGAATATCACGTTAACACATGCCAGACGGGGTAATACCATTATATGGCGCAGAATAATGTGCTACTTAACTAAGGGAGGATTGCGGAAGCGAAGCCCCAGCTCCAGCGGGAGAAGTGCATGTCTTTGGGAGGAGATGGGCTCAGCTATAAGTGCACAGACCGAATAATCAGAATCGATTACAGCCTCTCGAGGAATGTTTTCTTTAAAGATATACAGGCCTAAAATTAGATTTGCTTTCTGGTTTAGTAAGTGTTAGCATTTAATTTCAGCAGCGAGGTCACAGCTACAGGACAGACAGCCTGGCTGATACAAGGATTTCTGCTCACTTGTGTCTACAAATGTCTCACAATTTTTTTAATTTTCCAGAATCAAGTTACTTACGTCTTAGTGTGGCTGGCAGTTCGGAGGAATGCTGTTGTCTCCATGGGACACTGGCAGACAACTTATAAAAGCATAGTCCTAGTATTAAAGGTTATATCCACCTTTGAACTTAAGTAATATGTAAGGTATTTACAATTTGTACTAACCCTGAGTTACATACATTGTTAGACTTCAGAGCTGCACTCTCTATTCTGCTGGTGGAGTTCGAATAGGGACGGATGTGCAGTACCCATCCGCGGCCACTATGCAGTTGATTGAGCTGTGCCTTGTAACGGATCACCACCGGGAATAGCTGATTGGCTGTCACACCGCCACCAATTAGGCATTGATGACCTATCCTAAAAATCAATTTTAAAGCACCGGGCAGCCACTTTAAGACTTTGTTCTTTCTGTTACATTTTTACAGTAAACTGTGTGAATACATAAAGAATAACACTTTCTGGCCATTTTTTGATTTGTATCTTGCATTTTTCACCAGTGTTTGATCTCTAATTTTGAGTTGTCTCTGAAGTACTCGCTTGTTTGACAGCTCACATGCACAGCAGAAACACACACGACAGATTTCTGCTCTCCTATTTCTATATAGCTTATGCGCAGAAGCATCATCAACATGGAGGACATTATACTGCAATACTGAGCAGTGTAGCTGTGATTGCAGATCTAAAATAAGATAAAACACTTACTTGAAAGCAGCTGCACGTTGTCTGTGTCTATTTGCTCTATTTTTATGTCCCTCCTTCCTTCTCCCCTCTTTATAGCATTTAATAGGCAGCTGTAATGTGATCCTTCAGGGAGCTGGCAGTCTGAAAAACAGCTAAAATCCATCTTGGTCAAAAGAAGACAGAGTGATTGATGAGTTCAGGATTCGGGGAGGACGGAAAGAGGCTTATAAGTGGAGAAAGAAGCATAGTTCTCTTATAAGATATATCACAAAGTCGCTTATAATATTGATTTATGCAAAGTTTTTGAAACGACTATGACCATTGAAGATCTCGTCGCCCCTATGTTCTCTGTTTTACAAGAAATATAGGTTAAAGTGTATGGATATATTTTTTTCCCACCCTTATGTTATCCATCAAGACTTCTGAATTTACAGATCTTGCCATTGTGCCATAGACTCTTAGCAGGGCTGCCGAGGATCCGCCTGGGCTTCTAGCCGAAATGCCCAGATGGAGCAGAGCGGTAATATTAGACTGCTGCTGGATGGCACTATTAATATTGAGTTATTTATGTATTAGCAATGGCTAATGGACTCTTGTGTGGAGTCTAATAAAAGCCATAAGACAACTGAGTTCATCACGGCTAACATGTCATTGTTTGGGAGTAAACCGAGATGAAAGTAAATAAAGGATTAGTTACTAAGTGACAATTAAAGTGATTGAGATCTGTGCTGTATTATTCCAGTAAGGCAGATGCTGGATGAAATGTGTAATGTACTCGCCGAAGCATAGAAATAGCTTCCTTACGTCAACCGAAGAGGACGAGTTGCTGAGGAAACAGACAAATAATTGGCCATATCAGGCCTCATCGACGGTGCTGTGCCCTCATGGGTGGTCTTGTACAGATCTCTGGGACTACACTAGTTGTTTGGGCGACTTTCTTACTTAAAGTTTGTGCAATCATTATTTCAGGCTCCATTGAATCTAGCAGAAGATTTTCGGGACTATTTGCAACTCATTTTTCTATCGATTTGCATGTACAGCTCTTATGCTGAACTATGTGTCTCCATGGTTACAACTACAAACAAACTGTTTGTCCGGCCCTGCAGTTAAGGAGATTTTACATAGGACGATAATCACCAATATGAGCGTTCGTAAGTGCACTTGTTCCCTATCATTGGCCCATGCCGAGCATTACGCTTGTTTATCTGCTGATCACACATCATCCCGTGTAAGCAGGGGGTGCTCCGACAATAATATGATTCATGGGGACAGAACAGTCATATTAACGATTGTTCTTTCCACACAATTTTTTTTTTGTTCAGTGTAAACTTAGTCTTAAACAAGCAAAGTGGATCGGCGTTCCTTATGGCAGAAATCTACCCTTGGCAATGGACCTTTACACCCTTTCATTTAATCCCTTGCTCCTTGGTAACCTGCAAAATGTAGGCGAGAAGGAACATGAGAGTTAAACAAGTGAGTGCAGGATCTGACTACAGTCAGGGGTTTGTTTGTAGTCTGTTACCATGGAGACAGATCTCTTTGCATAAGAGCAGACAATGAAATCATTTGGAACATTGCTTAATTTTTTAATATATAGTAAATCAGGTTTGAACAATGTCTTCTGACTTGGAGGTCCCATGGCCATAAGCTAATTACTCAGTGTATTGTTGCTCATAGCTTATAGGTTCAGCTGGGGTGCTATACCAAAAAATCACATTGCACACGACAACTAAAATGAAGGGGCACCTGACACCCGCCCGCCACCAATCAGCTGTTTTCATCTCCTGTGGCAACCACATATAAGCTCACTCTAGTGGCTGTTCCCAGGTACTGCAGCTCAGACCCTATTCACTTGAGTACAGCCACTAGAGTGAACAGAGCTGTGATATTCGGCTCCATACAGCCACGAGAGCGGAGAACAGCTGATTGGTGGGGCGCTGGTCCTTCACCGATCTGATAGTGAGCCAGGAAACCCCTTTAATTCCGTATGACATTGGAGCAGCATACGGATCTGGTCCAGGAGCTTAACACATTATAGTATCCGGTACCAGAACCCCAAAGCTGCGGTCTACAGACAGGTCTTTGGCTTCGTAGTCATTCTAGGGGTGTTAACTATAGGTTGTACTGGAGAGAAAATTTTCCTCCTTCTGGATGACATCTAATTTGCATACTTTTTCCCATAGAGCATTTCCTGTAAGGGCTTCTTAACATACTGCATTTTTTCCTCTGAAACAAAAAAAACAACAAAATGTACCATTTTCCAGTACCAGTACGTGATCTCATGCACACGCTGCTTATTTTTCCTTGCAGATTTCATCCATCAAAGCGTTTTTTTTTTTCAGTTCTGCACCGTGTCACTTCTTTAAGCGTTTTTCACCCATTCAAATGAATGGGGGAAAAACTGAAGTAACAATGCATCAAATCCATGTATAAAAAAAAAGGTTGTATTTTATGAAAAAAAATCTGCTGGAAATTCTCCACGTGTGCACAATGGTCATAGCCTAAGGACTTCATACATTTGCTGGATCTGATCAATGAGAACCAATACTTGACTCCATCACTGTCACATACTGCAGGGCTCCTGGCTGTAGTTCATAAGATATCAAAGTTTTTCCTGTTTGTCCCCTCAATGACGGGCTCAAGTCTCTCCGGCCCACGCTATTGATTGGCATTCTGTCCATACCCCGGGTAAACAGAAAGCTTGTCAATTAATGGCGGAGGCAGAGGTTGGTCAGAGCTGATGAATATGGAGGACTAGATAACAGGAGCAAGAAAACGATAGGAGCTGCAGCAGATAAGTGTGCTTTATCAAAACAACAGCACGGAGCTCAGTAAACGACCCCGCATTAGAATCAGGGTTTCTACCCCTACTTTATGCTGCTCTCAGATTGAGTAACAAAACCTTGGACCTATTTATTTCTACTAAAGAGACTCAGACTCCAACATCCTGTGCGGTTATTTCTCAAGATATCTTTACAGTGGTCGGAGCATATATATCCGTAGATAACGGAGTATTCCATCCCTGATCTGGGATATGCAGTCAGTTTGAGCAGTGCTGGTACCTTTGATAACCCGAATGAAGCTGCAGCTAGGCTCCGCAGTGCAGGTAACGACTATAAAGAGGTCCAATTACTAAATTAGTGGTGTGGCCACTTCATTCAAAGGAACAATGGTGGTCCTAGAGGTGGCTACTACAGCATCATGAGCTTGATTTACTTACGATAAATCTGATGCCAAGTTCTTTTTAAAGGGGTTAAACGGGGACTATTAATATTTTTTAATATGGGGCTAAGCACTAACAGACAGGTAGCCTGTCCTTCACGGGGATGATCTCTATGGGCGATTCCCCTGCTTCATTTCCCCTCTCATTAACAGAGCAGCATTTTCTATTCCGCTCTACTCTTTCGAAAGGGGCGACACTGCAGACGTCATGCTGATTGACAGCTGGCAGTTAGGAACAGCCTATCAATCAGCATAACATTAGCAGAGACACCCCTACAACAGAGAAAGTGGAAGACAAGATGTTGCTCTGTTGACGTACAGTAATACAGGCAGAAGCAGGGGAACTACCGGTCTGTTAATTCTTTGCCCGGATATCCCCTTTAAAGTATTTAATACAGGCTACCTGCAGTCTCCACTCGGGGGAGCATAGGAGCTCATTGCAAAGGGCAACTTTGTTAGTTATGTAGTTATGGAGATGGCTACTCTTAGTATGCACCTGTCCACACCCGTTTTCTGTTTGGAAGCAACGGTCAGTCTTTTTATATTAGGATCTCACTGCATACTGTTTAATCACTGGCTACCTGCAGTCTCCACTAGAGGGAGCTGCTCACTGCATACTGTTTAATCACTGGCTACCTGCAGTCTCCACTAGAGGGAGCTGCTCACTGCATACTGTTTTAACATTAAATTCAATGTATGAACTGTATGCATAAATCTCCTAGACTCCCCCTAGTGGTGACAGCAGGAAACCAGAAATGTATAATTTATGTGTCTCTCTGCTGGAGATTTGGAGCGAAAAAGAATAGTAGGGCTCCGCACCTGTGCTATGGAGGTCAAGATCCACTTTAGGGGCACCCAACACCCTATGATCCGATTACATACACAGTACAGAATTGCTTATAATATTGACAAGTGTAATGATAAAACAATTTAATGTTTGTACAATCATAGCACCAGTGCTGTAAAAGTTTTGTTCATCACCACGTGATGTCTTTATTATTACAGAAATAGAAACAACCAATGATATGTTTCTTCTCGTCCGGCTCATTAGAAGACAAAAGAAAAGGAGGAGAGAGAGAGAGAAGTTCAGAATGGCGGAGGATGGGCATCAGAGGTAGGAACAATGAGTAACAAGATCTAGGCATCAGTATAGAGCACATCATTAAACAAATAGAATCCAAAAACCAATTTGCTTATGTCGGAGATTGGAGTGGTACGGCCTTCGAAGAGCGAGTTCAATGAAATTCTCACGGAAGCACCACCAATCTGTACTGTGAAGCACAAAAGATTTCAATATACCCATCGACTAAACAGAGGCGTACTTGAAAACATCATGCGGTTGGACGTAGGCAAGCCAATTCACAGCACTGAAACGAAGGGAGAACTCCGCCGTGGCACAGACTTTATGGCAATGACGGGAAAATAGATCAGTGAGATGCAGTTACCTAAAAACGAAAGCATACAAAGAGGGGAGTAGTCGACAGACGGCACCGGCTGCACCGAACGCCTAGATATTTTTTTTTATATATGAAATTTTTTTTTTCTTATTGTGCAACAAAATATTTTTTTTTCAGGATACAGTAAAACAAGCACAAAAAACATTATTTAATAGAAAAAAAATCTTGTGGTTATTATTTGTTTGTTCTGTCCTCTGGGTACATACGGGTGGACCGCCATCCAATGTCCCATTATGTCTCTGTGGTTTGTACATCAATAAAACCCAAATGTTTTTTTTTTATTTGTGAAAAGGGATGGATGGGGGTAAGGGAGGAGAAATATGTATTGCTTCTTTTGGTGTGAGTGGTATGTTCTATGTTCTCCTAAAAATACTTCTTTCCAAATTCCTTTCCAGTGAAGAGGTTGTGGTAAAAGATACATTCTCATGTGCCAGTCAAATTTTCTCTTTCATGGTCAGGAAAATAAAGTCTTTGGTTGACAAGAAAAGGAGGAAAAAAAAGAAGAAAGAAAAAAAAAAAAAGCGCAAATGCATCTTAAACCTCTTACTTTTCAACTGGAGTTTACCATTCAGCACAAGGAGTAATACTTTATTACGTGAAGGAAGCATTAAATTTGAGCTGACAGTCTCTCGGAAAGGTCGACCGGATGAAGCCCCAACCCGAGGAGGGCTCTCATACTGTTGTCGCCGGACCATACTGAAAATGCAAAGGAGAGGTTTCTCGAATGCGGACGGAGAAGTGACCTATGTTCCACGAGCTCTGAAGTGAGAAAGGCAGAAAGTCATCGTCCAGCCACTGCTCCTTATTGTTTTCAGAAGTAAAAACCAGTGCAAAATGGTCCAACTGGTCCTCAGCATAACAGTAGCCTTCTGACGTTCCAAGCATGCTCCGGGAGATCTCGTTCATCTGGAGGACCACCAGCTTTACAACTTCCCGAGCTGCTGTTTTGCTCGTTATATGTAACTGGTCATACAGAAAGGAAAGAAAAATAAAATATTTTATTGGTTCGGTACTGCGCTTCTGTCCACATGAAAGTTGCCAAAATCCTAACAGTTCTGTACAAAAGCATCCTGCCCCCCACCTCCTTCCAGATGTCGCCTTTTATTACATATTTGTCACAGCCATTTGCCAATATGGAAAAGTAATTGCTGGTCTCCAATTCCTGGTCCTGACTCGATGTCTAAATGTCTCCTCTGCCAATCACTGGGCGAGGCGGGTCACTTCTGAGGCCTGTGATTGGCTGAGCAAAAATTTCCCCGAACATCAAGGCAAGACCGGAAAGAAGATATGAGCGGGGACCAGGTGAGGATCAGAAAAGGAGCTGCTGAGGACTGGAGAGACAAGTATGGCTTCTTTTAGTTTTTTTTTTAATCAGTTTAAGCCATAGTTGCTGACTCTCACTGACTTCCTGTGACTCCTCAGTCAAAAGGGGGCTGGGTTTATGCAATTCCTGCCCAAAATTGGATGTTTTAGGGTTTAGGCGGGAGGATCAGGGCATAACCTTTTTTTTCCCCCAAAGGGCTTAGATCACAGTTACCAACATTTTTCTGTATGATTATTAGCTGGGCAACCCCTGTAAATTCACACCACCTTTATAATCAATACACATCTATACGGTTATGTTGCTCTTTCGGAACGAGTTTAACTCACACCAGTTGCTCCTGCTACAATCTCTATTGGGCTCAATTCAGACCTGGTCTAGGCCAATGCATTGTAAAGCTTAGGAAAGGCCTCACTGGGGAGGTCCTTCCCCCATTTGTCAATAATTGAACAATTCTTATTTTAGCATAACTACTGTTGTATATAATGATCTTCACGCTGAGAATCGCATGCATCACATATGGGGGTGAATACAATTGTATCCCAGTCCGCAGCACATCCGTGTGTCCCATCTGGCCTAACTCAACCCACCCTGAATGGAGACCGGAGATGCCACCATGTGAAAAATAGTTCATGTAACTAGAGGGCTGTTGACTACTGTGGGACTGTATGCTGTTCGTGCGTACAGTGATGTAGCGTGGGTCGCCATAACCCGAGCAATGTAGCATTTTGCACCCCATAAATTAATTATTAGCAATCCCTTTAACCAGTCCGATTTCAGCATAATATTGATGTAATTATAGTTTGTAGTTTCAACCTTTTTATTTTTGATATTTTAGCAAAAAGCAGAAAAAATACCTAAGTATTATGTATTGTTTAATTTTTTTTATAGCTTTGTTTCTTTATTACATTTTTTATGTAACTATTTTATTACCCCAGCACAATCCTAAACCGAACGCCTAAACCAATCCCTAGCCCTAACCCTAGTTAGTGTTAGAACACAAGAAAGGCAGCGATCATGGGAATGCTGATGGGTTG
>VIAB01000039.1:408264-422401 GCA_009801035.1 Oophaga pumilio
ATCACAGGTACTAAATGAATGTGTAAGGTATAGAAGGAATAGCTATAGTACAATGTCAGTGCATATACAAACACATATATTACTACATGATTAATCATTAGGCCTGCATGTTAATAACCGCTGTGTCACCCTGTATAGAGGGACATAGTGCTATCAAAATGGTATTACCTTGGGAAGGTGACGCTGGATAAAATTGCATTTACAGACCACTGGCATGTAAAAGTCCAGCTACCCCAACGCACGTTTCGCCACATTTAGCTTCTTCCTGGGGGCGTCCTTCTACACCTATACATTGTTTTTGTACCTGTGATTTAACCACATAGATGTTTTCTGATACCAATGGTGTTTCCTTGTGCTCCATGTTAGAGACTTCTCTTTTTTACACATCAATATAGTTGTAAATGTTTTTTTTGGACATTGGCTGAAACCCTTATGTACTTTTCTATATAGACTTTTATAGAGCTAACAACACTGCTGACGCAGCTTTTGTGGGCCATTTTCATATAAGCTGTGTCCAAGCCACATTATTACGTTAATCAGTTGGGAGCCCCCTTTCTCTTATCCAGTGTCTGCTTAGAAATTATAATTGGCATGTGTATGTCCCTGTTTCAAGACATTGTTTATCCGTGTGTCTTTCCGTGTGTCTTAATATAATTGTGTAACAAGGTCATATATAATTTGGAAAATGAATTTAAACGTGAACATATAATCCCTTAATATTTTAAAGTGGTGGGATGAAACCCATATCTTTGGGGAAGAGGGAGGGTGGTGGCATCCATATATCAGCCTCTAGGCCAGATATATTGATGATATCATGGTTTTCTGGTCTGGCCCAGAGGCGGATTTTGATAGTTTCATTGAGAACATCAATGTTAATACCATTGGATTGAGGTTTACGTCTGAACATCACAATCGGAATATCAATTTTCTTGATTTGACAGTTACAAAAAAGTAGATGGAAGCATTAGCACTTGTACATATTGTAAGCCCAAGGCTACAAATAGTCTTTTGAGGTGAACTAGTCATCATCCAGTCCCACTCACAAAGGAGATTCCTAAGGGGCAGTTTCTTCGTATCAGAAGAAACTGTTCCGATATGGGGGTCTTCAGGACACAGGCTAGGGACCTATACGAAAGGTTCAGGATGAGAGGTTATCAGCGTAAGGTGCTCAATGGACCATTTAAGGAGGCTCTATCTATTGATAGGCAGTCCCTGCTGTCAACAGCAAAGAACAGTCGGGCGGGGGGGATACCAACATGGTCAGGATGGTTGGTACCTTTGATGCTCAAGCAGAGATGGTTTATTAGATTTTCAAGAAGCATTGGGGCATCCTCCGAGAGGATCCAAACCTTGAGAATCTGATATCACCAATGCCAAGTATCACATACAGGAGAGGAAGATCTATTGGTGACCGTCTTGTGCACAGCCTTTACCAGAGACAGGCAAGGGCGGGCACCTGGCTGGATAGGAAAGCCTATGGCTTTTTTAGATGTGGTAATTGTTCAAAATGCGACATGATGCTTCAGTGTAAGGCCTTCTGCAGAGCAGCTAATGGGAGGACCTATAGTATCAGGGATTTCGGTAACTGTAGATCTATGGGTTTGGTGTATAAGGCAACATGTACCTGTCCCATGGACTATATTGGCAAGACAATAAGAGAGTTGAGGGTTAGGGTGGGTGAGCGCTTGGGTGATGTTAGGAATAAACAGGACACACCGATTTCTCGCCACATGAATAATATCCATCACGGACGCCTGGCTGAAATTAACTTCTGTATGATTGAGCTTGTTAGGCCAAAAAGCAGAGGGGGAGATCTGGATAAGATCATCCTCGGGTGTGAAGCGGAGTGGATCTTCAGAATGCCGTCCCTTTCTTCTAAGGGTCTGAATGATTCCCTATCCGTCACTTGTTTTATATGAATGATACAGCCGGATCCATACAGATTATATACTTTATATAGGTTCTGTCCCCTCCTCAGGGGGATTCTCTGGTTTGTGTTTCTGCTACGTGAGTGTTTTTGGGAGATTCTGATTAATAGCCAAGTTACTACATGTTTTTACATGTTCTCTATTATGGGATGTTATTGAATCATCTGTATAGTTTTACATTTTTAGAAATATTTTATCTAGAGCTTCTTTGTCTAAACCCAGCTCTTTGTATTAGAATACTCTTTTCCTGCATTAATATGTATTTAGCCAAATTATTTTATATATAGAAGCAGTCCGTAGGTACCTGCCAGTGAACAGGAAGCGTTTTGCGTTCCAGGGTGGAACGCAGACGTTGGTTAAATAATTGACAGACACCATGGGGATTGAGAATGGTCTGTGTGCGGTCCACAGGTTGGAACGCATGCCCGCCGCAGCTACATCCGGGTTGCTGGGGCAAGCAAGAAACAATGTCATCAGTATCCCCGGCCGGATGTGCGTGGCTCCAGACTGGCGCGCACATTGTAGTAACATCGGCTAATAGGAAATGACATCTTTTTTATCACCAGCCGGATGGATTCGTCTCAGTTTTTGTGGTCTACGTATATTTTGGTATTTAACCAATTAGTTACACTGGGTAGGTGTATTTTAAGCATTATATCTAATTAAACTTTAAAATTTTAAGGGATTATATGTTCATGCTCTTAATATAATTCTCTAAAACTTTTCAATGTTTTATTCGGACATAGATCTCTTCTGTTTCGTTCATTGAATATTTTTTATGGACATAGCAAAAATTAACTTTTAAGTATGTGACACTGTCTTCCTGCAGTCACCACTAGAGGGAGCTCACCGCATACTGTTTTATTATTGAGTTTATGGCATCAATAGTTTACAATAAACTCCTGAGCTCCCCCTAGTGGTGACTACAGGCAGACAGGATTTTACTCATGTCCTTGCAGGGGATTTGGAGCTCTGCTTCTGAAAAGAAACAGAACTGTGACTGCTATAAAGATATGTTATAAAATGAATCAGCACAGAGTTTTAATTCTGTTTAAATAAAGAAAAAAATGTGTTAAAGGTGGACATTCATTTGGTATAATCTTCAACACTTTTCTATTGTTTGTTTGAAGACCACACCCGGTTGGCTAAAAAATAATAGATATATTTACAAGAAAGAAGAGGCCATATATCAGGAACGGAGAGACACAGGAACAAATAATAATGCCAGATTCAGGAGAATAGCTACATTTACATCAGGTAAAAAAATACATATTCATAGCAAGTGTCAGGTTCACTTTATATGCCCAAAAATAGAGACGGCAATTAGTTTACTCATTAAACATTGGATGATGTTCCCTTACAATCATATGATGCAGTCCTCTTGCAGTCGACTCGCCACTAGAGGGAGCTCACTGCATACAGATTTATTATTGAGTTCTGTAAATAGTTTGCAATAAGCTCCAGAGCTCCCCCTAGTGGTGACGGCAGGAAGCCAGATATTTTTTCTTTTTTTACTTTATCTTAAATTTGGAGCTCTGCATGAGAAAAATTAATTAAGACTGCAATATAGATATATTATGAACTTAAAAAGCATGTAATTTTAGTCCCATTTAGAAAAAAAAATGGAGGTAAAGGGGTATATTCACTAAAAATATGATTCATGATTGTTAGAGGATGACCCCATATAAGCAAAGGCTGGGGCTTGCATTATATTTGAGCCGCCTATGTCCGTCACTTCTGGGGCTGAATGCAGGAGACAGCTGAATGAACGATGAAATGTATCCCAGAGTGGAGAAAGCCATCACTAGCAAGAACCTGAGCTTTCCAGGACCCGGCTAAGCTGCTCCGATCATATGGAGCTTTAAATAGCAGCACACTGGTGAGTCAGTGCCCAGAACGGGGCTCACTATAGGAAGTGTCCTGGTATTCTACCCCTCTTTGTGGATTTAGAAGGAATTTGTTTTTTTTTCTGAATGACTAAGATTAGTCCCGCTATCTGCAGGTATCAGTGCCGCCTCCTGAGTGCGCGTCGCTCCACCATTACTCCGGTCCAGGAGTCGCCGGGATCCTGACCCAGCGCAGCGCTAAAGTAAATATTGATAGACAGCAATGCGCGGCTTTCATAACTGAGTGTAACTGAGAGCTCTCATTACATTACTGTCAGATCTAGATATAAATAGGGGCACACATGAACATGGATTGATATAGACAGCATTAAGGTTGGCAAAAAAAAAAAAAAAGTGAAACCTAAATGTCTCTTTTTACCTTGTGTGAATAGTTGAAAGGCAAAAAAAAAACATTTCAATGTTATAAAGATCTGCAAAAATGGGTCTATTGTTTTCCTTTTCTATAACAGCGCCATTTCTATCCATAAAATTGGAGGTCAGTCCCATCCAAGTCAAATCAGCTGCAATACCATACACAGCCCCTGCACAAAAGTGGCGCTGTGTCTCCTAAAAAAAAAAAGGCAAGTTATTAAGATAAAATCTACCCGGCATCATCCTTTCCACAACCTAAAACTTGTCAGCAAAAATAAAATCGAGCTTTGAAGCCACATGTAAAGTAGCATGTTAGTGTATTGGGGGAGTGTCATTGTCTATCAAGGGCAGCGGCACACCCCCTATGCACTTCCAGGCTAATTTGCATGTCTTTTTAAAGCACCATTGCCCAGCACAGGCACATCCAATTATTACAGAAATGGTGTCATTTGTATTGTTTTCCTATGAGCTCTCTCTCTTCAGCCATACCGCTAGTTTTATTAGTTTAATTCTCCTGCTAGTTTTCTTTTAAAGGGGTTTTTCAACCTCATGAAATTCACTTATAATGGAGTTAAAAAGAAAAAAAAAACCTCACCTTTCCAGTACCAGGCCGCTCCTGTACCAATATTTCCCTGGTCTCCCGCTCTTGTATGTTTTTCTACTCCGCAACTTCACTAAGGACACCGCTGCGCCCAGTGATTGACTTCAGCGATCACATGTCGTGTGGACTCATCATTGCTAGAGCTGGGGCAGCAGGGACTGGCAGGGAAGTGTAGGCACAGGAGGGCAGGGGGTTGGAGAGGTGAGAGGTACAATTTTGTTTATTTTTATTTTACACCATTGTGAGCTACTTTAAAAAAAAAATTGGATATTTTTTAATATCATCCTTTAATATCATCACTTTTCCTCCCTTTTCCTTTTTAAACTGTCTGAATTGCATTAAAATATTCTGTAACTTGTAGGTCTCGTGTACAAGGCATAATACTGCCCACATTGTATTGGAGGTCTTGTTCTCTGGAGACTTGGTTACCATGCGGTGGCCTATAGAAGCCCTACAGCTCCACAGTGCAGACCCATAGGAACCATATGGGCTTATCATAGAATTTAGGAAAACATCCTCTACCACAAATCATGAAGACAGGGGTCCTGCACTCCTGAAATGAATGAAGCGATGGCCATGCCTGGGCACAGCTGCTCCACTTATTGTCTATGGGGTTGACAAAGACAGCCATGAGAAATTTTAACTATCTCATTCAATTCCATAGATAATGGAGCATCAGCTCACGTAAGTGACCACAGCTTCGTTCAGGTGGGCGGCATAGATCGTTCTTGTGATCAGGGGGGATTCCAGCAATTTGATACTCATCACCTATATTGTGGAGAGGTGACAAGTTGTACGTTAAGAAATTCTGTTTTTGGTAGCTCTTAAAAGGATATCCCTAGGAGATCTGAACTTATGCATGGCCCCCTGGGTCAAGTCCACGGAGTGACTGCTGGCTGGTGGAGCAAGCTGGCAGAGATAAGTTTCATCAAGCCAGGCTGTTAACAGGAGGTCAAAATCAGGAACAGAATCGTGAGGCATGTGAATAGAAAAACAAGGGCTAAACACAGCAACAAACCAGGGTAGAATAAACTATGACTGGCAGATTCAAGTAGCTGCTGGGGGTTTAAATAGGCAGGACCACACCCTAAGACTCGCAACAGAAAGCAGATTACGGCCGGGATCACACATGCGAGAAACACGGACGAGTCTCGCATGTGAATTCCCGGCACTGCCGCCTGCACTCGGGAGCGGAGCGAGTGGCTGCATAGAAATACATGCCGGGTATTAACATGCGAGACTCGTCCGTGTTTCTCGCATGTGTGATCCCGGCCTACAACAGATAATAACCCTGTAGCAAGATAGAAACTTCCTATCTGGGCAGAACCATAAGTCCCAGCCAGACTAATGTAAAACAGAACTACGCCAACATCCTCCAACGCCAGCTGCAGTGAAAGCACAGAGGTTGCAGGAGCGAGTTCACACATGGACATAGTATTGTAATTGTAGAACACGGCACACAGCTCCATATTCTGCAATGGTGGTCACTGATATAGGAAGTCGTGCGGTTTGTAGGCGACCGGATCTCATACATCCTGCAAAACACACTAAAGACAGCAGCAGGGTAATTATTACTACTGACATAAAGCGCCTCATTGGAATCTAGAAATAGAAGATTTGCTGGAAAACCAGAATGGACGTACAGAATAGCCGATCACCACTTTGTTTACATGAGCAAAAATAAGAAGCGTCTCTGGTTACAGTAACAAGGCTCCAGTGTATCACCAAGAAGAGCCGAAGTATTTTATCTATTTTGGAGAAGACACCACCTTCCTGACCAGAACGTTCTGCGGACCATCACTTTCTCTCTAAACGTTTACAATGACTCTTCCAATAAATGTTTACATACGTCCACCGCATGCAGGAAGCAGGATCCCGACTCCAATAATATGAAGACAAATATTTGGAAATGTATTGAAATGTTAGGACACATCTCTTATTGTTGGCACTGCTGCATGGGCTCTGTGTAAAGGCTGCACAACGCGAACCACAAATATTTCTTCTAATATTCACTTCCATGAAAAAACACAAAACACCAAGGTTCTTGTTGAAGTTCAGAGAGCTAAAAATGGCAAATACTCCTGACTAGTAAGCGATGTATGCGACTAAGAATATGGTGGCATCTGAGAGAACATCCAAGAGAAAAAAATGGATTGTCTGGCAACCTAGAAGTTGACGAACACTAATGTACCTGCCAGGATGTGTGCACGAAGACCAGGTATCATGCGCCCACCCCGGAAGGTGTGTGCAGATAAATGTCACCAGTGCCACTAACCTCAGGTAGAAGTGAGTGGTGCAGATCTCCCCGCCCCCCTTCAAGGTGACCATACAAATAAGAAGAACCTCGAATGGACCTGGTAAGTGTGACAACTTTCTCAACAGCAGATTTTGTGGAAAAGAATGATTGAGCATGTTGGGATTTCAACATGCCTGATCCTTTTTTTTCTTATTCAAGATAAACTGCCTCCACAGATGTGAGCCAAGCATGACTGCGGGGGTGGGATACGAAAAGATTACTGACCGCCACCTCTCCTGAACCTAACTATTTAGAATTGACTTTTAATTTTTTACTATCTGAAAATAAATAAAAAAAAACAAAACATTTTATTGACAACGTTTCACCAAATGCTGCAAGAGTTTTCATCACTTCTTTTCAAGAAATAGAAAATTCAGGAGTCTTCAGTACTTCCAAAAGAACAAGACTGGGATCTGGTCATAAAGTCAGGAGGAAGATCTGCAGAAGGCAATCCTGAGCAGGTGCCAGGGACATGGAGGCCCATGGTCCCCCTGAGTGATCCCGCTTAATGCTAGTGAAAGCTAGTAGGACTGTGCTACCCAACAGCCCACCTAACCCCAGCTCAAAGTGATGTGGTCCATGATACCCATCATAGACTGATCGAACCAGAAAATTATCTCACAGATCTGGGCTTAACCAGATCTGGACTGAGGATTGAGCACACAACATACATATTTCCATATCTACTCACCTGGACACGTTCGCGTTGGCTCTGACCTTCACATGGCAAAGGATATTTGGTAATCTATCGGGCACCAGCACTCGGATCTGGTCTACGGCACTGCACAGCTTCAGATATCCCAAATACAGGCCAGGGGGCAAAGCTTGGCTGCTTCTTCTGTGATAAGCCAACTTGTCCTGGAATGTACAGAGAAGTCGCTGAGCACACCAATAATCTTTGGATTTTCATTAACCATTGATCGCAGCATCGTAGAGGTCTTCATACATAGTCAAGTGCAAGAACTAAACTTATCCAACAGCTCATCATAAAGCACCTTCATGAGCTATGACGTTTATTAGCTCCTGCCCTTACAAGCAATGTCATTGGTATTAGAAAAGGCTTTTAAGATGACAGTGGCCCCCTAAGCTATTGGGCCCCTGTGCGGCTGCACAGGTATTGCCGGTGGTATATCCGTCCCTGGGCGGACATTTTTTGCTACCTGGATGCATGGCACGATTACAGAATACAAACAAACCCTGTGTCGGCTTCTCCTGCCTGAGGTGACAGCACTCAGAGACCGTCGGCAACAGACGCTATTGCTCTTGGGTGGCAAGTACCTATGCTGGGTATGGTCAATTTGCCCAAGGGTCATGGAAAGAAAACCAGCCTTCTGAGCTTGGTGGCAAACCCTGGCGCAGTATATGCCTCACAGTTATGGGGGAGCTTGTCTTCTGCATGCAACACTTCCATCTGTCCTGGCTGCTTCTTACTAACGTGTAGTAAACTACAACATCACATGTGAGATGGTGCGAAAAGATTTGCAAGATCCAGGCCATCAGCCACGTCGGTAACCTGTGGCCACTGGACAAGAGCCACGAAAATGCCTCTTACGTCCCCGGCATCTGCTGCTCTTCTTTTGATTATCCGGCCTGGCGTCATGTCACATTTGTCACGCTGGAAAGATGAAATCACCTCAGGCGGATAATCAAAAGAATACGTGACTCTTAGGGCTCCCGTATAGATGCCACAGATTACTGACGTGGCCAATGGACCGCATCTTGCTAAATCGATTCACACCAACTCTACATTAAAGGAGCTAGAAAGAAAACGGTAGTATTAATTTTTTTTGATCAAACATTTTGCAAAGTTGCTTTAATTTTTTTATTTTAGATGCACTGAAGCAATAAACCAGTTAACAGACAATAAAGTGAGATGGCATATAACGGGTATAAATATTGATTGCATGTATTGATTTCCTCTCCTGTAAATGCGGAGCTGGATTCGCCTCTTGGACGGATACATTTCTGCATTTGGAGTGACAGGTCGGATCAGAACACATTCCTGGAGGTAACACACCTCGCTCGCTTCCTTCCTCCAACTACTGTAAGCCGAGAAGGTCAACTCACATGCAGTGTCATCAGCAGGACGTCCAGGGAGCTGGGCTCGTCCGGGGATGAGACGGACTTCCTGTGAGTCTGCAGTTTGCACACGGGCATCCAGCGTACGTTCTCCAACGTTTGGCTCAGCTTCACCTCCTTCAGAGTCACAATCAGAATATTTCCCTGTTTATCTTTAATCGGCTCAAAGAACACTTGTCCCAGGTCCTGGAATCCTAAAAGACCCTGGAGATGGAGGAGAAGGGGAGCAAAGGTTCACAATGACACAGTAACACCTGATCTGGCAGATCTGCAGCAGCTGATGACTATGAGCGGATTCATTGCCATCGGGCCAGTCCTGCACATGGCAATGACATTTTTCTCATCGCCATTAAAATTTAAAGTGTTTTTCAGGTTTTAGGATAAAGCTCGATCGCTGGATAACAAAAAGTTCTGCAGCTTTCTAATATATTTTATAATTCACATGATTACTTATTTTCCCAAGATCTCTGCTTTCTATGAATGAAAGTAATATTGTTGAACACCATACAGACCTTATTTACAGACCTTACTTAAAGGCGAGCAATACACCCAGCATAGGCGAGCACTGCATCCGTTGTAGGTCAGTATTGCAGCCAGACTAGGCAGGCACTGCATACAATGCATACAATGTAGGGAAGCACCGCAGCCGGCGCAGGCCAGCACTAAAGATAGGCGAACCCCTGGATGTTCTGGTTTGGCCGAACAGTTAAAAATAAGTTAGGTTCAGGTACCAGAACAGTAACAAAACCCGGACTATATCAAGTGAATGGGGGCCCGAATGTCCAGTGTTTGCCACACTGTCATGTGCATGACAGCAAGGCAAACACTGCCTCTGATCGGTGGTAAAATCATTACCGTCAGTCAGAGAGCCGCGCAGCTGTGACAGGAGGTAAAAAGTTTACTTCCGGGTCACTGGAGTCGGACTGATGTGACTACTTCTCCCATCAGCCTACGCCTGCTGCCGCTATTAACAGTGAGAGCAGGGGCGGCTGATGGGAGTATTCATCAGGCAGCACCTGCGCTCTAAATAAATAATAAAAAAAAAAATCAGTGTGGGTCCCCCTGTATTACTGATAACCAGCTAGGCAAAACTGACAGCTGGGGGCTGCAGCCTTAAGCTGTCAGCGTTAACAAGGCTGGTTATCAAAAATAGAAGGGTCCCCATGCTGTTTTTTTTACATTATTTAAATAATTTAAAATAAATAATTTTTGACAACCAGCCAAGCTAAAGCAGACAGCTAGGGGCTGGTATTCTCAGGCTGGTAAGGAGCCATGGCTCACCTACGATGTACACGGTCCTCACCTACGCTGCACGCCGTGCTCACCTGCGCTGTACACCGTGCGCTCCTACGCTGTGCGCCATGCGCTCCTGCACTGTACACCATGCTCACCTACGCTGTACACTGTGCTCTCCTACGCTGGACGCAATGCTCGCCAGTAAGCAATGTCTGTAAATACGGCCTAGATGATGCTCAGCAACTTTGCTTTCATTCATTGAGAGCAAACATTTACATAAATCTGGAAGAAGCTGCAATCACATCCAGTGTAGACAATCTTCTGCAAGCTAAATGGCTCCAGGGTAATTGCCTGCGGACATTGTACAGATGCCGGGTGTGACAAGTGCGGCGTCATAACAATAATAGCAGTATCCACGGTATAATCAGGACAAGGATCACAAATTACAGACTGGAATCAGCTTAAAAAAGAAAAATATAAAGCTCCAACTCCCCGACAATAAGGAGTCGCCTGTGATTCGGAGTAAACAGCGACTTCAGCTTTTTTGAGATTTTTACCAGGTCACTTGCAACTTTGTATCCTATAGAGAAACTTTGAATCCTTTTGCAATATCGGCGACTCCATGCCACATTGGATCCTCGTCTAAATGAACATCGTGTCCCTGGAACTCATCGCTCTAATCATGGACGGTGACAGGCTGACACTCGGCTGCGTACCTGCATCTGTGACACGGCTAGCAGCATTTTAAAGCGGGTTTGAAGAATGCAAGAGCAGGAGGATTGTGACACCGTGACGCACTGTCGTAGCCACAAGATGTCGTCCCACATACAGGACACCTAGAGTGGGGAAAAAATGCAGGGTCTTTAGTATTGAGGAACCAGTTACCTTCACCACAGCTATGATCTAAAGATGGCCATGCACAGCTCCCGACTGACAAGTGTCTCTCCTGAACTTCCCTGTGCACATGCACACTCAACTTGGCTGAGCGTGCATGTATTCATGAATGTGGGGAGGGGAGTCTAAAGATCTCTGCTGGAGTCTTATCTTACTTGCATAGAAAAAGATCTGATGTGGAAATGTATAACGCTTGATTCTTCTCCTCCCTGACATCATCTGTCAGGAGGCCCCTATACATTAAATAGGTTCTCCCCTTTTACAAAACTCCTCTACCAGGCACATTTATTAAAAACAAACTTCTTTTCTCATCCTCCCCAGGTCCAGCTGACTCTCTGCTACCCATTATTTTCTGTAACACTGATGTCACATCGACAGCTCTGCAGCCAATCGGTGAATATCAGCAGCTCATGCTGTCTCCTCAAGCAGAGCTGCTAAGGTCACCGATTGGCTGCAGAAAATAACAGACATGAGGAGCAGCGGTAGAAACTGAACATTGGACCTGGGGATGGTGACCAAAGAAAATTTTTGTTCTTTGTTTTTGAAATTTGCTGGGGGAAGTGTAAAACCTCCTTTAAATGGTCCTGCCTAAATCAAATGAATGAGCGGGGTGTGCTACCAAATACCAGTAAACACGGGTATGACATCGCCACGTGTGGCCACAGATCTCACCTTAGTGAACCACAGGAAGTCCTGCATGAGGAGACAGGAGTAGGAGTCGTCTATCTCAACCACCGGGATCTGGTCTTCATGAGTCACTAGAATATTGTCATCCTTATAAAATATGGACGCCAAATACAGACCCCTGGAAATGGAACAGAAACATCTCAAATAAAGGGAACCTATAGGCAGGAGGCTACAGAGCAGGACAAGCTGATCAGGTGGGAAAACTTTCAGTAAAGCTTGCAATTTATTCATTGAATAGAACCGCCCACTTGGCTCATATACATACAAACACCACTGATTTCAGTGACTGCCTTTAGTCATACAGTGGAGACTGACAATCCCTGATATGTGTGCTTATGATTCCAGTGGGTGGTCCTAGAAGTGATTGACAGCTCTCTCTGCATGCACAGTCATACAGGGAAGACAGACATACAGAGCTGTCAATCATTGTTAGGACCGCCCACTGGACTCAATGAATACAGAACCAGCTATACTGGATCTTTTGCTATAAACCTATATCATTCTGCTCAGCTTCTCTGGTCTGTGCTGTCCACAGATTGGACTATATATGCAACGTTGACAGGTTACCTTTAATCTACACTTTTGGCTTGTTGTTAATTCAACCCCTTTCCAATCACAACCTAGTGAATGATAAGGCACTACCTCCATAGAAACCAAATCTTGCTCCACTGTCCAGCTCGGAGTTATACATTGGGACGTATGCTGTACCTCTGATAAACATCGCGGGAAAACACCGTTAGGTAACATCAAACAGGTGACGGACCAGCCGGGGGTCCCTTGTACAATACCTCCTGAGGCCTTTTAGAAACTTGCTGCTCGGATGGAAAAGATGTTTCAAGCTTTTCGACACCGAATGTTTTCTGCTCTGTGGCTGGTTCTTGAACGGCTCTGGAACACAAATGACATCTGAATATAACACCTATACAATGAAACATCTCCGAGGACAACTTTATCCAGGCTCTCTGAAGACCACCCTCTAAGAGACCACTGCTCAATTCCGTATTGTCAGGCACCAGGCAGTGTAGACCGTCTCTCACACACGGCTATGTACGGTATTGATTTGCCTATATAGATGGTGACGACATCTTACCATGGCACACACAATGCTGGTGACCGGTCTTCACCTGACTGAGAAGAAGATCTAGGGCTTCTGCCTGGCCCCTTCTCCTCGGTGGCCGACCATCGTACTCACGCCAATCTAGAGAACAGCAATGGGAAAGTATTGATGCATTCGTCTCTCGCCCCAGTTTATCACGTATATATGTTCTTTATTTATACCCTTCAACAATTACATATTATTGCTTCAATGCATTGGGGGTAAATGATAAAGTAATTTTGCAAATAGAAACACATAGGTATGCATACAAGCTGCAGCCACAAAATGGAAGCACACATGGAATACCTGCAGATCAGCTCAGCCATTTAAGTACACTTAAAGGGAACCTGACATCCCGAAATATAGCGGTAATCTGAGTAGATGAGAGCTTAAATCCTGTGTAGCCAGATTACTGGAGAAGAATATATGTTGTATTCTCCCTGTAGCTGCTGACTTTCAGTCATCGGAGCAGGGCAGGGAGAACCGTCAATCATCTCTCAGTGAGCACGGCTGTGATCACTCCCTGGCACTTTGATTGACAGCCTTCTCTGTAGACACACTGCACACACATGCTGCAGAGCAGGCTGTCCGTCACGGTGTTGGGGAGTGATTACAGCTCATTCACAGTAGTGTAGTGAGTGGTGACTGTAACCGCTCCGTGCACCGCCCCGATGACTGGAAGCAAGCGGATGAACGGAGAATAAAACTTCATTTTCTCCCTGTAGATGCGCTTTCTGTAAGCCGGATATACAGGACTTAAACGCTGTTCATCTGCAGATCACCCCGATATCTACAAGAAATAGAGGTTCTGGACATGTTAGGTTCCCTTTAAATATGCCCAAGGACTGAATTTGCCCCTAGAAATCTTAGCTTCTAGGACCATGTAAGAGAAGGAGAAGGGAAGCCACACAACTGAGCAAAGTGAGAGGAGAGAGAATCCTTCATGGAGAATAGAATCGGAGCTCTGGACCTGCAGATCCACAAACAGACCAGCCAAAAAATAAAAGGAGTCAGAAAATGGCTGAAAGACGGATTTTGGTAAGAACTTACCTGTAAAATCCT
>VIAB01000039.1:519953-532646 GCA_009801035.1 Oophaga pumilio
GGGGGGGGGGTTACAATACTGCACACAGTGTACGCACACAATGTAATCAGTGAGCAGGAAATGATCCGTAGGAATGAGCCATGGATACAATAAAGAGTCATTACTAAACACAAACTATTCGCGGTCTGTGTACCATCAAACGTGTGGTGACTCATGAAAGTCTTTTCATAGCTCATAAGGGAGATGATGCCAAGCTGACGCTAACCCTGCAAATTGCTATATGAATAAAGAAATGCTATACAAAATAAAAAAAACTATCGCAATCAGGAAAATTCATCTATAGAACATCACTTAAAGGGGTTGTCCAGCCAAGCAAAATTATTTTTGAATATGGCTTAGAAAGGCATAAAGTAATAAAATAAGTCATACTGTTAGTAGGATAAAGCCCCCCTGCCATACTGCAGAAATGATAAAGGGCTTAAAGGGGCTTTCCTTTACTATACTGAGGAGTGACAGCTGCTGCTGCTGTAGCTTAGCTCCTGTTCACTTCAATATGAAGTGAGCTGCAGTACCGGGAACGGCCACTACCCAACAAGCAGAACTGTTTACATCCGTCCGCCCCCTGAATAAGGCGGAGCGCTGGGAGTGCCGCTGCGCCACCTATCTGATATTGATGACCTCTCCTAATAGATTAGTAGCATCATAAGCCTGGAAAACCCCTTTAAGATGATGACTTGTCTCCAAAGATCTCAATGGGACAATCATCTGTGGGATGTGCTGGAAAATACACGTCTGATTCCCGGAGGCCGCACCAACACAAAATATTTGGGAGGTGGTTTTAAAGTTATGGTCGATCATTGTATATATACCTTTATATTGTAATGTGTCTCCTCTGCCCTCCAGGCTGATCTCGGACGACGCCACGTCTGTCCCCGAACATGACAGCTGAAGATTTTCTGTACGATAAGGAACCTTTTTCCTAGCAGGGAGCCACGTTTGCAATTTAATTCATTCGCATTTCTCATACCGAAGAAGTAACAGTAAAATACGTCGTAGTCACTGAACCCCCCAAGATCTGCAGCTGAGGGGAATAACTTATTAATATAGCTCCCATCTTCTATATGCTGAAAGATGAGAATATTGCAGGCTTCCATGTAATTACAGTGGGTGGTAGGAAAATCAGGGGGAAAAAAAGTTAATTTTTTGTACTTTTTTTTGCAAACAGTGCCACTCTTTATCCAGAGGCTGTATCTGGTACTGCAGGTTAGTCTAATTAACTTTTAATGGAAAAAAAAAATTGGTGAATTGGAAAGGATTTCCTACTCAATATTTATTAACCTGTCGTAGGTGATAATTAAATGATTGTGAAGAAGAGTCTGACCACAGGGACCCCCTAGGATTTATAAGAAAGGAGGTCCCTTTGACCCCTGTGTAAATAGAGACAGTCATCAACAGTGAATGTAGCGATGGTTACAAATATGCTCTAAAACTCCACTCACAAATATGATTTTGTGACTCCCAATGTTTTGACTCCCAGTAATTATTTATCATCTATGCAGTGATACAAGTATTTAGTGGTAAAACATTTTTAACATCAAGGTACAACATATTTGTGACCCTATTTCTCCCCCTCATACAGCGCTCCGTATCGCATGCACAGATAAAAAATAATAATTTTCACATTCTAGTTGCCAGCAGCCACCACTAGAGGGAGCCAACAATCTCACCGCATACAGTTGATACATTGAACTCAATAATAATAGTATGCAGTGAGCTCCCTCTAGTGGTGGCTGTCGGTAATTCCAATTCTATTATGCATCTATGTCTCTGCAGGGGATTTGGAGCTCTGTATCAGGTAAAAAGCAGGATGATAACTACTATAAAGACCTAAAGATCAGAAGGAGGGAACAGATGGACATATATTAAAAATTTGACTGCTGACCATGATGCAACATAAGAAAGCTTCTTCGCATTCAGTCGTGCGCCCCTTACGACCCTTATTTTAGTGTGCACGCCGCCTTACACTGCAGCGATAACTATATAAATGTGCGAGGTACCTAACGATTTGCTCGCAGTCAGGTTTCACTGCTCCAAACCTGTGCGGCATCGTAACAGCACCACCTCGCGGGAAATGCTATAACTCTATCCCCTATTATTGCTGGTACAGCTGACAGCCGCACTCACGACACCGTGTCTTCTTACTGCTAGGACACAGATTATCCAGGAGGCAGTATATTGTGATCCGCAGGGGGGAAATATGAGTGCGAAGGAAGAATGCGGAAGCATGGGGTCACGTATCACATCGCAGTTACATACAGACAACAGATTTATCATCTTACATCCTGGACTGTAAAAGGGTCCTTCTGTTTGCCAAAAATGTGTGTAGCCAAGACAACCACTAGGGGGAGCAAGGCGAAGCTAGCTTTAGACTAGTACATGGGTGGTATGAAGGGCACACTGCCCAGTTTCTCCTGACCTGAGCTTACAGCAGCATAGGCATATATGCTGCTCTTACTTTGGGACATCAGATCTACGGGAAATTAAGCCGAAAAATGGAAGCTGCATTACAGCCAGATTACGGCCATGAGAATAGTGTGTAACGTGTATAATCACCACTACCGTGCTCATAAGGGACGGCGCTCTCTTTCTGCTATTACATCAGTGTGTCAGTCTACACTGAGGTTTCCATTTATGAGACAGAAATCCCATACTCGTATTAAAGGTAAACTGTCAGGACAATTTTACTACTAAAGCTATAAGGCTATACAAGTCCCAGCACATCAATAAAAAATATACATGTCTGTCCTTAGTAATCTGATGTGCCAGCACTGAGAAATCAAGCCCTTACACTTCGACTTCTCAGCATGTGTCACGGGGTTACTGCGACAGTGTGGAGACAGAAGACCGCAGCGTCTGATTGCTCCTACTCCGGCGCCGAGAAGAAGCACTTCTCCTTCATTTTAATGGTGTTTATTTCTTCTGGTAGAACAGTGGTTAATCGGCCATGTTGGAAATCTCTGTGCTCGGTTAGCCACTCCTTTCCCCTTTACAATCTGGGCTCGGTTACTAATCCTCGTCAGAGCTAGCATTTGCGGCATGGCTAACGGAGAGAGAGGTGTTCATATGAGAAGGAGAGTTGGAGAAGTTATCTGTGACTGTTGCTTGGTTTGTATGCGTGGTAATTCCTTATCATCCTCCATTTTTGTTTATTCCCCTACCTTCACACCCCGGTGCATTCCTCTGTTATATGTGAGTGAATATTTTGTATGCCTGGAGTGTTCTGTTAACCCTTGTTTGTGTTGCCTTGTTTGTTGGGTTGGTGTACTACGGTGCACAGTGGCGCCCCGCTTCCCTGGGTGGGGAAAGAGAACAGATGGCGGGCTAACTCAGGAGATAAGGCAAGGGTGGAGGTCCCGGCATCTTCACCTTCAGAAGTATCTCGGGGAGTAGGGCGAGCTATGGTGCCGAGTGTTAGGGACAGGGAAGGAGCCCCTGGTCCCGGGTCACCCGTAAGCTGTATCGTAACAGCGTGTCCAGATTTCTCGGCGCATCCCAATTTCTCAGGTATCACTTTCCTTGTTGTACTGGGACCCATGCAGTCATACCCCTAGTTTCATTAGTAACATTGTCCTGACAGGTTCAGTTCTGTGCTGCAAATGTCCTGACAGGTTCAGTTCTGTGCTGCAAAGTCCACAGAGCTGCAGACCGCAGGAGACCTGTGTTCACACACATGAAGAGCACTGGCAGAAACAGCTGGTTTACATAGAGGTCTACAATATTCTTTACCCGTGGCAGTGAACAGGTGCCGGCAGCCTAAACTGCTGCTGTTTATTAACATGGACTAACTTTCCCAAATTCCTGAGCATCCAAGTCCAGGAGATACATAAGCGGCACATTAATTTTTGCACACGGCAGGATATTCCATTCTAATTGCAGTCTACTAATCTGAATATGCACCACTGTGTTCGACAACAGCGAGCGAACACTCATGCGGCTGTGACATTTTGGATTTGGATACAACAGCCAGGATCAGAGAAATTTCTGATCACGGCTCTGTGAAGAAATCTCCCGGACAATGACAAGTATTCATAAACAGAGCTCAAAATCAGACATTATACTCACCCGCATCTGTCACCCACAGGCCCATTTCCAGTGCTTATATGGTCCCCGCTGGCCTGTGCTTTGCCAGCCATTGACGAGGACGGAGATGTCTGCTCAGCCTAAGAGGAGACTGGGTGAAGCACTGGAATGGGACTTGCGGTGGATCGCTGACGGCGAGTGTCACTTCTTTTATTTTCTTTTTAACTAGTCCAAGCGCTTTAAAGAATCATTTTTATCATCTGAAAAACCCCTTTAAACTCCTGCTTGCACATCACCTCCATAACGTCATCTCTGGGCTAGCACGGCAGCCATAGTGATAGAAAGCAATAAACCCAAGAAATACACTGATCAGTGTGTCGCCCATGAATACGTTGTAACCAACGAAGCTGGGAAGGGCAAAAAGGACAAAGACCATTGAGAAGCCTCGGCCATCTTACAAGAATAATTCACAGCAGATAAAACTACCGCTTGTCTTAAAATCCTAGGACCCGAGCACTGTTATCTTGTCATTGTACAGCACCGTAATGTTATTTGGGTAATGTATGGTGGTATTAGCTAAGTACTGTATTGTTTGGCAACTGCATGGCTGTATTATTTCAGCACTATATGGCTGTATTATTTCAGCACTATATGTCAGTATTATTTCAGCACTTTGACATTTGAGCACTATATGGCAGTATTATTTCAGTACTTTATAATATTTGAGCACTAGATGTCAGTATTATTTCAGCACTTTATGACATTTGAGCACTATATGGCAGTATTATTTGAGCACTATATGCCTGTTTTATTAGGACACACTATAGTGGTATTATTTGAGCACTCTGAGGCAGTTAAACATTGCATGTCAGTATTTAACTACGTTATGGTGGTTTTATTTGAGTACCGTTTGGCAGTATTATTTGGGTATTGTATGGCAATATTATTTAAGCACTTTATGACTTATATGGACAATGTATAGTGGTATTATTTAATCACTGTTTGGCTGCATTTTTAATCACTGTTTGGCAGTATTTAATTACTGTAAGGCAGCATTTTTTAAGCACTGTATGACTATTTGGGCACTGTATAGCGGTATTATGTAGGCACTGCATACTGCTTTATTTGATCACAATCTGGAAGGTTTTTTTTAAAGGACTATTGCTGTGATTGTGCAACTTGATCCAGCCGTCAGTACAAAGACCGCTGCACTACATCATCCTATAGGAAACGTACAGTCGCTTTTTCGCTTCCGTCTATAAGCTGCTTGCACAAAATTGTGTGTTTCTACGCAACAATTACACTGGGTTTCTCTTTCATGCTGATGTATATTATATAGCAGGTTATTATATTCTCCGTATAGGCACGCCATAACTACCCGCTGTCACTGCGCAGCATTTACGCTTCCCTGCGGTATTAATTCCCATACAATAGTCTGCAGTAACAAATAAATGACAAGGAAGGAGGTCTTACCTTGGAGTTTGAAATTCTTTCCGGTCCGCTGACCCCAGACTCTGTAAGACAAGAAAGACCCTTTTAGATATGGTTTGCATGGAGGATGAGGAGGAAATTCCACATACATTCCTAACTTGAGAAAGGATTAACTTAATGGTTCCCAACATTATTAGAGTGAAACTATACCCACTACTCCCACCACGCTGACCCCAACATGCCGTATATGTGGCATTGCGTGGGGCCCTCTGATAACATGGTACTCCGCCATCTCTGGAAGTCCAATAAAGAATGAATAGAGCAGAAGTGGGCATCATCGACCCTAATCAGGCGGGCTCTGCCGAGCTCAGTTCTCGGGGGAGAATCAGTGGGGGTCCCAATGGTTGCTCCCCAATTTTGTAGTGCTGAAAACGAACATGATGCTTAAATTTGCGTCACCTACTTTTATAAATGCTCTCTTTGTAAGGTATACAGTTTTAGCATTTCTTTGCATATTAACATGTTTCTATATATTTTTTCAGATATACCTCGTTCTTTCAATAAGAAAGCGGACAGTTTTTCCTACATATGTGGAGAAGTCACTAAGGCGAACCCTGACTACCATGATAAGGAAATCCTACAACTTTTATAAATGCTTTCGTTGTAAAGTATACAGCTTTAAGATTTCTTTGCATATTAACATGTTTCTCTATATTTTTTCAGATATGCCTCGTTCTTGCAGTAACACAGCGGATAGATTTTACTACATACAGGTGCGTCTCAAAAAATTAGAATATCATCAAAAATTGATTGGCCAGCAAACTAGCCTGACCTTAACGCCATAGAGAATCTATGGGGTATTGTCAAGAGGAAGATGAGCGACACCAGACCCAACAATGCAGACGAGCTGAAGGCCGCTATCAAAGCAACCTGGGCTTCCATAGCCCCTCAGCAGTGCCACAGGCTGATCGCCTCCATGCCACACCGCATTGATGCAGTAATTGATGCAAAAGGAGCCCGACCAAGTACTGAGTGCATTCACTGAACATACATTCCGGATTTTAAAATCATTTTTTCAAGCTGGTGTTATAAAGTATTCTAATTTACTGAGATGATGACTTTTGGGTTTTCATTGGCTGTAAGCCATAATCATCAACATTAACAGAAATAAACACGTGAAATAGATCACTCTGTGTGTAATGACGCTATATAATATATGAGTTTCACTTTTTGTATTGAAGAACTGAAATAAATTAAATTTTTGAGTGAGAAGCACTTGTATGTGGAGAAGTCACTTGTGTCACAAAGGCGAAACTTGACTACCATGATAAGGAAAGCCTACAACCTGTTATACTGGCTGCAGAATAGGAGATCAGGACAGGAGTTGGGCTATATATGCTGCAATAGATGTGCATCACATCTTACCCCGTGGTTGCATGGGAAAAGGCAATATATGCCTTTTGCAGTACTAAGGATCTGGAGAGAGCCAACCCATCATACTACCATTTGTTATTTCTGTATGGTGCTCCCCATTAGGACAGGAGTTTTGAGAAGACGTGGACTTTACAGTATCCAAACACTCCATCTGCAATACTTCCAGTCCCCCATACAGAAGAACTGCTGGTTCCAAAAGCATTAGAAACATTTGGATCTACCCAAATCTCTTAGGTTCCAGGTTACAGCAGTGGAATTTCGTAGACGGCGATGTTCGGATTTCTTTTTTTTCTGCAAGCATCATAAAGATCTTGTACAATACTTCTTCATGGAGGGTGATCTTGAGGCATGCAACAACATCAACAGTTTAATGGAAGTTCCCTCTGCTGGTGCCGGATAGTAACACAGAGCCCTGATCTCACATCATCCTGTCTGTCTGGGATCACATGAAGAGACAGAAGGATCTACACAAGCCTCATACAAAGAATATCTGGGGTCAGTTCTCCAAGATGTTTGGCGTTCCTTCAATAACTGTGTACAGCTTCCTAGAAGAATTGGTGAAAACAAAGGGCGGTCACCAAACATTAATGTGATTTAGATTTCTGTTTTGTTCATTAACTTTGCATCTGGTTAACTGATAAAAAAAAATAAAGCTATTAACACTTCTATTTTTAAGGCGTTTTTACTGTGCAGCATACCTGCCGACAGCACTGTATGGACACGACTAGACATGGAGTACTCATAACAGAGACAGTTTCATATTTCACAGTCATGATGGAGAGACAGGACTCCTGTCTGTAATGTCAAAGGTCAGTGTGAACAACGGTCTGTCTGACAAGGTGTGATTAGTCTCTCTGGGGAAGGTATGCTGCCCCTGCGGTATCCCAGCCTTGCAGGCCCCTATTATACACCTGCAGATACAGGAAATTCTGCAGATTGCTAGTCATTGTCAGACAAAGGGAAAACTAATTGGGCATTAGTTACCACTTCATTATCAACTACTTCTTCTCACCTCCAGCTACAGGCACAAAGCAATCAGTGTGTAAATTGCTGAGCTCCACCAGCGCTGCTTTCATACCAAGATTCGTGTGGATAAGGAGTTAACCTTTGACTCTGCGGAGATGGAGGGGGGCTTCCTGCCTGACTTTTCATGACTTACTCAGTGATTGACTTATTAGAGGAGTCCAACACCTAAATATAAGCCACTGTAATACTAATCTATATATATTTGTATACACACAGTGCCGTGCAAAAGTTTTGTGCAGATGTGAAAAAAAAAAAATGCTGCACAAGTAAGAAGCTTTCAGAAATAGAAGTGTTAATAGATTTTTAGCAATTGACAAAATGAAAAATGATTGAACAAAAGAAAAAGCTAAACACCATCAATATTTGGTGTAGCCTCAATTCTAGATATTTGTACAGTTTTTCAAGGAAATCAGCAGGGAAGTTGTTCCAAACATATGGGAGAACTAACCACACATCTTCTGAAATATCTAATTCGCAATTTTTATCACACCTGCCTAAACTTGACCTAAAACAACATCGGATTTTCACACAAATCCTAAAAGTAGATAAAGGGAAGCAAATCAGACAAATATTAGACTTTTCACGCTCACAGACATGTGACGTTGGATAATTTTCCTCATTTACAGCGATACAAACTATGTGAACCTTTAGGATTAGCAGATAAACTGAAGATTAAATTAGAGTCAATCAGTGGGATAACGATCAGGAGGGAGTGAGCGACTGGTTTTATTTCAAGAACGAGGACCTATCAAAGTCTGAGGTTTACAACACGTTTGTGATAGCGCATCTCACCGAGGACCTCAGAAGAGGAGTCATTTATGGTCATGTGGCTTGAAAATGTTACAAAACCATCTCTAAAAGAGTGTGGACTTCACTAATCCACAGTTAGGCAGCTTGTGTACAAACAGAGGAAACTCAAGACCGTTATTACTCTGAGTGGTCGACCAACAAACATCACCCAAGACCAAGGCCTTATTCAGACGCCAGTTATCAATCTTACCGGCAAAAAAAGACGGATTTTTATCAGTGTTTTGGATCAGTGTTTGGTCATTGCATTAGTTTCTACCATTTTTCCCATAAGAAAAGTTCGGATCAAGATTGGACATATCTGCATTTTTTCTGCACAAATACACAGACATGTTAACAGATTATTAAAACTAAGCTATTATAGTTTATCTTTGAAGATCACCGCTAGAACTCGTACGGGAAACACTGAAATCTGAATAAGCCTCAATAGTTCACAAGGTCACAAAGGAACCCAAGGTAACTTCTAAACAACTAAAGGCCCTCCCTCTAATGTTAATGTTCATGAGTCCACCATCAGGAGAACACTGACCAACAATGTTGTGCCTGTCAGGACTGAAAGGAGAAAGGAAGTAGAAGACTGGTGCAAGATCCAAACAGTGGTATTAGGGTGAGGTCGGGGCAGCATGTAGTACCGTGGTTCAAAGGTTAGTAGTGTTGCTTAGTAGAGCTGGGGTCCTGTCTTCAAATCCCACCAACATGGCTCCAAAATGACCCCTTCATATTACGGAGCAGCGTGGCACTGCCAACAGCATCGGGTGGATTATCAAAACCCCTTTAAAGTGGTGGTAACAACTCTGGCATAAGGTCTGAAACGCAACATGTTCACATTGGTGGCTCAGTCGTAAGGCAGATTTACAGTCACGGTTTTATCATTATCTTTCCACGACTCTTGTGTCGCCGTGAAGCCTAAAGCTAAATGTATCAGGACTCGGTCTTGTACTGATGAGCCCTGCAGTCGTGTCAGGACCAACTTTCAGCCCCTGAATATAAACAATGCTTTTTCCATTTGCTGACAGCAAGCAGAGGTCTTGAAAACAAAGAATAAGGAATTTATACAGAAAGTAAATTACAAAGTTGCAGAACTTTTCATTGCACAATACAACAGTCGCTCCCCGAAGTCTTGGGATGGATGAATTGTGGGGAGGGGGGGGGATTGTATGTACACTAATTTGGGATAAAACTCCAGAAAAGATTAAATAGGAAATGGAACGTAATGCAAACCTTGAGTGAAGCGCCGGGGTGCATGCAGGGGAGCACTCCGTCTCTTCCTCTTTTTAACTTGCCTTCCTTCCGCCTTCGGTTTAGCACCCAAAATTTGGACAGCAGCCGGTGTGCCCCAGATGCCCCATGGCGCTGGGCCAGAACGTCACCCCTATCTCCTCCGCCAAGGAGGGCAGCGCAGAGGAATGTGGGATCCTGCAGCCAGCTCCGGTGCAGCGCCCAGGGAGAATTAGGGAGAGCCGGGTGCATGCTTCCCTCTCGCTGCCTGTTGTACTTTTACAATCAGGTTGCTTGGCAATGGGCTAAAGGCAAAATCAACAATACCGAGGGAAGCACAGGCCGCATGCTAATGGGTGCAAAGAAAAGTTCACTTTCTCCTCCTCCCCCCTGCCCAGGACCATCACACGGCCGGCCATGTACCATATGCATTACCAGGAGGAGCAGGCAGGGGAACATGCCCAGGTTTTTATATCGCACTTTGTTCACATGACAGTGTTAACCTGTTAGGATCTGCGTTCACACAGATATCAGTATCCACAGCCCGAGGCCTCACGGTCATCAGATGTGAGGGCGGATGGGGATTCGACACCAAACACCACACGATCCCTCCAGGAATCATCCCCAGTGTCACAGCCTGTACACAGAGCATGATGGATAGATCCATCTATCTATCATCAATCTATCATCTATCTGTCTATCACAGCAGATAGTTTGCTATGGACCATACATAGACTCACAAATGTCAAAATATGTTTTTATCGTTTGTCATTTACAGCTCCAAAACCCCTGTACATTTGCATTACAAGTGCCCACCAGCAGCCACCACTAGAGGGAGCTTGTGAGCTCACTGCAGACACTTATTCATTATCTCAATTAATAAACCAAATGCAACTACCTGCCTGGGCTACCCAGCATAGTCTCAGCAGTCAGCGACTGCTCCTGACAGCGACTCAGCTGTTCCACGTCGAAACAGCAGCTCTGCTCAGTTGACGGGGCGTGATTCCTGACGTCATGCTGATTGACAGCCAGCAGCTGGGAGCCAGAGGTCAATCAGCATGACGTGGGCAGTGAAACTCCATCAACAGAGCAGAGCGGAAAAGAAGCTGCTGCTCTGTCACCGCGATGTCAGCAGAGCTGTGACTGCTCTCTGCCGGCAGATCGGCACCGGGCACAACAGGCAGATAGTTAGTATCTTCTTGCCTGTTAGTCCTGGATAACCTCTCTAGGTATGGAAACAGAGCAGCTCAAACTGCTATAAAGACACATTAAGAAAATCATTTCTGGGCTTTTGCAGTTCATTTGGGCATCACTGGCACTTGTAGTATTGGTCCATATAAGAGTGCGGGACAGACATCGGGACACAGCTCCCACCTTATTGCTATGGGTTATAGTGGTGTACATTTCCCATCCCAATATACAAGTTATATACCAAAAATTAAAAAAAAAAAAAAATTTTAGCCAATGTTCCTGAATGCTAAGAAGTAGCAATGTGGGCAGCTTTATGGTGATCTGCATTGCGTCCGACTACCACCCACATGGCATCACTTACGCTGTATTAAAGGAGTAGCCTGGAAAAATCTATTGTTAGATAGGTCAGATATTTAGAGCCGGGCAGCGACTGATTACACGCCTCAGTTATGTTCCTTGTCATATGACGCCAATTGTTAGGGGCTACTTCCACTGCAGTTAGGCAGCGAGGGCGGAAATGTAAAAGTTTCCATTCATTAAAGATTATTAAAATTAAAAAAATCACACTTTAATAGAATTTGTGTCTCAATATTTCAAATTTTATTTTTTTATTCTTGCTGTCAGTGAATGGAAACATTCTTGGCTACTTCAAGCAAGTGCACCCTCGTGCATACTGAGATTTTGTCTTTAGTCCTATACCGTTTAGAAATAGGCTCAAAGACAAGATGTCATCAGAAAAGGACTGTCAGTCTTCCCAGTCACTACTAGGACCGCCCACTGGACTCCTAAGCATACAAATAGCAGGGATTTCAGTGATTAGCAGTACTCCCTGTAAGACTGTGGATGCAGAGAGCTGTCAAACACTACTAGGACCACCCACTGGACTCCTAAACATACAAACATTGGGGATTTCTGTGAATAAATTACAATTTATACTGAATCTGTTTCCACAAACCTATACATCATTCTGCTCAGCTTCTCCTCTATTCCGTGCTGTCCACAGATCGGACAGAATGTACAACGTGACAGGTTCCCTTTAACGGGTTAAAACAGAACAAGGTGAAAAAAAGTCCCTAAATACTCCCTGGAAAATCCCTTTAACCACTCTGGTGTTTCTGAGGTTCTCGGCCTGGTGATGAGGACACACAACGCACAGAACAGCCCCCATCTCCGGGAGACTCTTCCATCGAGCAGCAGTATCATTATCATATAAAAGCTCCATTCTTCTCAACACTCACAAGTTATAATTCTACAAATTTCTTAAAAGACCCCCAAGACGAAAAGCCACAATTTCTACAGATTTCCATTTGGCTGATAATTTGGCTCCATTTGTGTTGAATGGGCCTCCATTACCTCTGACAGTAAAAGCCTATGTGGCGGGGACGCGTTCTGTTACATAAGCCGTGTACATGATGACATATTAAATGTGACATGTGGCCTGGGCGCCGCTTCCACCGCCCGCTCTTTTCCCAGTCTGCTGTGCAATGCAAGCTTTAACCCCTTCCTATTTAGACAGCAAGATTTTTTTTTCTTTTCTTAATTTTTGCATAAATTTTATTACTTTGG
>VIAB01000039.1:667889-678477 GCA_009801035.1 Oophaga pumilio
CACTAGCGTACAATAATGGAGATCGTGAATGACCGAGCCGCTCCTAGCCCTCAATGCCTTCTTTGCAGGCTCATAATATGCTTTGCAAACCTTTAAGACTTTTTACTTGTTTTGTTGTTTGTTTGTTTTTTTCTTTCTTTGCTTTGGAAGCAGAATCTCTTGCAAATCCCCCAAGTGCATCCTCCTGCCCAGAAGCTTCAAAAGGATAAGGCCTCAGGGATGGAGGATGTGCATTCACGGACTAAAATAGAAGCCTGCAACCCTTTCAGTGGAGGAATGAATGGGACTGAGGTCTGTGAATAGCTAGAGATCACACAGTGTTGATGTCACACAGAGGATGGGGTATCCAGCTTGGCTATTATCAGTAATCCCACTGAGCATAGATCAATAGATTTCATTGCAGCCGTAAAATATATCTGTTATGTCTCACCTGGTGCTGTGGATTCACGTAGCCTCAGATCAGGATGAGCAGATCTTATCCAGCACGGACAGGTGGAGCTGATGCAGTGGAGCAGATGAATCTGTAAAGCAAAGCGACCAGATTAGTGAAGATGTGGAAAAAGCATAACTGGAGTAGCGGAGGCTTCAATGAAGCACAGCGGAATTGGGATAGAGACTTGGATGTAGCAGAGCTGAGAAGTGGGGCTTAAGTAGAGAAGACTAGTATGTGTAATGGAGCTGAGCAACAAAATTGGAGTAGTGGAGATTTGGATGTAGCAGAGCGGAGTTGCGATATTGAAGCAGTGGAGACTTGGATGTAGCAGAGCTGCTCAGCAGTAGTGGAGGTTTGGTTGTAGCAGAGTGGAGTTGTGGTGCTGAAGTAGTGAAGACTTGGATGTAGCGCAACAGGAGTAGTGGAGACTTGGATGCAGCAGAGCTGAGCAGCAGTAGTGGAGGAGTTAGCTGGAATGCCGACTACCTGAATACTACAGCTGAATAGGAGGCGCAGTGTAGCTCTTGGTGTTGGCACCAGGACAGGTCACATCATGTGCACAGCTTTAATGTATATGGTCACCTTAAGATGGCAAAGGTATGTGTCAATGAGGGCGTCACTAATTTATTTAAAATCTTCTCTGAGCAATTATTTTTGTTGCCAACGTAAAGGGAACCTGTCAAATTAAAAAAAATGTCCCATCTGCAGGCAGAAGGAGCTTGATATAGAGATTTGTTGAAAAAAATGTTCTAGTATATATTGTGCTTTATTCATTCAAATATCTGCTCTTTCTGTGTTAGAGTCCAGTGGGCGGGCCTACAGATAGTGTGCATACAGAGATGGCTATCTTTCACTGATAGGACCACCCACTGGACTCCTAAGTAAATAAATGAAATAAGCCCAAGTTTTACTGTAACTTTTCTAACAAACCTTATATACCTATCTGAAGTGCTGTACGTCATCATGTACAATAAGATCCATCTCCTTTTGCTTCAGACTTCACCTGCCATCAGTATTAGATATAAAGTTCTTGTGCCAAGGTTACCATTCGTTGGCTCTCGTAGTAGTCATTTTCCTTGTCACTTGGTCACTTATCCCTTCCATCCTACTCGCTATGTGTAGCCATGATGGAATCTAAAGTTGACCATGTACCTGAGAAATCTGTGGCCGAGCGCTTGTTTGATGGATTCTCATCCAGAATGCAGAGAAGAGTAGGACACATCAGTGAGGGAGGAAGTAGCTAACTTCTCTCATCAGGGCATCAAGCAAAAACTGTATGGTCGGTGACCTGTGAGATATCTGCGTGAACAAGGCATTTATCTAGTCTGAGATACAGAACCCATGCGGTTCTCAGTCTTCTGGAAATTTCTATTAACATCTGTTTCCATATAAGCACAATTTCATAGCTGACTAATCATGCAAATAATTATTTACATCGTTAATTGGGAAACTCAATTATTCAGCCATCACATGTGATAGATGGATAGAAGACTGGCACCGGCCCCTCGCCATGCCGTCTGCCTTTACTAACGTGTAACAGAATGGCTGGTGGTGCAGAGCTCACTGTTACCAGTGCGATCCTAATAGGAGCCACCAGTTTAACGAGTCTGTCCATTACATTTCTTCCCTCCTCAATATTCCCCCATCACCTGTGAGTGATATTATTAAGAAGTGGAAGGAACCGCAGCAACTAAGCTCAGTGGAGACCCTGTAATAGCAGAAAAGTCTCCAACGCTCTGCTGACTCCATAACTGCAGAGTCCAGACCTCCTCTGGTATAACATCAGCACAATCACTGTGCTCCCACCAGGAGCTTCATGGCCGAGCAGCTGCATGCAGCCGTACACCACCAAGCACAATTCCAAGCATCGGATGAAGTGTAAAGCAGCCACCACTGGACTCTGGAGGAGACGTGTTCTGTGCAGTGACGGATCACACTTCTCTATCTGCGTCTGATGGAAGAATCTGGTTTTGGTGATTCCTCCCAGGAGGATGTTACCCCCTGACTGCATTGTGCCCCCTGTACAGATGGTGGAGGAGGATAATGCGATGGGCTGTGTGAGGCAGAGGCCAGTGTTACTTGTAGGGGTCACTGTGTGTTCCCCCCGAGGAAGCACACGGAGGTGTATTGAGGCCATGAGAGTGCATTGCAGTCACAGGCGTAGCTGTAGTTGCAATGCAGACTAAAGTGAGTATAGGTCTTGGGCATGCTGGTTGTCCAAGGCAGATTTAGGGAAAACATGCTCTGGGCTTTTGTGTTGTGAAACGGACTACAGAATTTAGTAGTGCAGTCCGTTTAATTCCCGGCCTGGGTTTTCCATGTGTCCCATGGCCACAGATTCTAGATAAAAGCCCTGCAGTAAAGGGTTTGGGTGTGTCAGGGTCAGTGTCAGTTTGGTGTTTGCAGGAGTGCAGAGTAGAGGGCTCTGCAGAGCTCCACCTGTGTGAGGGAATGCAGGCAAGCAGAGCCAAACATCCAAGGGAGATGAAAGGCCTGGCACCCACAGTGTACACGGCGGTGCAGTCGCCCATTGCAACAGGTCATGGAAGTGGACTGGTGTGTTTAGTGACTGTAATCTGGAGGATATGTGCCCAGCTGCGAATCGGAGGTGGACTGTCTTGTGCCCTGCTACGATCCTGAGGTGGACTGTCCTATTTCTTGGCTGCAATCCGGAGGATATCGTGTGCTGGGTTTTGCTGTGAGTAAGCATTAAAGAGACTTTTGTTTGGAACTTTTCTGGGTCACTGCTCAGTGTGGATACAGCTGTTATCAGGGGTCGGCCTCGGCCCCTTACTTCCAGTGAAGGGAAATCTTAATACTTCACCAGACAAGACAATTGTAGCTTTCAGCTTTTTGGGAATAGTTTGGGGAACACCCTTTTCTGTTCCCCGTGACTGTGCCTAATGTCCACAAAGACATGTTTGGTGGAAGAATATAACCAGTCGCACAGAATCCCAATCTCACCCCCATCCAACATCAGTCCTATAAGTCTCCTTACACTCTTAAACAACAATAAGGGAAATTGTGAGCCCGGCCTCTCCCCATCATCAGTATCTGACCTCACAAATCCTCTCCTGGATGAGGGCAAATATTCCCACAGACGCCTCCAAAATCTTGTAGAAATCCTTCCCAGAAGAGCAGGAGCCGTTATATCTGCAGAGGGGCCGACTCCATATTAATGTCTATGGATGGGGAACGGGAGGTCAGAAAAGCTCCTGGAGGTGTAATGTGGAGGGGACACATACTTTTCTCCATATAGTGTATCTGTGATGGATAAAAATGTGTTCTAGGTGTGAGAAATGGAGACATTACAGAGGTATGAAGTAGAGGTAGATCGATATGCGCTGGATAGACGTGAGATTGCGTTGCTGTACCGTTTCCTGCACGTGTATAAATTGTCTTGTCCTCCCATCACATTGTCCTCCCCTCTCCTCTTTTTTTCTGCCTGGAGACACCGCGGCTCCATTAGCACTCGCACCCTTCCACCCTTCGTGCCTTTCCTCTGCCAGTATCTGAGTGACGAGGCCGCACATGTATACGCTGTATACTGAGGAGGAATGGGGCTTGAGTGTTTATTTCCGAGTTTGCTATCAACGTTTCATATACGTCATTCCGGAAATAATACTTCTAATGGAGCATACATATTCATAATACGAGTAAGTGTTGCTTCAACATACATAAATCATGGCAAATTAAGGCTCATCCAGAACATAAATTGTGACCAATTTGAACACTTTTGCATTATTACAGACGCGGGCGGCAGCAGATGACCAAGAACGTCTTTTTGGCATCAAACGTTTCCATAGAGAGTTGTTCCAACTTCTGCATAAATAGTCATTTCATTAATACATGAATAGACCAGGAATAACACAATCCCATTGACCAGATATAATACTTGCCCCTTAATACCACTATACAGCTTATATGTAAATATAACCTACTTTGGCCACTTGAAGACAACGCAGACTGCATGGCGAAGCTCCACCTGTTTATTCTCAAATTTTCCTGGGGTCCAAAATCCAGATCTGAATTATGTCTTCAAGCATTGTTAGCGCATTTCACAAGACAAATTAAAAAAATTGATCTGTTATACCTGATGAGGCTCATGTACTTACTTTGAAAATCCATGTCAGAACAGCTGTATAATCACTTGTGCTTCATAATAATGCTCTTTTGATTTCATGTGCCTAGGTCTCTTCAAGCTACCTCAGGCAGCGACATGCGGACTGAGTATTCAGATAGTAGGGCCACACCGCTCCAGCATTGCTGACTTCTTTATTGAGTCCATTTTGAACTAGGCTACTCTGCCTCTGTGAATCTTCAGACAAACACAGCCAAGCAACATACTTGACTGCTATTTCAAGGCATCTGCTTATATACTCGGCCCTGCAGTTCCAAGGTGCCTGTCTACATGCTCAGCTCTGCTGTTCCAAAGTCTATGTGTACATACTCGGCTCCTCAGTTCTAAGGTGCCTTTTCTACATACTTGTCTCTGCTATTCCAAGGTGTCTGTTTCCATACTTGGTTCTGCTCTTTCAAGGTGCCTATCTACATACTCAGCTATGTTGTACCAAGATGTATGTGTACATATTTGGCTCTGCTGTTCCAAGGTGACTGTCTACATACTCAGCTTTGCTGTTCCAAGGTGCCTCTATCGACATACTCCGCTATGCTATTCTGAGGTGCCTGTCTACATAATCTTCTGTCCCAAGATGCCTGCCTGCTTTTCAGCTCTGCCATTCTATTACCAAAGTGCTAACCAGCACACTCAGCTCTGCTGTTCCACGTCCAAAGTGTCATTCTGCATGCTCAGCTTAACCTTTCCACATTCTGGTGCCGGCCAGCATATCCAGCTCTGCTGTTTCTCGCTAGACCAACACCTCCAGTCCATACTGCACATCCAGACCTTGCTGCTTCCCAGGGGATCCATAACAATTTGACTTCAGCTCATGCATATCTTTCACAGCATTTAATATTAATTTACAACTTCTTTACTGTAATGGAGCTGGACTGGACTGCAAAACTGACACAAGCCATGGATAAGTATTGCGTCATGTTTTTTCTAATCCTGTGCGACACCTTTAAACACAAATATAAACTGGTGGCACATCCCTTTAAGAATATTTTTCTTACTAGCTTTTCAGATACTGAATGCAGTTGCTTCTGCAGCAGGTATCTGGATTCATGAAAAATCCTCTCAGGAAAAAAAAAAAGAACAGTCATAGAAATTTCTGCCACAAATCTGTGAATTTACCCAAACACGGTATTAGGAAACAATTTGTCAGTGTTCTGTCACCCACAGAAGCGCGATTTCCACTTGTGAATTAGGTCATGAGATCGCAGGGAAAATATGTTGTTTTTGGCAACGGGTTGTTGTAAAACACTGCACAAAATAATAGAAATGAAGCTGAGTTTTCTGAATGTGGTACAGAGCTACTAACTCAATTAAAAAGCACAGATCAGTAAACAAAAATAAATAAATAAAAAAAATTCCCAATTAGGCATTAGACATCTGTGCTGGTACATTAGATGATGCACAGTGGGTGGGCTTTCACTGTGCTGACCACCAATCAGATGTCTCCCTACTTATGCTCCTCCCCTCTCACATGCCGTCCCACAAACACAAAGAGAAAAACTGCAGCTGCATTCCCCTCCTCTCCCCTCCTCCTTGAATTTTCCAGAGACACATGATACTAGCCTAGGAAAGGATATAATACAGAGTTTTATGGATTTCCACATCTACATTCTTATTCATTAGCTTTTTACCTGTGAGATTTGCAGACTTATTACCTAGAATATGTTTGATATTTCTTTCTTTTCTCTCTTGGGGTTTGTATGTGTACACTGTATACAACTTACGGACTGGTTTGATTTTTTTTCTAAACAGGTTTTTTCAGCTCATCAGCAAGGCACGTGTCGAGGAGGAACAAGGACAATTGTCACTTTTGTGTCTCTTTTGTTACACCCAGGTTGTAAATGCTTTTTTTGGCATCGATTAGTTACTATGAATAGAGCTTTTGTGGTTGAACAGTGTGTAATTTAAAGGGATTCTCTAGGTAAAAGGGATAGAAAGTGTTATGTCTAGGTAAGGCCCTAGGGGGTGGAGCAGGACACAAGGGTTTTCTCTAAACCCCTATGTTATGCTCTGCCCACTCAGGTCCTGCACTATACAGGTTTATCAGTTACACCTGGGCCACATGGCAACTTTGGCTGAATGGAAGAACAGAAAGGGTGATGAGGAGGATAACACAGACTGCCGGAAAGCATCTGAGATTACTAAAATAAGATAATCTCTAAGGAGCTGGATCTCCAACCACCCATCAAACTTGAAGTATAGCCAGCAAAGAAGGCAGGTGCAAAGTGAGTATAAGTAGCTCTTCCCCAGATGTGATAGGACAGAACAAAATAGTGAACTGAGAGACACCTGAATAAAAGCAAACCAAGGAAAAGGCAAGAGAACTATCAGCAGTTGGACAGAGACCATCCAGGCTGTGGCTCAGTAGAGAGGGAAACCGACTACTCAGCAAAAGGTCACTGGATCGAGTCCCGAAACGAAGCCATGACACCTACACTGCAGTGGCTTCCCACCAGTGTATCTTATATACAGTCTTATAGGGTTAGATTCAAGTATGAAAAGTTATCCATGAGATAGGGAATAACTTTCTGATCTCTCACTGTTGAGACCCCCACCAAACCCGAAGATCGAGACTCTAAAGAGCTCCGTATGAATAGAGCAGAAATTGATCATGCGCTCTGCCACTCCTTTCATTGTTATGGGGGTGCCGAAGACCAGTCAAGTGCGTATTATCGACCACCGTTCCAATAAAGCCCTGGTTTTCTAGATCAGTTAGGGTCTAGGACTGCGCCAAGGGCCGGACTTATCCTGGAGGCGCGTCATTAAGTGATAACCTGGTGTTCGCTAGAGGCTCTCGGATGGGGAGGATAGGATTAGCAGGTAGTCACTAGGTACCACTTCAGGGCAGTCTCCTGGTCTGCAGCAGCTGACCGAAGGGTCAGAGACATGGGTACAAGGTATAGGAGGACAAAGGCAATCAGACAATCCTGGGTCAGGGCAGACAGCACAGGATCAGAGCACAAGCCGAGTCGATAACGGGAGAATCAATACAAATAAGCGCATAAACAGGATACTAGCAAACTAACTAGGAACAAATGTTCAGGCAAGAAGTTAGGAGCTGCCTAATAAACCACCTGCTGGCTATGGATAGGCTGGGAAAGATAAGCCTTTTTAGGACACAGCAGGGTTAAGTTCCTGCAGGATCTGGCCACGTATCCCTATAGCCAGGTGGAGACAGCAGGGATATGCAGCAGGGTTGAAAGAGCTGTATGAGGACTTAGTGCGGCAGCCTGACATGGGAAGGAGCAAAGCGGTAAACTTAGTGAGCAGCAGAGCTCTGGGACTTAACAAAAAAATGTTAATTTTAAGAGGTGATCTAGTATACCACCCATTTTCACATGTCCTATTAGGGCAATCTGAATTAATTGGGTTTTTTTTGGGACCCATTTACAATAGCCAAATAAGAGAGCTACTATTGAGATTGTCTCTGTCTTTCTATGGAGGATCCATTGCTCAGGACACATACTGTACCATGAATTTCAATGGGGCCCTCACTGCTTAATTTGAACATTTGTGCCCCTAATGACTGATAATGGGCATGTCCCCCTGTGTTACTAGTTGAGTCCTATTGTATTGGTATTCACGTGTTAAGATTTTATGTTAACAAGCAAATTACCCTGATCACTTGGCCACAAGCTTGATGAAGGTAAGCGTTGGCAATCACATTTATTTCTTTAGCGTACACCTTTCACATTCATTAGCGTAACCCCCCTCGCCCTTCGTCTCAGGCACTTCAAAGAGATTGAACAGATCCATTATTTCTGAGATGAGTCAGACGGAATTGCCTGTGAGAAGTGGGTGTTTATGTGCTGAAAACTTTTCATGATGAATACTGCAGTGTCCCTGGCATCCCCGTCTATTGCCTCGAGCCTCGTACCAAAGCAAAATGCAACAGAAGGGATCAGCTTTGCATTTGTATTTGCCAGCTTGGATTGAAGACCCTTCAAGACATCACCACAACCCCAATGATTAAAAAAAATAATCCACTTACTTTCGGGAGGTAACTCTTTATGGGTGGAAAGGCTAATTTTGGTCTTCAGGTGCAATTTATAATTTTTTCTGCAGTTTACTCCTCCCACCAGCGGGGTCGTACTCCAGCTGTGTTACAGCTGGTCAAAGGGATGAGATGAGTAGTGGTCACTAAAGTGTCATTCCGAAATGTGCTATTATATCTTAACTGACTGCTAGCTATCTCTTCCGGCTTTCTCATACACATGCAAGTTCAGCTGGTCCTTCACCACCAACATCATCTATATCGGGGTCAGCAATATCCAGCATAGCTGTCAGACGATGCCGAGAGTTCGAGTTGAACAATAGCAGGAGGGCAGCAGGTTGCTTTGTGTTGATATATGATGATTGGTCAATCTGCCAATTTTTCTCTAATGTGTATGGGGGTCTTAAAGGGAATCTGTGCAACTCCCCCCTCAACTATTTATATGATTGTGTAGCACTCTAAAAGATAAGCCATTCAATCCCTGTATGACCCAAAAAGTGATGATCTAGCAACAAGAAATCACATTTTGAAGCTCAGTCTGTAAGTGCATTGGGCGGGATGATGCACTTACAGCTCCTCAGCCTCATGCTGCATTTCTAAACTAGCTGCACTCTTCTCTGGCTGACTGACAAGTTGTTTATTCTGGTACACTGGTCACTGACCTGTTAATCAGCCAAGGGAGGGTGTTGCTAGTATAGGAATACAGCCAACACTAAGGAGCTGTAAGTGCATCGTCACACTCCAATGTCCTTTCAGACTGAACTTCAAAAACTTGATTTCTTGCTGATAGAGCAGCACTTTGCTGTCACAGAGGGATCAACATCTTTATCTTTTAAATGGCTGCACATTCATATAAATGGTTTTTAGGTTTAAGAGACCCTACCACTGAAAACTGAATATACATTTCTCAAGTATAATCATTCTGCCCAGTTCCCTCTGTTTGCTCCACAATGACTCCTCTTCTCAGGTTGGCTTTCCATTCCTCCTGATTCTATGCTGGCTGCCGCAGCAAAATGGAGAGGGCAGTGATGAGTCTAAACTATGCCTCCTCTGGAAAGGTAATGGAGGCAAGTTATAGACTTACCACTGAACTCCCACTGCGATGACTATCCTGTAAGCAGGAGGAAAGGATTGCCAATCTCTGGAGCAGGCACTGGAAACAGATGAAGGGCAAGAAGTACATGGTATCAGGAGGCAGATGGAGGGCACCAGGTAGGATACATGGCATCTGGAGGCAGATGGAGGGTCACCAGGTAGGATACAAGGCATCTGGAGGCAGATGGAGAGCACCAGGTACGATACATGGCATCTGGAGGCAGATGGATGGCACCAGGTAGGATACATGGCATCTGGAGGCAGATGGATCGCACCAGGTAGGGTACATGGCATCGGCAGGCAGATGGAGGGCACCAGGAAGGGTACATGGCATCGGCAGGCAGATGGAGGGCACCAGGTAGGGTACATGGCATCTGGAGGCAGATGGATGGCACCAGGTAGGGTACATGGCATCGGCAGGCAGATGGAGGGCACCAGGGAGGGTACAGGGCATCGGCAGGCAGATGGAGGGCACCAGGTAAGGTACATGGCATTGGGAGGCAGATGGATGGCACCAGGTAGGGTACATGGCATCGGCAGGCAGATGGAGGGCACCAGGGAGGGTACATGGCATCGGGAGGCAGCTGGAGGGCACCAGGTAGGGTACATGGCATTGGGAGGCAGATGGAGGGCACCAGGTAGGATACATGGCAGATGGATGGCACCAGGTAGGATACATTGCATCGGGAGACAGACAAAGAGCAACAGGTATAATACATGGCATCGGGAGGTAGATGAAGGACATCAGGTAGGATACATGGTATCAGGAGGCAGATGGAGGGCACCAGGTAAGGTACATGGCATTGGGAGGCAGATGTAGGGCATCAGGTAGGATAAATGGCATCGGGAGGCAGATGGAGGACACCTGATAGGGTACATGGCAGCGAGAGGCAAATGGAGGGCACCAGGTAGGATACATGGTATCCGGAGG
>VIAB01000039.1:686131-696674 GCA_009801035.1 Oophaga pumilio
ATCGGGGGTGCGGTCTGTATCGGGGCGTGCGGTCTGTATCGGGGGTGTGGTTTCTATCGGGGTATGTGGTCTGTATCAGGGCGTGCGGTGTGGTCTGCATCGGGGTGTGCGCTCTGTATTGGGGTGTACTCTCTGTATCAGGAGTTGTGGCCAAGGTCTGTAAAAATTTTGGACCGTCTGTGAATACTTGTCCAGTTGTCCAGATGTAGGCTTGCTCCCCACTTCTGCCGGAATAGGTGTTATGCAAAATATGTATAAAATCCGGGATTCCTCATCACACATGTGAGGAAAGGCAGGTATGGACTGGAACTGAAATTCAGCCCTGGCATTTGAAGTCACACAGGCCCATGTTGTCCCCATTCCCAAGCACCAGATGGGATATATTACTAATATTACCCTGGATGGAGGAAAGCAAGATTAGCTACAAGACCAATATTTCTAATGATACCCATGGCATTCTGGGGTAAGTGCCCCGTCACAACTCTTTACAGTATGGGTGTCTTGACAACACGGATTCTGCTAACAACATAGCAGACATGGCAGCCCACGACCAGACAGGCCCTTCTGGCATTTGCCAGAATTGCCAGATGGCCAGTCCGGCCATGTATTATTCCTCATCCGTAGATCGCACCGAGCCATCTTTTATAAGTGCAGCGTGCATTATCCCGCACACAACATCATCATCAGACTGCAGCAGACCGGTGGCGTGGCGCTATAAAACCACGGGCAGATTTTTATCCCTTGGCTGCTTCTCCCTCGTTGGAGCCGCAGCTCTTCAGATCCTATGAAGCGTGATGTTGAAACGCTGCATTTATCAGCTGAGAAGAAGGAATCTGCTCCTGGATCCCAAGGTCTTTCTTTCTTATTTTCCTGGTTGCAGAACAAAAAAACCCTGACGGCATATGTACTAAACCCATGCCACACGACTACACTGCGGCGGGGGATGAATACATAAAGGACTTCACTCCTGGAGAATATGAGGCACCTGAACCAATCACAGTACAATGGTCACAGAAGAGAATTTTGATTTTTTTAATTTTATCAAGGCCATCATCTCATATCTGTACTGATAATGGAGATATTTCATTATTAACCATCTGCTTTGCTGACATGTTCTGCCACAATTCACTTTTATGGGAAAACAATTATACCATTTGTTTACCGGTCGGAAAAACCAGACGGCATATAAAAACTGTGCAGACCCAGCTGGGAGTATCCCAAGACCGAGAGCTGAAATACAAGGAGGACATTGTGAAATCCATGAGCTAAAGTGAGTTATAGGCTTCTGTGACGCCAACGGGAATTATTCGGCTGTGATGGCGCTAAAATTTGATTGGTTGTGATGTCGCTGGGAATCGATCAGTTATGACGTCATCAGGAATCAATCGGCTATGATGTCACTGGGAACTGATCAGCCTATTATGTCACTAGCAATAGATTGGCTGTGATGTCATTAGGAATCAATTGACCAATGATGGCACTGGGAATCAATTGACTGTGATGTCACTAGGAATAGATCTGCTGTGATGTCACCAGAAATCCATCGGCTGTGATGTCACTGTTTAATAATTGGCAATGATGTCACTACATATTTAATGCCAGTGATACCACTAGTTATCAACTGGCCATCATGTCACTAGCAATCGATCAACAGGGATATCACTAGAAATCCATCAGTCATGGTGTCACTAGGAATCAATCAGCTGTGACGGTACGCATAGGTCGCCATTGTTCTCGGCTGCACGGGTCCTGATGACACAGGATGATTCGCTGTTGAGAACGAGGACCTTTTGAGCAGCGCAAACAATCATTTCATCCATAGAAAAAGCGCTTTGCTCTTTGATCATTTGATCAGCATCTTGATCGTGAAACAAGTGTTCCTTGGAAAGCTCGGTCACAGTAATCTTCCAGTGTAAATGGACCCCTACTTCAGGTTGCAATTTCTTCTCTAGGAGGTTTATGTTTTAGAAATATTAATGACATTGTGCAGGATTAGGAAATCATGGCTGCTTTCTTTCACAAACAGCGCAAAACCTGTCCTGAGGATGTGTCTGGTACATCTCCGCTGCAAAAAGTAACTGTCCTGCAATACCAGGCACAACCTGTGGACAGAAATGGCGCTGTTTTTGAACGGAAGCAGCCATGTTTTTTTAATGTTATACGTCACCTTAAGAAATCCCGATCTGTTGTACCGTAGTCTTTAACTACTGAGCAAATACTGAGTTTCCATACCCTGCACTGGACAACGGAGACCACGTGCCCACCTCAGGACCTTCGTAGGAACCAGCCCTATTAAAATTAAGGGATGATTTTCAATGGCAAGAGTGGACAATCCCCTTGGTGTAGGCCTTGTTTTAATATGGAGAAGTTGCAAATGGGATGTAGAGTGTTTAAAAAAAAAAAAAGACATGATTACTTTATTGCAAGCAACAGCGCCATATGTGTCCAGTGATCGTGTCTGGTATTGCAGCTACTTTAAAGTGATGGGGTCTGAGCTGCAATACCACACACAACCTCTGGGGAGGAGCGATGCTGTTTTTGAAAGAAAGCAGCCTATACAACCCCTTTAATAATATGATTTACGAAGGTTTTGAAGCAGAATAATTACCATTATATGAGATTATTTCCCCCGACTTCACCATAGCACACGTCTCCATTACTAAAGAGACAATTTGCTATTTTATAAGAATTTTCGCAGCATTCTCATTACATTGTAATTCCTTACAAAGTGCATATATAACTCTCCATTGTCACGTGCGGGTTTTGTTTCACGGAGCACAAAATCGCAGTGTGACATAATTCATAGTAAATAATATACTCGGCAACTAGTGACAGCTTCAAGACTGTAGTCATAAAGACTTATTGCTCTTTTGTGCCTTTGTTTGTATGTGTATATGCAATTTACAGAGAAACTCCGACTAAAGAGCTGATAAACGAGCATCCTGAAGCTGCGAAACGCGTCGTACCTGTGCACATGCATCTATCTGTATGTACATGGAGCGATTCTGACGCTGGACATTGAGGTTTTGTCATGAGACTGCACGAATGTGACATCAAACAGACTAATCGCGCCATTTTGGGCAGAGGCCGGAATCGCGTCAGTGGATGTACTGTATAGGTCATTAGTATGGACTTTCGCTTCCATACTCTTTCCAAGAATCCGGATTTAGTAAGAAATAACTCTGGGCTGCTCTGACGTGAAGCAGTGGGTTAAGTGATTCCTGTGCACATCACTGACTCCATCCCACCATTATAATCTGACACTTTGTTCTGCTTTACGCCCCTGTAAACATCGGGTAGGCAAATAATGGGATTAATGATCCTGATGCCTGCACAGCTTGGAGGGATACCAACAGCAAGAGCCAAAAACGTAAAAGAAAAAGAAGAATGTAAGTGATTGATGGCAGAACTGGAGTGTACAAAAATTCTGAAAGAGTCCATTCAACTCATCACTCAGGAAACTTCCAGGGTAGACAGTCTGTGGTCTGGATGTGTGCCACGGAGAATGTGCAGGTCAAAAAGCTCTCAATCGTCACAAAGGTGATGTTCTCTAGCAGATGTTCCAGGGTAGACCATCTGTGGTCTGGATGTGGGGCGCAGAGAATGCCCCAGGTCAGAACACTCTCAATGGTCCCAAAGATGATGTTCTCCAGCAGATGTTCCAGGGTAGACTGTCTGTGGTCTGGGTGTGGGGCATGGAGAATGCCCCAGGTCAAAAAGCTCTCAATTGTCCCAAAGATGATGTTCTCCAGCAGATGTTTCAGGGTAGACTGTCTGTGGTCTGAGTGTGGGGCACAGAGAATGCCCCAGGTCAAAAAGCTCTCAATGGTCCCAAAGATGATGTTCTCCAGCAGATGTTCCAGGGTAGACTGTCTGTGGTCTGGGTGTGGGGCACAGAGAATGCCCCAGGTCAGAAAACTCTCAATGGTCCCAAAGATGATGTTCTCCAGCAGATGTTCCAGGGTAGACTGTCTGTGGTCTGGGTGTGGGGCACAGAGAATGCCCCAGATCAGAAAACTCTCAATGGTCCCAAAGATGATATTCTCCAGCAGATGTTCCAGGGTAGACTGTCTGTGGTCTGGATGTGGGGCATGGAGAATGCCCCAGGTCAAAAAGCTCTCAATGGTCCCAAAGATTATGTTCTCAAGCACCAAATATAGTTCAAACTTAGCCTTTCATCATCTTGGGTAAAAGATTCATAGCTATGATGAAGGGTTTTTCTACCTGAAACGTGTGAGCATTATAGTTTTTTTTTAATATGCGCACATTTTCCCTATTTTTTATCCTACATGATTAAAGACTAAGTTTTAACCACTTTCCTTTGGTGCTGGAGAACATCCCATTTTGGACCATTGATAGTAACTGGAGTTTAAGGTACTCTGTAAAAAAAACATGTTATAAAATGGAGCTTCAACATCTAAGACTTATGTCCTCCTAAATGGAAGAGGGGTCTTTTAACTCCTACGTGCACAAGGACCCCAGGTGTTACTGCCCTTGTCTGTCTGTTCTTCAGCCACCGGCTGACCTCTGCTCTGTCTGTTAAGACCACTAATAAGATAAGTCGTCAGAACCCTCTGATTTCAGGAAGATCAGTTGGCTGTGTATTGTGTACGGGGACAGGAACAGGAGAGGACCCTTGTGCAAGAACAATATATGGGCCCTTTGCTATCTAATAGCTCATCATAATTCACAATTCCACGTGATTTGGAGGTGGGAGTTGGTCCCCTTACTTTTTGGGCCTCTGTATAGGTTGGGATCTCCCAATTGTCCCCCGACAGGATCAATTCAATTGCCCCAATCCTGATGTTCTTCAAGGAGATAAGCTTCTGCCAGATGATGTAGAGAGATGATGGTCTGTTGAGCCGAGGGTTCCTGTGTATGGAGAAGTCGAAGGATCGTTTGCCTGATAGCTATCTAGTGTGTGTGATCGGCTTTTGTTACAAGTGTCCATATGAAGCCTTTAACGCTTGCATGAATTTGCAGTTCTGATAGACATCTGTTGTCTGTAGGAAAGAGGTGGTGGGCCCCATAGCAGCTACATGACATCTGTGCCAGTAGTACTACCCTTGGGTATAGTCATCAGCTTATCACTCTCCGGGTTTTCTGTGCTCGAATGTCGTAAGGAATGCTCTGACACAACACGAAACAATGTATAGCCTCTATACTGCGAAACCTCTTTGAGAAGATCACCCCGTTATCCAAGACAAATTTTCAGTTCCAACATATGCTATGCTTACTGGCCATTACTAGCCCTAGACCACAATTTCAGGTGGTAATTTCTGGAAGGTTTCGCCACCCTCACATCTCTCCACCTACAGATATTATAGCCACCAAAATGATTGTTGTGGCTCGTTATGGTTGTAGTATAGTGTACTGCTCGTTGGAAGTCAACGCAAATAATGTAGATCGCTGTTACAGCATTTACTGGGCGCTCTACTGGTCAAGTTGGCAGCTGCCGTTTACTATTATTCTTTTTGCAACAGAGTATTTTTGGTTTTACTGTGCTTTTTTGTGTTTTCAGCTGCTACATCTGTGTAGTATATCCGGGATTCTCGGTGCACATGATGTCACCCATTTCGGTCCATTTTCCCAAACTGGGGAAAACAGGGAACACATAGAGACATAATCGATGCCGACGTTATACATGTATGGCATATACATAGTGAGACGAGGAGGACGAGCGAGGATATATTACTGCACCAGTCGTTCATCATTGGCTACATTTCCCTTTGTTATTATTTGTGGAAATTTCCAGCCTTGTATAATTGTTAACGATTACAAAAACATCACTAAATGCGATGTGCCAGCGGGCGACAGGAAAGGGTTAATCCGAGCGTCTGGGAGTCTCGCCCACCATCCTGTACTTCCACCAATAAGCTGAAGGACTGGAGAGAAGCAGAGAGCAAAAGAGACAGAGAGAGACAGAGTCAGGGAACTCGCAGAAGAAAGAGAACAGAAGAGAGGAGCTAAGAAGAAGAAGAAGAGGAAGCCTTGGAAAGAGAACCAGAGGAAGCACAAAGACCAGAAAAGACCTTGGGAGACTGATTCTGTAAGACACATCCAGATCAATAGATGACGAGCAGTTGAGCTGCAGGTAGAAAGCAAGAGAGAAGCTGTAAGGTTGTGAGCTGGTATCCGAGAGATCTCCTTCACAATAGAGGGGAATCTGCTTCTTCCGAATTCCATTGACGAAGAACCCAGTACTCTACTGCCTTTGGAGACTGAGAATAGTGGGGAAGGGGCCTTCTTTTTTTCCACCCCAAAGACTATGACTGTGTGTAAGTCTAACTCTTTATCATGCCTACAGACTGCCAAGCCAGGCCCGCCGCCTCCGCCTCCAGGTGAGGTAGCCACAGACTCAACGGCCACCCTCAACAAACTGGCATTGGCCACAGGTGGTGCAGAAAAGTCCTGGCATCGCTGCATCTTCCCCTTCGGGGCTGTGGCATTGGTGATTGGTATTGCTGCCACATGCATTACTTTCAAATTTCGGGGGCCCCATATGGACATAGCCAAGGCGGTGTCAGTGGCGGCACTAGCTGCAGGCGCGGCATTGTTGGTGGCAGCCTTTTTGTGCTGGAGGTCCCGGCGGGAACGACAAAGAAGAAGGAGAGCGGAGGCCGAAGCAGAGGAACAGGGGGGGCTGTAACTGGAATTCTTCTTTTATTTTTTATGCAGCAGGGACAAACGGTACTCCGTCCTGTGGTAGACCCCCAGATAAAGACTCTTCAGAAAAATTGGGGGAGCAGAGTACTGAATGACTTCAGAGGAATGCTGGTATCATACCCGCAGTGCCCATTAACGTGTGTATTCACTGTCACAGAAGGTGGGTGGCATGATGACTTTCATTGATATGCTACAACTAATGTCAGAAACATGATTATGTCAACATTATCCAAACCGACAACGTGAATAATTTCCGTATTCGGTGCTCAATATTGTTGTAATTGGCCATGTTTGACCGGCTTTCTCCGAGACGAAATAATCACCCATGATATAAGCTTCACCCACCAGTGCCTGCACCACCAACCTTAACCTCCGCCCTACAGAACATATCATAAATCCCCCTCAACGTCATGTAAGGTGGATAATGTTCACACCACCCACATTTCTGACATAATCCCTAGTATTTTGAGCCAGACTAGTCCATACATTGTGGTTAATTATATGCATGTTACGGGAAAACCTATCTTTTCACATCATATCATTGCATTTTTTTTTTTGTGAAGGCTCTTGGGTCACCAACATTTCAAAACCTTCTGGAGAAGAGTGAATATGCTGCTTTTGGGGTGAACGTGGGCTGTGCTGCAAACTGTGAGTGCCTTATTGCCCTTCGAAGGATGCTGCCCGTTTTCTCCACCATCTGTAAAGGAAAAGAACTCGGACTAATGTTGTTTTGCTCTGCGGGATCTCCAGCTTTCTCAGAAGTGGCCTTAATATCTCTTTCCCAAGAGGCATTTGACTAAGTGTTTCTGTGTTTCTTCATGTGGCACTTAAGATGGAAATGTTGACAATCCTCTTGCTGACCCCAGATCAGTGACTTTGGCTACCTGGAGGACAATACCATTGGCGTCACCATTCTGTCCTATGAATGCAAACTACAAATATCCGGGATGGTCTATCTTCTGTGAGGGAAAAGTCCCTCATCTTATAAATTGTTATGTGTTTTAGCTGATGTTGCCTGATTTTTGTTGTGTGCCCGTTCTAGAATTTATATGTGTGGAGTGGGCACCTCATTAGACTATTCGATAAAGTTCGTAAATCAGCAGCAGCCTTTTTACGATAATGTCCTACTTGTGTACTGAACCATACAAAGACTTAAAGGGGCACCTAACCTAAAGTATAAAGTCTATCGGACCACCACTTAGAAGAGTAGGCGCTCATATCCTTCCTATAAGGATCCTAGAGGTTGTCAGAGCTAGAGATAAGATGGATATAGTAGTAAGGCAGACATTTTTATATACTGCCAGCCAGCCAGCCATCTAACTTGTAAGGGGGTTTCCTAACTTTCCACCGATGGTAAATGTTGGCGGATAAAAGATCAGACATATTGGATTCTAACATGCCCAATCCATTAGTTTTCAGGGAAGATTAGCTATTGCCAGAAGCAGCTGGCAGCGACTTACCCCATTAATAATACATGCACGTTCAGCCAAGTGTGCATGTGTATGGGAGGTCGGTAGAGACAGCTGTCAGCCAAAAGCTATCCCTCCCGACGTGTTTCCTTGCAAAATTAAGTTATTGTTTACGGAGTAGTTAAAAGACCGCAACGTCTCAGTGATCTCTGGCCGCAGCGTGTGAACGCAGCAGATATCTTTACAGTAGCCCTGCACCTGCGTGTCCATCACATGACAAGGATTGATTTTCATACTCTAAAAGCAAAACCATTCACTGAGGGCAAAGATTTTGACAATTTTCAAAAAATGCAGGCTGGAAGCGCACGTGCCATTTTTTTTCTGTAGTTTTGATTCTGCTTTTTTGATCCAACGCCGGAAGCGGATTCAGCAGGAAGGAGAATTATATGTCCGTCCTCTTTATTTCCAATTTCTTTGGAATCCACTATTGGCTTTGGCTCAAAAAGTGCAAAAAAAACTGCAAGTGTAATTCCAGTCTAATTTTCTTCCACTTCCCTTGGCACTAGATATGATATATAGGGCTGCCTATTGTTTGGACACCCCTCCCCCATTCATTTTTTATCCATTAACTGATTTTTTTTTTCTTTCATTTATCTCATTATCTGTTCTCTGCCAATTAACTCTCTGCACACTACATTAAATACAAAAGATTTGTGAGATTAAACAGCACATTAGCATTGATATACATAATTAAAGGAGATAAGTCCACTCTGCTTTTTACTAAATAACTGTATACTTCATGAAATAACAGTTTCGGATCACCTCTTCTTAGAACCCTATGTCGTGCTGTTTCTCTATAATTCCTGGTGGAAATGTATAAAAAAAATTGACAATAAGGGGTTACCATTACCCTTGTCATAGGGGTGTGTCCCTGTATGGCTGCACTGATTGGACAGTGTCAGAGTGTACAGGGACACACCCTCAACTTGTAACAACCAGTTATTAATTGATTCATTAATTTCTAAGAAATAACGGAGGATCAGCACAGGATACAATTATAAGAAAAGATGCTCCCAAATTGTTATGTTATGGGGAATACAATGATATCCTAAAACTAAAATGTTAGAAGAGGTGACAATTTCTTGAAATGAGTGTGATACCTAATAGGAACATTAGACTATTCTATTTTTTTTAAATAATATTTAACCACTTGAGCTTTTTTTATTATAGGGAGAAGTCCACGCCTTCAGTATCTTATACAAAAAAATTGATGTATGTCTATAGATTCTATGCAGACTTATTTGTATCCATGGTAACAGACTACAAACAAACCCTTTGTAGTCTGATCCTGCCATGTCACTTCTTTCTGTCTGTCCTATACGTTACAGGGGTCTTTTTTTTTATTGGCTTGGGAACAAACACATCAGTAGAAAAAAAATGGATGTAGTAAGGATGACACCTAAGAATAAAAACGGTGTGTTTCTAAAATGCACTTAGATCCGATTTCTTTTAACTGAAGCAAAAAGGAAGCAAATCGCAAGTATTTCAATTGGCGTCCGTGTTTCACGGATCACTATTGACTTGTTTGGCCGAGTCTGATCCACCAACGCGACTCAGAATAGGACCTGCTGTGAGTCTCACGGATCTCAAGCTCGGTTCCATGAATTTCATGGATGAGTGTATCGATCCATAAAACTTTATGTGTCCGCTATGGGTCTCTTATGGTTGAGGTTCTAATAGATGCATTGAGGTCAATAACGTTTGACAGCTTGAAGGAGTAGATAAAAAGGTCTGCCGTTTCCAGAAACAGCGCCACTCTTGTTCACAGACAGTATCTGGTATTGCAGCTCATCATCAAAAGAGTAGTTCAATGCCTATGAACACTAGTTACATTCATTCTAGAAATAATTTTAGCAATAAAGGACATTTTCTCTAATTTTATACCCCCACTCCCAGACTCGGTGAATATCCAATTAATCTTTTATAATAGTTGGAATCCTATAGCCGCCCTCCAAAGCGGATGAGTCAGATGCACAGACAAATAAGTTCTTGATGGGAACACATCAAGTAAGTGAATGAATCAGCTCAGAAGTCAATGGTAAATAACGACAGACTGTGCTCGGATCAACGAGAGCAGATGCCGCCGGAGCCCGTCACTGGGCCTATCGGAAGAACTTCAGAAAAGCACGGATGTAAAACATTGGGTATTGCTATACTTTTATCACATGTTAGCGCTAGTGTCACATACATACCAATAGATGGTTCGGCCAACAGTCTAATGTGTTTGGGACCCCTGGCAGATGATGTTTGAGGACTTAAAGGCGTTTTCCCGTGGACAAAGTTCATTTTAATCAATAGATCTTGGAATAATAATAATTTCCACAATTGGATGTGTTTAAAAAAAATCTTCCTGTGCTGAGATAGTTTTATAAATGTGCCCCTGCTGTGTACTGTGTAATGGCCGTGTC
>VIAB01000040.1:64708-75571 GCA_009801035.1 Oophaga pumilio
TCAGAATTCATTTCTAACACATTCACAACAGCCCTCCCACTCTGGGCTAGTCCCAACCATTAACTCTGACTGTCTCTACTGTTAAACAACACACATTATGAACATTACTAACACAAATCACAATTCACATGAAAATTACTCTTGTTTCTTCAAGGGAGGCTAAGTTCATCTCCTTTCACCTCCACATATTTAAGAAACATAGAGAAGATTTTTTTCTGTGGAATTTTGTATGAATCCAAGAGAGAAACAATTATGGCATGCTCCATTAGATTCTGTACTTGCACAGTAAGAATACATCCAACTCCATACATGTGGCACCCAAAGAAACAGTGCATGGTACCATATGCTTCAGTTCTAATGCGTTGTACTGTTTAATAAGTGTTTTATAAGCAGGGGATTATCATTAAAGAACTAGGTGTCTCTAGCCTCCTGGTCCAATCACGCCTGACAGAAAGTTGCTAATTAGTTCTGTAATTAGTGGTGTGGGCGGGGTTGTACAGAGCTCAGCATTCCGAGCTCTGCTAAATCAGCAGAAGAGAAAATTCTGATTCTATCATATCTGCAGCAGAGAAAACTGTGATTCTATCACAACTGTTGCACCCTGTAAACTAAGTGACACATCACTGAAATCAGGGTTTCTGTCCATACATCATTCTGCTCTCTGATTACAGTACAAAAACCTGCTGACAGAATCCCTTTAAATGATAATCAATGGGGTCATGCTGCAACCAGCTAGTATAATATGACATTAGAAAAAAAAACTAACGCTGTTGGCTTTTTGGATGCAAGTTGCACATAACTTTACCCCCCATTGGCCTACATTTCAGCCTGTAATCAGCATGCGACTGCATTTTTTTCAACTATATCCCAGCTCTCAAAATTGTTGTGCAGCAGGAAATTGCAGACACGTCATCCATATGTACCCTAGCCAACTATTGACTTCTGTAGTTGATTATAGGAACCCCAGTCCAACACTGCGGCTAATGACTAACTACACAAACAGAGATACAGTTATTAGATCTACTGTCAAATTGATGGGTTACAAAGACATGGACATGGGTGTGCCAGGTCCGCCAAAGTGAGAGTCACTTTTTGTGGTTCCTGGTTTTGCCTAATAGAGGGAATCTCCAGCAAAGAATCCTATTAAAGCCTGGGGCCCATTGTTGTTTCTATCAACCATGATCATATTCTGCTATTACTCACTCATTGATAACTATCTAACTTGCATTGCTTGATCAGCTACTTTGTGATACTTTTCATGCATTTGCTCTATCTGTGATTTTCATATAGATTACAGGCAGTGGCGTAACTGTAGTCCGATGGCCCTGGTGTAAAATTTGGACCTTGCCCTTAACCTACATGTTGCTCAGATTTATAGGCCCGTGTAGCATTCTAGATCCTATAAGGACATACGTGTTCGCCCCTCATGTAATAATGTCCCTTTTCCTGACTCATTCTTGAAATAATCTCTCCCATCCTGGGATTTATGCTATAACATTTTTCCCCCATCCTGAGCCCCTTCCTGGTATAATTTCCCCTATCTTGGTATATTGTCTATATTCTGCTATAATATTCCCCATTCTGCTATAATGTCCCCCATCCTGGTATAATGTCCCTATTTTGGTATAATATCCCCCATTCTGATATAATATCCCCTATCCTGGTATAATGCCCCCATTCTGGTATATTGTCCCCCATTCTGGTATAATATTGTGGCACCCCAGGAGTCCGGTTGCCACAGTGGTATTGCCTCCCTCACAGGGGGTGATGTCATGCCTGGAAGCAAGGAGGGGCCCCCTTACCAGGTAACACCAGCATCCAGCACTTTTCCTGACTCCAGACCAGAAGGGGGAACTCTAACACCCAGTTTCAGGGGAGCTTCCCTATAAGTTCTGGCCTGGAGGCGGGGATAGAAAGAGTCTGAGAGAGTGAGAGGAGAGAAGTGTAGGAGAACCTGGGGAGTGGAGCTGTAGCCAAGCTCACCCCAGAGTTGAGTGCTAGAAACCGGACACTGGAGTACGTGGCTGCGCGGGCACTGAATTCCCGGCAGCTAAATCCAGAGGGCAGGGGACTTCAGGTCTCCTGGCCCTATCTAACACCCAGCGGCACAGGAGCATATGAGAGCCCGGAGCTGCCACGAGGAGCAATACCGTTGATAGGCTCGAGCTGCCTGCCATACGGGCAAGGACTTAAGGACGAGAGAGCAAAGAGGCCTGGGCATAGCTTTAGGCAGCAAGGACCTCAGAGGACAGCGCAGTAGGAAGGCCTCCAAACCCACCTGGCTGAGTGGATTGCTTCCAGGCTTCCTGGATCTCAACTACCATCTGTTATCAGTGCCCCGATTTGCATCTTGAATCATCAAGTAAAGGAAACTACAGCCCTTGTGTCTTCCTGTCATTCCTCGCACCCTCAGTCCTGCACCCCAACGTCCACGATCCCTTATAAAAAAAACTGTACCAGTAGCCCTGGGGCCCCGCTCCACTTGTGGGGAGCAGAATCATCCCAGCTGCATCGCCATCTGCCCCAGCAGTCTCCTCTATGCAGCGTCGGCCATCCGTTGCCGAACACCAAAGGTGGCGTCACAACTTAATCCTCTATAAACTTTTACCCCTCATTTTATTGCACTCCCAGGGCCACGGACCGGGTCTTTGCTGCCGTGACCTTCCCTCCAAAGAACTGTCTGACCCGGACCAAGTTCCCCATGGTCCTAGAGGGAAACGCAATATCCCCTATCCTGGTATATTGTCCCTATTCAGGTATAATGTCCTGTATCCTGGTATAATGTCCCCTATCCTGGTATATTGTCCCCCATTCTGGTATATTGTCCCTCATTCTAGTATAATGTCCCCATCCTGGTATAATGTCCCCTATCCTGGTATATTGTCCCCCATTCTGGTATATTGTCCCTCATTCTAGTATAATGTCCCCCATCCTGGTATATTCTCCCCCATCCTGGTATATTGTCCTTATTTTGGCCTTATCCTTATTCCGAGGATGCACATCGAGGTGAAATTGACGTTTGCGGACTCCCCTCAAGCACGGGCCTGGTTGCACCCTCTGTGACCGAGGTCATTATGCCACAGATTATAAGGCTAGATTTATATACAAGGAAGAGGGGGGCCATATCTCAGGAACGCAGAGGTACAGGAAACAAATAACAATACCAGATTCAGGAGAACAGTGGCATTAAAACCTGGTAAAACACATATTAAAGGCATCTGACACGTCCTCTTTAAGTCTGATCATATTATAGTTGATATGGCATATCCTGGATAACAATGCACATTATTATTATGTCTCCCATTTGTAGAGCTGGCTTTCTCTTAAATTGCAGAGTTCCTGCAATTCGTTGAATAACACCATAGGCTATTATAGTATTCATTCCACAAAGTAATAAAAGTAATGTCATTTTTGCTCAGAAATTCTGGTATCTATTTCTATGTTGTGCCAGTAATTAAATTATTCAATGTCTGCAAAGGAGAATGTATTATTTTGCGGCCGCAAATTTTTTTTTTAATGTAAAACTAGGAGGCAGTTTTCATTTCCAGCTAATGTACGGTTACATAATCCTGATACAATTGAAATGGAGAGAAGGAGAGAGGTGAGATAAATTGTGGCACTTACAGAAGGCGCTATGGGGGGCACCTGAGTCAGTTTAACAAAAATTTTCAACAGTGGCATGGCGTGGGTCGCCAAAGCCCAAGGCAAAGCGAGTATTTTGTGCCTCCGAACCCCTGGACTGTTATCCCTCTCTGAGTCCCTTACATCCAGGGCCGGTGTTAGGGGCAGGCAGCTGCCTAGGTCCCCTGCTCCTCCAGGGGCGCCCAGCCAGTGGCAGCTATGGGGCCTGTAAGAGGGGAAAGGCGCTGCCCTCAATTAGTTATGCAGAGGACAAGGTCACCAATAATAATTATGGGGTCCGCTTGAGTTTGATATACAGAGCACAGCAATCATTGAAAAATTCAAACAGGTCAAATCTACTCAATATAACTGCAGATACAGTGGATCACCCAGGCCCCGATCCAACAAAGTGTCTACACCAACATTGCACCAAAATTGTATGCATTTTGGCATTTTGATGCAGCTTCACCAAAATGAGCAGCGCTGGGGAGCAGATGGGGCGGTAAAGGGAGTGGCACTACCTGCCCTTCCATCAAATTCATTAATAGTGGTGACGTCTCTTATTCCAGAAATGTTACTCCAGTCTCTGAATGCTTTGAAAAGCGTCGAGAATAAATTACGTATCTGCCAAACTTCAAGGACATCAGCTGGCCTTTCTTACCAGCAGCGCAGCAATAACCGCTCTTCCACAGTACATCCTGAAACACATTTATTTTATAGCTTTTGTACTATATTTTATTTTTGATTTTCTAAAATGAAGTAGTTAAACCACATGCAAAACGCGATCTGGAATGTAAGCAATGCAATAAGCTGATAATGTATAAGCAGATAACTCAGAGCGTTGCAAATAGCAAGAACCCCGCTGTGCGGTAATTGACATTAATCATTCACATTCATTGCTACAGTGGGGTAAATAAGCGTTTGATACACCGCCGATTTTGCAAGTTTTCACACTTACAAAGAATGGAGAGGTCTGTAATTTTTTATAGCGCCGATTTTGCACCGCGCCATAAATGCTACTCCAATACGGTAGCAATACGGCACTCTATAGATAGTTAGAAGAGGTGCTCAAGTAGGGTACCCAGCCCGTCTTATACAATATAGAATAAACTTGGCACTCAAAGGATAGAAGTTTCTGAGAAAAAAGTTCCTTTTATTATGCATTCATTTGTAGTTGTTAAACGTTTTTGGTCCTTTGTCCTGGACCTTCATCAGAACAGAATGCGATATGGAGGAGGGAACCAGTGGACGGCTAGCGCAAGGAGAAGGTAAATGGCGTCGCTGCGTAGGGCAGCGCCATTTTTCCGCCAGTCGCCATGTTAAATGCGGCCATTCAGATCCCTCTTGAACTATGTAATATATGGATGGGTCAAAATATTTTTAAGGCTCATTGTCTTTTTTTGTTTTTTTGAGAGCTTTCGTCTTATATATGCCACCATATGCCAAAGTGGCATGTGTGAGACGCATATATCTTCCTTATGTATACCTCAATCTTACTTTGTAAATGTAGCATGAATACTCTTTTGTAGCCATGGAGAAATAAAAAACAAGAGGCGCTCCCTGAGTAACACCATGGGCAACAGGTGAAGGTGAATCGGAGGGTTGGTCGCACACCTGATGAGATTGTGCGCGGCACAACTACGTTAATGAGTAATGTATAGTCAGGCTCGGACTGACCCACAGGAGAACAGGAGAATCCTCCGGTGGGCCACCATCCTATTATATGGGCAGTACTTGCCACAATACAATTGATTCACTATGTATAGACAAAGGCAGCTCCTTGGAGTTGATGTTACTGTTGGGCCCTTGACATCCCAGTCCAAAACTGTGTATAATCCAATCATGGCGCTGTACTCGCACCAAAAGGAGAACTGACATAACAAGTAAAGGAGAGAGGAGTGTGGTGGATCCCGCTGACAAAGGTTAATCCAGGCAATAAGTATAAAAAACTTCCAACTTTTTGCAACGCGTTCGTAGTAGAACCTACTCGTTCTTCAAGCATCCTGAGGAAGGAGCAGATTCTACTCCAAAATGCGTTGCAATAAATTGGAAGTTTTTTCTACTCACCGCCTGGATTAACCTTTGTCGGCGGCAGCACCCAGGATCCACCGCACTCCTCTCTCCTTTACTTCTCTTGTAACCATGTCCTGAGACACAGCCATGAGTCAGTGCAGCCCAGACCAAATAGAATCATTTGTAAAAAGTTACTTGGTTCCTTGATCTCTTGCCAATCTTATTTTAAAGTTTTCCATCTTCTCGAAGCGTCACCGCAGGAGCCAACCATTGACCACAAAAGTGACATCAGTAGGGTCCATTTAGAAGCCAAATTCATGTTTCTTTGTTACTTTAATTGCCTGTAAAATGCATTTCAACGGCATTTATAGTCGTTTAGCTCTGAATCTGGAGACATACAGTATATACTCCTTTTCTGCAAAATTTTTAATTACGAGTAAATATTGGAAAAATAGAAACGCAAAACACTGCTTTGTTTCTTGCAAAACCTGCGGCACGATTATATAAATTATAACACAATTGTCCCCTGATACTGTATCCACAGATTTGGTTCCTGTAGTATACACTAGTGTACAGTTATCAATCACCAGGGAGATTGCTGACATACGGACACTGAGTGCAAGAGGTTGGCGCCAGCAAGTCACGTGACTGGGGCAGCAAACTAAATATTTGCCCAAGGTAAAGGAAAGCCTCACTATTGCTCTGATATACACCGTTCATTCAAGTGGTTGGCCACTTTTGGGGAGATACTTATTTTTTTTTAATTTTCTTTACTTAAATGGATGTATTTGGGGTTAAAAAATAATAATTTTTGTAATTGAACTTCATTAAAACTATGGCACTGTTTGGCTTTTAGATGCTTTTCCGTTTCCATGCACATTCAACTTTAACGTGGTCTATGGTCATAAATCAGTCTAGAAAAGTTCAGAAAAACATTTTAAAAGTTACAAACTCCCCGTCAGACCAGCATAGGGGGCTCACTGATGGATTCCCAGTTAAACCATTCTGGAGCCAGCAATAGACAGTGTAAAACGGAGATTGTAGAAGGAAAACGGTGCAACGTTTTTTAACGATTCTCAATTGCAAAAATTATTTTTTTTTAGCCCTAATTAAATACGTTTAAGTAAAAGGAAAAAAAATAAATCCCGAAAAGGTGGATAACCCCGATCAAGTATTGCAATAATGGGCTGCAGTAATGTCAAATCAATATTGCAGGATGGATGAAACTTTTCTTACACATCAAAGAGCAAAATAAATACATAAAATGTTTATTTGGAGGACGGCGAAGGATAAATTCAATGCAACGTTTCATCCTTTTCTGCAAAATACGGACGATCTGAGTGGATTATGACATGTACACTACCTAAATATATCATTCATCTATGCCAGTCAAGAGTCAATGGCAACTAAATCTTTCACCTTGGGATATACAACTATGGTGCTTGTGGCCAACCCAACGATCTCTAAATGTGCACCCATCTATATCACTTCAGACACAGGTGGCATCAGTCATTCAATAGCGTTGCCTTCCAATGACCTGTTATAGTAATAGGATGGCATATCGGGATGACACTATCCGGATTTCTCCAGCACAGTCATTAATTTCTTAAAAAAACCCTGTTCTTAAAGGGATTTATGATCTCCTTAGCTATTCACGGTGCATTGAAAGAAAGAAAAGCCTTTATTTAAGATACCTTCTTTCCATGAGCTGCTCCCATGCTACGAGGAGCTGGAAATCCAATCTCCCCCCAACGGTAAACGTTGCAGCTCCTCACAATTAGGTCCTTGACTTTCTGTTAGTTGGCACTTTGTAGAATGTGTATTGTCCACCCAGACTCCGGAAAGGCACAGACTGCATAAAACACACAGGCGCTGGCACCCTGACAGCACCAGTTTATTTTACCCAACGAGGAGGAGAAATCGGCAGCATCTTAAAGGAGATGAACATTTTTTTCATTTGTCTTTTGGAAGAAGAGGGAACGTTCTTTTCCTTGGTGGAGCGTTCATGCCATGCACAATAGCACCTTTCATACGGACCCCGCTGTTAAGCCGGGCTCCTGATTCAGAAAGGCTGGACAAGATTAGAGTAATTGCTCCTGACAGCCCAACATGTCACAGAATGCCAAGCAGTCTTGCAAGAGATTTCGGGAACTGTTTAGTAGCGGAGACGTACGACTGTTAATATTTTCATTGACCGTCTGGAGCAAATGTTGGGAGAAGCTCGTTAGCTTTTGACACTAAATCTGAGACTTAAAATGCCAGACCTTTCGCGTAAAATATCCTCCTGTGCAGGTGCGTCGCGCCAACGGGCCAACTTTTGGAAAACGCTTTCAAAGAAGTTGAAGAATGTTTGCATCATGGAAAAATTTGACCTTTTTTTACAGGTTACAATCATTTTTATAGGCCACGATCTTTACTTAGAGCCGGGTTACAATGGCAAAGCGCTGGTAAAAACAAACAATTTTGCAATGTAGTTGTTACTAAAACTCCTCAAGAATGGAAGAATTATTCATTCTAAAGTCTACTGCTCGTTGTGTAGGTTACCAACCGCCTCTGAAATCTATCACAGGAGGCCAGTCTCCTAGGTGGGGAGCGCAGCGCTTGCAAGCTCTTTCCTATAGAGATTTCAAGAAAATCCCAATGTGACCGCATTGGAGTTTATAGGGATTGTCCGGGACTTTAACATTGTTGACCTATCCTTAGGCCACTATTCCATTGACAGAGCTGTGCAGTTCCACAACTGAGCAGTTCCGGCCGCCACCGCAACCAGCTGATGGTGTTGCACCCTCACCGATCAGACACTGATGACCTATCCTAAGCATAGACTCCTCATTGCTTTTGTACCTTTTTTTAATCCAGTTTTGTGTATTTTTCGCCCTTTTTCTCATTAGTGCCATAGTCATCTTTTCATTTTGTGCCTTTTCTAGACTAACTTTTTTGTGTGTTTGTCTGGGTTTTTTTAGGTTGCCATTGCACATGAGACAAGGAGGATTGGTGCCTTTATCCAATCTCATGCATTATAGCCCAAGCACCCACATATCTCGTAACATCAAAACTGAGGTCAATAAAAAGATTAAAAAAATTAACACGTGGCAAGTAAAGTGATAAGAGTAAAATGGTGTTCACATACAACCACTAATGGTAACTATTACAATATATAAAAATATATACGGTATAGCCAATGTTGAAAGTCTGCTAATTAAAATATCATGTAAGATGTAAGGAATGATTAAATCAACAGACAATACAGACCCAGGACATTCATGATGCAGGTAATTCTGTATATCCTCCAGCACAATTTCCAATGCATGTTTCGCTCACGCTTCTTCAGGGGAAAATAGGAAGATGTGCTGTGCTATGGACAAGTTTATGGCAAATACTGCATGTTTCAATATGATGAAAGTAGACAGTAAGTAAACATCTTTATTATAAAACAAATTTTATGTCCCCTAATGTGTGAGCGGCAGTTGAAGAAGCGGAGGCCTGCGACCAAAATGTGAGTGTTACGCACCACACGCACAGCACAGGAGAATCGGGACACCGTTTATTCGTGGGTTGCCAGAGTGAGGAAGAACAACAGCCCCTACATGACTACCGTCCTGTGCATCTTACAAGAGGAGAAATTTTAGTGCTTGTATGGTGCTATATGCAGCGGGAGTGAGAAGAGCTGCTACACGTTGCCGAAAAAGAGCCGGGGTCATCACACCATGAGGGGCTGTTGGCTGAGTGTACTGAATAACTGAGGAGAGCTGTAACCATCATCATCCTCTTCATCAACTGCTCCAGTAAAAGCCGGTTTGTCCTGTTGCACATGGGGTCTGGATATTGTTTATTGAGACGGGCTGATTCTGCATCCCTTCCACAACCTTCCCCATTTTAATCTGCTAAGGACGGCCTGACAGCCGTCGAGGCCACTATGACCGTTAGCCGCCATTACGCCCCATCTGGGTGGAGGCTAACCCAAACACAAAGATAACTAAAACACCCAAAGAAAAGGTGTATAAGCTGTGGCTCAGCGGAGAGCGATGCCGACCACGTGACATAGAATCAAGAGTTTGAATCCAGACACATGACATAAAGTTCTCCATAGAACTTCATGAGCACCAACTGTCATCTCCCATCTCGGTAATAGAAAGTCTATATTCAGTGAAGCAGATTTTACTTGGGAATTGAGAATTTTGAGGATGAATGATCAGTCTAGGAGGAAAAAAAATGTGTTTAAAAAAAATTGTAAACTTTATAAAAAAAAAAAACTTTTGTGTGAGACTCATAACTTTTTTTTTTAATGTTCCCATCAATGGAAACTAAAAATGGCAATTCTGACATTTTGATTTTTTTTTTTTAATGTGCTTTAGCCATTTTATATTTTTATAGGCTCTATAGATGTGGAAATCACAAATATCTTTATTTTATTTTTTTAAACAAATATAGTATATTTTATGCTCACTCTCAAAGTGTGGAAAGAACAGTCGAACAGTCGCTATATTGAATAATATCAAATAATTTGATCAATACGATAGCTTTTATTTTTAATTTATTTTGATTATATTTACTCTTTTTACTATATTTGTTTTAATTTTGTGCTCATTTTGATATATGCATTTTTTTGCCAGTGCTTTCAGCATTCTTACAAGTTTAATGGCGTTTGCTAACTGAGCACACATAGACACGACGACGCTGAAATCTCATATTCAGTAAGTGCTTTGAAATTTTGTATACGTTCGTTTCAATGTAATATTTTATCATTTGTATATTTTCAATACATTTATTAATATGTGTAATAATGATTTAGATAAAGACAAAAATAAAATGCTTTTTTTTGTGCAAAATTCATGAATCCTGTGCCCAAATTTATTCATTTGTTGCCTAAAATTTCAGCGCATACCGCAATACAAAGAAAACGAAATGTGAAATTAAAAAATTGTAGAATGATGAATCTTAGTTCACGCATGTTGTTCTATCATAATGTCAATTCTAAAAGATTTTTTGGAGGACACCACCATCTAGTGTCAAAATCTGTAAAGTAATTTTCCACAAAGCAAAAGATGGAAGACGTTGACCCTAAATAATTTTAAGACTGACGTTTCTTATGCCAATTTTTATGAGGGGCGTGCAAGAATAAGATGCGTCAAATTAATTTAAGAGCTGAATGAATTTGGTGCATCTTATCAGTGGCGTTTGCCTCTGTGCACCTTGCAAGAAATGTTACTCCGGTCCAGGGGCGTACAT
>VIAB01000040.1:78089-90034 GCA_009801035.1 Oophaga pumilio
AACGCCACTGCTCCGGTCAGTGACATTTCTGGAGTAAGGAACCACATTTTTAAAGAATATGTCAGGCTGGCGTTGTCTCCCCCCATCCCGCTGTGGCTCCTTCACAGTTTTGCTTATTTTGGTAGAGTTTCATGAAGCGTGAAAACACCAAAAGTCGCCAAAATTTTTTGTACAACTTTGTGTTGCTCAAAAATTTTGCCGTATTTAAACATAATTCTGGCATAAACTTCATGATGAATTGGAGTCATTGGGTCTAATTAATCTTTTGTGTGTTTTTTCTTAAGATACTTTTATTTTTTTTTGCCATGCGGCATTCATTGACTTTTGTTTGTGCTAAATTCTTCAAAATAGCTGATGAATATTGTACAAAATAAAAAAGATTGTTTTATTTTTGGATTTATTTTGCCTGTTAAGCCTTGCTGTAGCTTCTCGGGATCATTGTTTGGCATTGGTTGGCCAGTCTAATGATTATCTAGTTGGTAAAATTATACATTGATCAGACATTTATAAGCTTTAATCTATATTAAAAGTGTGTACATACTAATGGATCTAACTTTACGAAGTTATTATCTTTAATGCTATAAAAATTAGATTGGGGTGGTGATGTGATAGTTTTACGGTTATCTTTGGCATACAGGCTTCAGGGGCTCCATAACAATTATCATAGTAGCACTGGCGGACGCAGACAGAAAAGGGCCCCTGTGCAAGAACAATATATGGGCCCTTTGCAGCCCAAGAGCTCCTAAAAAATGGAAAATTGCACCTGCTTTAGAAGTAGAAATGGGCCCCCTTAGCTCTTGGGCCCCTGTGCGGCCGCACAGTTTGCACCAATGATATGTCCGCCCCTGCATAGTAGTGTCACTATTCGACTGGCGAGTGACCTGGGACCAGAAGGCACCTTTCCTGGCCCTAACACTAGGGGGCGCCCTAGCTCTCCCTGTTCCCTGGGATTCTTCAGATGGCAAAGACACCGGGGCCTCCGCCCTTGCCTTATCTCCTAGAACAGCCCTTCGTCTGTCCCCTTCCCCCACCCAGGGAAGAGAGGAGCTACTGTGCACCGCAGTACACCAACCCAACAGTCAGGTGGACAAGGACAAGGGAAAAAAGAAAACTCCACTCACACAAAATATACACTCACATATAACAGAGGTATTCACCAGGGTGTGTAGGGAGGGGGAAGAAAGCAAAACAGGGAAGGATAAGGAATTTCCAAGCATACAAACCAGACAACAGACGCTAATAAACCCCTCCAGGTCTCTTTCACAACACCAACTTCTCCCACTCCAATATCATGCAGCAAGTGCTTACTCTGATGAGGACTTGGTAATCGAGCCCAGATTTTATAGAGAAAAGGAGTGGCTAACCGAGCACAGCTGAATGTAGTAGTTTTCCAATATGGCCAATTAACCCCTGTTCTTCTGGAAGAAATAAACACGTTTAATACACTGGAGAAGTGCTTCTTCTCAGCGTAGCAGGAGCAACCAGACAATGCAGTCTTCTGGCTCCGTTCCCTTGCAATAACCCCATGACAAATAGCCCCTGAACACACAGAAAAGAAGGGCCTTATATGTGCTTGTGAATAGGTTCTTACTCAGTTAAAATGAAGGTGTCTATAATTAGGGCTGGACCCCCTTCTTCTTAGAGCTCATGGTCTTCACATCACTCTTTTCTACTGAATTAAGGCTACTTTCAACGCTTGCCACAACTTCACTCACAGTCACACCTCCCGTGGTTCCTTGTCCTACTGGTAGCATATTCATCACAATTACCATATATCAGTCCCTTTCTGGCATGACTCTCCTCTTCACACTCAAGCAATAGAGACTCCCTCTGGTTTGGCTACTCCTCAATTCTTGTGGGTGGTTAAACTTGGATTCTAGAAGATGCACTCTTCAGAGTCAGGAATAAGCCGCTTTCTTTTTCTCGATTGTGGAAATCCTTTATCTCTCAGTAATGGTGGTACACCGACCGAAGCTCAGGCAAGGAGTGCTTTTCGGGTTTGCTTGCATCTCGCTCTAAAACCCTTAGGGTAGTGCACCTTAAGAGCGAAGGCTACTCACCCCTACTTCCTAGCTATGACGCAGACTCTTCTGTTGGGCAGCACAGCTTTTCCTCCTTCAGTCTGTCTGCTTTCCTCTGACGCTAGTATCTTTGTACAATAACTCTTTAAGAACACAGTGGATCACTCACTTCTAGTGAGCGGCATCTAAGACCTCTTGAGCTCGGGCATTTCTCCCAAATACACCTTAGTAATTTCCTCATTTGTCGGGTCATTGGCAGCTTGTTTACACTGCCTGATAATTGTGCAGTGTATGTGGTTTATATATAGAAGATCAAGGTCATTTGCACAACGGTGACCAGACAGAATAATTCAGTAGAAAACATTTGCTTTATAATATTGTACAAAACACATGAGGTTACATATATATCAACAATCTTTCATGAATTTGGGCAATGTCAATTACATTTATCAGTAATTGGCAGCATGTTAACAAAGACCATTTCTTTTATGTATTGGTGTACTGAAAATAAATGGTGGTCTGAGACCAAACATTGACCGACACTTCTGACTGTCAATTACTGGTTCAATAGGGCTTTTGTCAACCTTAACATAAAGACAGCAGACGAACATGTTACACAGGCCTGAACTTCATTTCAGTTGTTTTATAAGAATAGTGCTGCCCATTTCCACTTTCCCAATTCACTCCATCGGCGTAGCTGGTGTGCTTCCCTCTTAGATACTGAGCGTTCAGATTGGAATTATGGCATCCTCCGTACCACCAAGCGCCTTTAAACCTTTCTGCACAATTTTCTGGAAAATCATCATTGTCTCTGTCTTTGGTGGAGAAGGGGCGGTTGTTATGATAAATGAGAGAGTCACCTGTATAGATGATAGAAAAAGAATAAAAGCCAAGGGAAAAAATAGTGCAGGCTGGAAGATAGACGATAGCAAGCAAAGACGTGTTTAAAGTTATGGAATGCTTACGTGTCACGTGTTATTATATGTGCATGTTTCATGATTACGCACACATAGAATACCAAAAATGCATGGAAAAAGAGCGTACAATTTGCAATAAAATGGCATGCCAGTAAAGACTTTTGCTCACAACAGGGCAGCTTCTTGGCCAAATCTCAGTCACTATGTGTCATGCTTCTGGATTTGAACCCTTGATTCTATGTTTGGGGTCTCTATCTTCTGAGCCACAACACATACACCTTTTCTTTGGGTGTTTTGGGTCTGTTATCTTTATTTCTGTTGGTTTTTAGCAACAGGTGTTTTTCATTTACTCTGTCTGTCCTATCACCTTTCAGGTGCAGCTTTAAATACCTTCCCCAACTGGTGTTTCCTACTGGTGATTCAGGGTAAGCTGTCATTTAGTGGGGGCGTCATTATGTTATGTTAGGGAGCCAACCTCTGTTGTCAGGCAGGCTCAGAAAAGGGCTTTTCTTAGTCTGAACAGAAACCTGTCAGGTTCAGGTATTTGTCTAACAGGCTTGTATGCTACCAATGTGAATTGGCTTTGGCGATCATAACACTATGTTTGGACTCTTTTTTTTTTTGGGAGGGGGGGAGGTCTTACAATTGTGCTGTGGATTTTTGTTACAATGTTTTGCAATCTTAGCAAAGTAGAAGTCTCTTTCTTTTATCAAAATCACCAGCAAATCATAAACCTAAAATTGTCAAAATCTGGTAAAAAAAATATATACACCTTTACATTAATATATCTTTTTAGATTGTTGATAACCAATATGGTACCATTACAATTCTCACAGAGGCCTGACTTTCAAACCCATTTAATTTCTCTAGCACAGGCCCTGATGATAACAGCTAATTGACGGTAGGGTTGGTCGGAGTCCCGAGGCTGGTGGACCTGTTGGATATTGTAGAAAAGTGACCCCAAAACTATGGTTCTCCAAGCATAGCAAAACCTCAGGTTGTAGCATGCCACGACTGTGTGACTGTTCTAGAAGCTTTGGATATTGATTTCCCATTAACAGGAAAGACATTACCTGCGTTCCCTCCAGTGAAAGCGCCAATTTGAAGCTTATAATTGTCACCTTCTCCAGACACGGCAAAGGAAGCATAAGATGCAGAACTGATACTATTTTCAAAATCTGTCAGATCAACTCGAAATTCATGGGTTCCTAGAAGGTTAGACATGTAAAAAGTGAATGCATGAAGTTATGGACAGAGGATTCTGGAAGGGAACGGTCAGTGATGGAGAAGGTACCTGAAGAGGTGAGGTGGTGAATATGGTCATTCCCCAGCCAGAACTCACTCAGCTGATTACCAAACCCTTGCTTGTAGTCATTCCATTCTCTAAAAAAATTCACGCTGCCATCATACCGTCTCTGAAAAACCTATCAACAAGGAGAATTAAGTACCATGTACCGTTCAGGATGGACTAAGAGCTTCTATTGAGTCACTTAGAAGAAGTAAAAGCTGTTTCATCACTCACAATCCATCCTCCGCCATCTGTGTCCATGTCACACAAGACTGTAAGGGGAGTTTCTCCATCTGGATATATTTTGTACCAACCACTGAGGAAATTCCCCTGTTGCCGCAATTCCTTGCAGTTTCGAGAAGCTAAAATAAATAAAAGGTTGGTGTGGAAATATAATGAATAAAATGTAATAAAATATTTTTACCAATAAGCATGTCGAAAATTCTGTGCTGATTTCTTAACTCATCACCGCCACAGCAATTTTGCATTTCTGCACTTTTGCGTCCCACCCCCATTCTTCGAAGGGTTGCACCTGCAGCAACTGTCATACTGGAACCCCTCCCCACACCACTGAGTACAACATGTCCTTATATAATTATCATGCCAGCTTCATTGAACCATCTTCAGTAATACCAACATTTTTATCGTAGGTACACTTCACCTGTGAGACAGAATCTAAAAATCAGAAAATCCCATTGTATCATTTTTAAATAATTAAATTGCATTTTATTGCATGAAATAAGTATTTGATCACCGACCAACCAGCAAGAATTCTTCCTCTCACAGACCTGATGGTTTTCCTTTAAGAAGCCTCCTACTCTACACTCATTACCTGCATTAACTCCACCTGTTTGAACTCGTTACCTGTATAAAAGACACCTGTCCACACACTCAATCACACTGCAACCTCTCCACCACAGCCAAGACTAAAGAGCTGTCTAAGGACACCAGAGATAAAATTGTAGACCTGCACAAGGCTGGGATGGGCTCCAGGACAATAGGCAAGCAGATTGGTGAGAAGGCAACAACTGTTGGCACAATTATTAGAAAATGGAAGAAACACAAGATGACTGTTAATCTTCCTCGGTCTGGGGCTTCATGCAAGATCTCACCTTGTGTGGTTAGGATGATTCTGAGAAAGGTCAGCAAACAGCCCAGAACTACATAGGAGGACCTTGTCAAGAACCTGAAGAGAGCTGGGACCACAGTCTCAAACATTACCGTTAGTAACACACTATGCTGTCATGGATTAAAATCCCGCAGGGCACGCAATATCCCCCTGCTCACACCAGCACATGTCCAGGCCCGTTTGAAGTTCGCCAATGACTATCTGGATGATGAAGAGGAGGCATGGGAGAAGGTTATGTGGTCAGATGAGACCAAAATAGAACTTTTGGTATCAACTCCACTCTCTGTATTTTGAGGAAAAAGAAGGATGAGTACAACCTCAAGAACACCGTTCTAACCGTAAAGTATGGTGGGGGAAGCATCATACTTTGGAGGTGCTTTCCTGCATAGGGTACAGGATGACTGAACTGTATTGAAGGGAAAGGATGGATGGGGTCATATATAGTGAGATTTTAGCCAACAACCTCCTTCCCTCAGTAAGAGCATTGAAGATGTGTCATGGCTGGGTCTTCCAGCATGACAATGACCCAAAACACACAGCCAGGGCAACTAAGGAGTGGCTCCGTAAAAAGCATTTCAAGGTCCTGGAGTGGCCTAGCCAGTCTCCAGACCTGAACCCACTAGAAAATATTTGGAGGGAGCTGAAACTCAATATTGCCAAGTGACAGCCCTGAAACCTGAAAGATCTGGAGAAGATCTGTATGGAGGAGGGGGCCAAAATCCCTGCTGCAGTGTGTGCAAACTTGGTCAAGCACTACAGGAAACATCTGACCTCTGTAATTGCAAACAAAGGTTTCTGTACCAAATATTAAGTTCTGTCTTTCTATTGTATCAAATACTTATTTCATGCAATAAAATGCAAATTAATTATGTAGAAATCATACAATGTGATTTTCAGACCTATCCATTCTTTATAGGTGGGAAAACTTGCAAAATCGGCAGTGTATCAAATACTTGTTGTCCCCACTGTACTGTGTATATATATTATATTGTAATTAAATGTAATAAAAAATACCCAATTTAATCAATAATTCTCAAAAGTAATTCCAAAACATTATGTGCTATCAAAAGATGAAACACGCAAAACATAATTTTATATTATCCAAATGCAATATATATATTAGGACCCACCATATGCTGGACTTGAGATGCCTGAATCCCCCTTTTCTCCTAGAAGAAAAAAAATATTGTAAAATGAATGCAAGAGTAGATTAGAGTGGATAGTAATAGAAGATTCCCGCTACAACAGATGTAAAAAAAAGTTAATAAGAGCAACATGATGACAAATTAAAACAGCAAGAAGTCAGATTCCAGCTTGCATTTTTAGTGCCCATTTCCAATGAAAGACACAACCTGACTGATTTTAACTTGCTCCTCCGCTTTCCCTTTGCTCCAGTGTCTATAGAGGCACATTAATATCAAATTCATAGCTATTTTACTAACTAAATAGCTTGGACTACAGACTCCATATATCCAGATGTTCTCCAGAAGTCAGCCTATGCGGTTCATCTCACCTTTTTGTCCTGTTAATCCAGGAGCGCCTGCAGGTCCTGTAGTAATAAATAAGAACCTAATGAGTACCGCTGCACATTCATGTATTAGATGTCGATTGATCAAGCGATATATTGATTTTATCTTTTTTTGTGTGTGTTCTATAATAAACGGAGCATTGTGAAATATTATCCATTCTGGCATAACAAACTGACATGACTGACGTGACAACTGTTGGTGCATTTCCTAAAAGGGAAACAAATGGCAAAACCGAAAAAAACCTCATGTAAACGGTGCCTGTATTTTCCTACTGGGCAAAAGTAGCTATTATGAAATTTACCTGCAGTCATGAAGAATTTTTGAGATCTTATGGCCTCTTGTGGATTAATTTTTGTAGCGAGAACATTCAATTGTAAGCTCACTAATTATATATATATATGTACATTTTAGGTATAGATAATGTGGTCTTTTTAGCACAGGTGGAGAAACTATCTTTGTGGATATACATACTTTAGAAATTCCCATCACTAGAGAAAATCAATTTTTCAATGCAAACCTGGCTGTCCTGCAGGCCCGGCCTTCCCAGGGTCTCCTTTAGCGCCTGAAAAAAAAACCCAATAGTTATCTATCGCCACACAAATGTCCCGAATACAGTTGTCTTAAAACAATAGATAAGAAATAGTAGCCCATACATATTCACCTTTTTCTGCTGATGGACCAGCTTCACCTTTTGGTCCTAAAGGTCCTGGTAGACCCGGGCATCCTCGGAGGATAGTCAACTTCTCAGTTTCTCCAATTGCCACATATTTTACTTCTGTAAGCAAGATAATAAAGGATTAAAATTTTTGCTTCAGCTAGAGATTGTCACAATTTCATATCTGACTGTGGCCTAGGGACGCTTTGAGTGGCAGCTCAACTGCCCTGTGGGATCTGTAGTGTGCTGGACTGTGAGTAACAGTCCCGTCATCCAATCTGATCCTGTGGCGTGTTGGACTGTCAGCATTTTGATTTACTGCCCTTTTTTGAAGCTCTCTAACTTCAGGGGTATCTGACCCCGGACTTGGCCTCTGACTGTCCATTTTTTGTACTCCCTTGTCTCTACGTACCCTCCTGACAATTGACCTGGACTGTTACCTGACCACGCCTTTGTCTTACCCTCTGTACTACGAGTCTTCCTGGTATTTGACCTCAGACCTCCTGACAACCCTGTCTCACGGCTTACCCCTGAGTAGTGACTCAGCGTCACAGAGATACGCTTTGAATTTAAAAGTATTATAATCCAAACCATAAATGTTGCTTCCATCTCAGCCTTTCATATTTGAGACAAAAATAACTCTGTCCAGCTCTGACCACTGGAGGTTGAGCTATGGAATCAGTAGAGAGTGGCTGAGGTATGTTAGATCAATGATTCCCATCAGGTACGGACTGGGGCTGAAATTCAACCCTGGCATTTGAAATCACACAGGCCCATGTTGTCCCCGTCCCCAAACACCAGATGGGATATATTACTAATATTACCCTGGATGGAGGAAAGCAAGATTTACTAGCAGACCAATATTTCTAATAATACCTGTGGCCTGCTGGGTTGACGGAGGCAGCGACTTTGTGCTCCTTCACAACGCTTAACAGTATGGGTGTTTTGAGAACACAGATTCTGCCAACAATGTAGCAGACAAGGCAGCCCACGACCAGACTGGCCCTTCTGGCATTTGCCAGCATTGCCAGATGGCCAGTCCGACCCTGATTCCCATAAATATGTCAGTCGCTTTCATCAGATTCTGTAGCTCTACTTCCAGTAATCAGAGCTGGATGGAGTTCTTTGGATCTCAGTGAAATGAGCAAGATTTGCAAAGGTTTTCAAAGTCACTTACACTATAATAAACAGGGTAGAAAAGTAGCTACTATTTTTAAGAAAATATTCAGAAATTCCAACATGTTGTTGTCACAGTTTCTACATTGACTGTGGTCAAGGAGCGCTGTGAGTGACAGCTCAGCCGCCCTACGGGATCTAGAGTGTGCTGGACTGTCAGTATTGTGAGTGACAGTCCAGTTATCCAATCTTATCCTGGGGCAGGAGTGCTGGGTTGTCAACAGTTTCACTGACAGTCCTGCTGCTCACTCTGGTTTAGTCTGTGGAGGTTTCCTCAGTTGCCTCCCATCACTAATTATTTGCAAGGTATTTAGCTGGCTAGCTGCTGGTAGTCTGTGTCAGCTGTAGGTTTGATTCAAGAAGAAATGTTTGCTTGCTCTGTGTCTGACTCTGGTCTTGCTGATGATCCTGGATTTTGTTGTGACTACTCTTTTGTATTTCTCCTCCTGCTTTTAATTTACCCTCCTGGCATTTGACCCTGAACTGTTACTGGACCACGCTTTTGTATCACCCCTCTGTACGACGTGCCCTCCAAGTATCTGACTTCAGAACCTCTGACTACCTTGTCTCACGGCTTGCCCGTGAGTGGTGTCTCAGTGTCACAGTTGTCTTATGAGTTTTCAAGAAGGATATAGGATGATAAAATCATAAAATAGGACATCACTCCATTTTAGCTCCTATGGCATTGGAATGAGATGTGTAACAGATACAGGTGTCATAGTTGGATGTCCACCTACTTTCTACCACTAAAGAACTACAATTCCATGGATTTTTCAACATTGGTCTATTCCTTCACAGTTTGTGCACTTGCCTCTGTCTTGGCTCTTGATGGTTTCTCTTGTAAATGGCACAATTCTTAATAACAAGTAATAACAATGGCCCCACCTAGAGTGGCCAACCACAGCCGTTAAATGACTGCCGATAGGCTTCATGCAATCCGATCAGCGGTCAGATAATGGCCTTTTTAGACAGGGCGACAACACTTCTCCATTACATGCAGAGTGGTCAGTAATAAAATTGTTCTTTGCGGATAAAACATCATCTTATCGCCTACATGTTTTACAATGTTAAAAAACGGACAGCACATGGAGTACTCATTGGTGGCATCCGAGCGCTGTCCGTGATTTTAACAGACCAATTGCATGGATTATTTTCATCCAGGACAAGTCTTCATCATTTTTTTGCAAACACGCAGTCCACAAAAAAAAAATCTATGGACCTAAAAGAGTATGCTGGGTATGACTTCTATGAGCGAAAAACACGGACTGAACACAGAATTAAAACAGACATCTGAATGAGAGTTAAAGGAACGTGTCACCATGAAAATGCAGCCTAATCTGGCCACGGTCATGTGAATAGCGCCAAGAACACATATCCATTATAGGCTGTGAAAACTACATAAATACAAACGACTGAATAAGGCCTTTCATAGATTATTATGTGGATTAAAGATCCTAAAATATTTCTTCCACATTTTCTTATTAGAAAAGATATTGAGGAAGAGTTTGGAACATGTATTTAATGTGTAAACCCTCATCCAAACCCCATATAGGGTGCAGACGCCTGCAGAAAATGATAAAAAGCTACATTTACACAACGGAGAAGTACATTTTCACATTCATTCTCCCTGCAGCTGTTGCATGGGTGAGATCAATATCTACAGATTTTATACTGCTAAACACATATTTCTGCCATTTCCCTTTAGTGGGGTCTGCCAGCAGTCTGAGTTGGGACGAGCCTGTTCAGACCAGAGATCTCTTCCTAAAGTTTATACAAACTAAATATAACAGTATATCTTGTGTTAGGACTCGAGTGTGTAACTCGGACAATGTTTTACACTGTTATACTACGGGGCAGTTGTTTTTTTTTCTACAATCCGAATTTGATCACAAGCACCCATTCAAGTCTATGGGTGCATGTAAAAATCGGACGTCATCCAAATGCAGTCAGAGTTACGCAGAAACAAACAACGGAGAAGATGGAGAAATTTAAGTTCTCCCTCTTCTCCACAGTTGTGCTATGATTCTCTCATCCGACAGAATTGGATCACAGTAAACAGACACTCGGATCAGAGTTTGAGTAAAGTGTCATTTACATAATCGACCCGATTATCAGAACTTGTGTGACCCCGACCTGGAATGTGTAATAATAAGTGTTGTTTTTTTCATTCCTGCCTAGTATCTTCGGCTCCTTTAAGGCATTACTGACCTGGACAAGCGTCTTCAGCACTGCTAATACAGGAGACCAGGCCGAGCACCGTGAGCACAGAAGTCCACATCGTCACCACACTCACCGTCTGACTTCCAGCTATCCTACTGCAATGGGATTTTGTCTGCGCCTCCTTAGACAAACATCCGTGTGTTTCCTCATATACAGAATTGTCTCTTGATGATCTTAAAGCAGTGAATGTTGCACAATAAAGTCTTTGTGGAATATCCGGCATGTCTCAATCCTGCTCCTTTTACCTTTTAATTTGTATTAGGCATTTTCAAAGTATTTCCAAAAGCTTAGCACACACACAAGAGCGGATATTGGTCATGTGTTACTAAATTTCCATTTTTTTGTGTGTTGACATTTCAATTTCAAAATATTTGCAATGCTCATATTACACAACTTTTTTTTTTTTTTTTTTTTTTTTTTTTAGTTTATGCTTTTCAAAATTCCTGTCCAAGGACAACGTGTGGATGATCTCACTGTTAGTGCTTTGAGCAGGGGGTTGGACCAGATGACCCAGGAGGTCCCTTCCAACTCTTCCATTCTAGGATTCTAGGACTCATTCCGATGTCCTTTTTTCTTGTACAAGTGTTATCCATGTTTTTCATGGATTGCACTTGTACATATAAATATTTGTCACTTGTATGATTCAAGAGATGATTTTTTTTAATAGTGATGAGTGAATGTGCTGGGATAAGGTGTTATCTGAGCATGCTTGAATCCTAATCGAGTGTCTTCGGCGTGCTCGAATAATATGTTTCGGCAATTGAACCAACAACCTCTATAATTGCAGACAGGAGATAAAGCTATTGAGTCACAGGCTCTGGTGGTGTCACTGGCAGAATTTTGTGCACTTGATCTGTATTACAGCCACTAACTCCACAGGCAGATGATACTGAGACATAGAGATACATCGTATATAACAGTGTATTTTTAGGTCTCTGAATTCTAGAGGGAGAACAAAAAAATATTGTTTTTCTTCCCATAAAATTACTAAAAAATAATGAAAAACAATT
>VIAB01000040.1:131611-143009 GCA_009801035.1 Oophaga pumilio
ATGTATACCAGGATGGGGGACATGTATACCAGGATGGGGGACAATGCACTTTTTTTTGCAAGTGCATTGAGCTGTAGGTTGTGGATTTCTGCTAAAGGGGGAATAAAAACTGCTTTATATCTTCTTCCTTAGCGAGCGTGAACGAGCTGTGTGTGACCAGAGCGTAAGTGCGAACGGAAGTGTGTTACTTGTGATTCAGTGAAGAGGTATTTGGGAATCCGGCAGCAAATACCTGTGTGGATTGCTGAATTGTGAATTGCTGAGTGCTTCTCTACCTGTTTAATGTTATTGGGCTTTGTTAACCTATTTTTCTCTCTACGGGTTTACAGCCTCTTATTTTTACTATCTGTGTCTTTAAGTGTTAACTACTGTGGAGTCGAGAAGGAATTTTTTTCCCCAATGTGTGAAGCTTACGGTTTGCCACATGTTTTTTTTTTGCCTTCCTCTGGATCAACATGTTATGGCAGGTTAGGATAGGATATGGGTTGAACTAGATGGACTTAAAGTCTTCCTTCAACCTTAAAAACTATGTTACTATATTACTATATATACCAGGATGGGAGAAATATATACCAGGATGGGAGACATATATACCAGGATGGGCTCAAGATAACGGACATATATACCAGAATGAGCCCAGGATAGGGAACATATATGCCGGGAAGAGGCCCAGGATAGGGGACATATATACCAGGAAGGAGGACATATATACCAGGAAGGGGCCCAGGATGGGGGACATACATACCAGGAAGGAGGACATATATACCAGGAAGGGGCCCAGGATTGGGGACATATACACCTGGAAGAGGTCCAGAGTGAGGGATATTATTTCAGGATGGGGGACATTAGTACATAAGGGAGGGGGGGTAAAATGTATGTCCCTATATGATTTAGAACGCTGCAAGGGCCCATACACCCATACAACTGATCAACATGGGGGGGGCAGGTTCAAATTTTGCACCAGGGCCCATCCGACTCTAGTTACGCTAGTGCTTGAAATGAATGGTAAAACTGAACAGGAGATAATATTGCCCACACTGGTTATCAGTCTGCAGGATTTTATTTATGTTTCTGAAACAAACCAGGAGGAGGACCTTAACAATTCTTTATCTTACAGAAGTGGGGGAGGCTCCTGCTGCAGATAATTTTATTTTACCCACGCATAGGATAGTGAGGAGATGGGGCACATACTGTAGAGAATTTATTTTTGTATTTCTGAGTTTTAATTGTAATATGAGTCATACCTTAAGAAATATCTCCATGGTAAACCATTTCTACATTTCCCTACATGATTAAATATACTTTAAAGAAGTTGTTTTCACAATTAAATATTTATTCATTAGATCAAGCACAATGTTTAAATTGGAATCATTTGGAAATACATTATCCTCCCCCTTTGTGTTCTTTTTAAGCTCGCACATCTAATGTTTTCTGGTGGTCACACAAGCTCATAAATTCTGTCCCTTCAAAGTTAAATAAAATTTTCACTTTGCTTAAGTTTTTATTCACCAGGAAGCAAGAGTTATATTGTGTGCATAAACAAAGTGCATACCTGGCCCAGCCCGAGTATTGCTCAGCTTTCTCTCCAGCTCTTGTGGCTTTGTCACTCCGATTATGTGTTTGTAAGGGTGTGACAGGGACTGTCATACACCTCTCCCCTTGAAGATAATGTTTGTGACTTGTGTGGAGACACGATGGTCAGTGGGTGCTCTTGTCTGCTGGCCCGGCTGTTTTAAGAAAAACCGCATGGATCAGGCCTCATCCCACTGAACGCCTGCGTTCCTTTTCTGTGGGCAGAATACTACTCAGACAACACAGGGTGAGGATGAACAAAAGGAAATATAAAGGCTTAACAAAATATAATACCACTCCGTGGAAGCCATGAATAGCGGACTAATTATAGTAAACCCATCGCCAAAAGACAATAGACTGAAGGACTGTGATGTTGCCACCACAAAGAAAGCGATAAAGGGTTAAATATTTGAAAAAATGCAAAACTTTATTAAAGCATGACATGCGTATATAGATAAAACATGTACAGGTAAAGGCAAGGACAACATGGGTCAATGCGGGGTGTCCACACAAACCAAGAGGGAAAGGGTGAACGGACTGGTCCCAGAAACCATGACCATAAGAATCTATAGAAAAGCAGCACTATATATACCGTCTAGATATGGTTCACACGATCAATAACATATATGCGCAACATAAGGTTCTCAAAACTCATCAAAGTAAATGCCCTAGTGGACCTTAATATCATTGGTATAATCGCTGAAGAGAACTATGTGATGGATGTCAGGTGCTGCTGTGAAGGAAGGTGGAAGAGGGCACCAGAGCAGATATGGAGACAAGCAGCAATCTGCGATATAATCTATAGACAAATGCCACCATAATATCGGTAAGTTACCTCACTGTCTGGCGCTGGTCTGGGAGCTGGGACCGGTGCGTCTGCCCCGACGCACGTTTCGGAAATGAATCCTTCGTCAGGGGGCCACAGGGTGAGGGTAAAACAGTGTGGCAATACTTTATTGAACCTCCAAACAGACAAGAACAGTCCCAGCATATACTCAAGATGGTGCAAATTACAGAGTCTCACCCTTCTGCTGGTTCACCAAGATTAGAGCAGGTGTGACTTTGGGGCTTCTAGAGCTGACTTCCCCCACCAGTGGCCTCCTGCTTTTGGCGGGCGCCCACAGAAAGGAGGTAACGACAAGCTTTGGAAGCTGACAGTCCATGGAGGCATGTGGCCAGGTGACCGGAGGGTCCCAACCTGGCTTCTCTGAACATCTCCATGGGGCGAGGCGACAAGAGGGTACCAACCTGGCTTCTCCAAAAGTATTCATGGGGTCAGGTGATCGGAGGGTCCCAAGCTGGCTTCCCCAAATGTCTCCTTGTGTTCAGTGATGGTCAATGGAGCAGATCTGTATTCTTCCAGCTAGGGCCATGGTCTCTTAAGCTGGCAACCTGTAGAATGTAAAATCTGTGTTCCCCTTGATGGAGCCATGGTGCCTTGGCTGTGGTTCTGTAGAGTCTTTTTTGCAGAGAATAAAGATCTTATTTTTTTACCCAAATCTGTGATTCAGGCCATCATCCACAGGTCATGGAGAACATGGGATGAGAGTAACACTCATTGTTTCAGTATTTCATCAATCTGCACAGTTTGTCCTCCACTGTTCTGAAGGTCAACAAGCTACATGGACTTTTACAATGGGTAATCAACATATTATCAAACATCAATTGTTCAATGACCCTGCTTTGCTGTCCTCCAAAGACAGCGGACAATAACCTGTAGGAGCTGATATAAGAGGTAAACAGCAGCCATTCGTCAATTCACAAACATCAATTTAAGAGTCAACCTTCAAGATTCATATGAACAATAGTCTGACTCTTGATCCACTGAAGGAAAACACATCAATTCAAGAGTCAACCTTCAAACTCATGCAAACAATAGTCTATGTCTGAAAATATACATCTGGCATAATTAAGATTACATGCTGTGTCACAACTTGTGTATTTGATTATGTGCTTTTATTGTGCATAGAATCTCATGGGCACTAATGTGTGCAGTTAATGTACTGTAGTGTGATCAATATCTAATGTACTTGATGTTTAACATATCGGCAAAAGTCTAGGGTTAGGTATAGGGTATAGGTACAGCTAGCGCATCAGATATAGGTTAAGACTGGGAAAGGAGCAGTTGTGGGCACAGTAGATAAAGAAAATAAATTGCACAGGTTAGGAACAGTTAAACGTTCTAGAACAGCCCCAACATGGCTGGGGGAAGGGTTAGATAAAAAAGGACTTCCTGATTAAAGGGAGTTAAGATAAAAGAAGTTATAGCAGTAGTTCAAGGCCAGAGGGCTGCAGGACACAAAAGAGTAGGGACTGTTTGGCAGTATGAGGACGTCTGCCACAAATTTCAGCAGATCTTCCTGGAACGTCCGGGGCCTATGGCCTAACAGAGGTACTGAGAAGTGTGCCTTGATACCTTCCTATAAGAGGAAGCCAGAGATGCCAGTGAGGAAAGGGATAGCTCAGGCTGAAGAAACATTGGATACAACGTACTGTGCTGCTTAATAAAACTCCTCTCCTGTCTGTTAGAAGTGTCAGTCTCTTTGACAAGGAGCGCAGCACTTGTATGTTCTTTGCTATAGAGCTTGCAATTGCTATTTTGACGGTTTCCAAATACGGTCAGCTTCAGTGATCCTGAGCTTTTTTGATCTTGCAGAGGCAAAACTGTCTCCACTTGCAGCATCAGAGATCGTAGTTTAGGCCAATGACTAGACCACGGCACTTGTTCAACCTGTCAATCATGCAAAAATACAAGGAGAAAGCGCTGAGGTTAAGGAGTGGCATCCTCCTAAAAAGCAGTGTTAAGGCAACCCCTTTAAACCTTGCACGACCCGTACTTATATGCTTTATTCTGACCTTGATATTTGACCACTGGTTATATTTAACCTGCATGAAGCATAACTATAGTGGTCTCAGGGTCTGCAGTTGCTCACCAAGGAAACCTAAAAGATTTTTAAGCCCATATGGGAATACCAAAAGTATTAAAGAGCCATGATTTTTGGGTCCCTATTGGAAATTTTGCATTGGGGACCAGAAGCTTTAAGTTACACCATTCGCAAACAAGAAAACAATAAGAATTGTGTTAGTACAGTTATTCCAAATTAGAGATTATCCAGGTGACCGTGACATGGAGAACAAAGTTTACGCCTCTAAATGTCGAAGGTGAAGGCAAAGGTATAAGAGACCCTCACTTTTGAAACATGCATGTGATAATGAAGACTCACCTCAATTCATGTTCAGGACCAAATCCAACGGCTATAACAAACTTATCAAGAAGATGTACCGAGGACCCTTCTGCTTCTAAATGATTTTACAGTGAAACTCACTAACTTTTTAAAACATTTTTTCTACTTAGATTTTCCATTATTCAGAATCTCCGCAAGCTGCGTACACAGTTATGTGCCACCAGACTAATAATAGGAAAGATGTGTTACTCAACTTATCCTGGTGTCATCGGACGCATAGGTATCACTGTCCCTTAAACTTATTGGAAATAAAGTCATGGAAACTGAAGTTTGAAACAAACGCAGAAGTTTTGTAAAAAGATATTCTTCCAAGGTGGTAAAGACTTTGATCTTTTACTGATCATTACTTATACTATCAAACCAGATGTACTCTACAATTATTATATAAATTATTCCTAATATTGGAACTCATTTTTTTTGGCTTCACTCTCAGGTCTCTCCTAGGGTCCCATAGGAAAAGGGGGAACTGGAAAGTCAGTAAATTTTTCTCCCTTATAAAAAAAAAACTTTTTTGCTCATTTCTATTTCACAGATTGTTCAATATCTGTGGGATAATGAAAAAGAAAATCATAACTGCATTAATTAAATACTATTGAGCTTGGATTACTTAAGAGGTTCATCCGCACTGTAGAAAGTTCACTCAAGTGACCTGGATTTCACTCTATGAATTATCAGGACTTAAAAGCTGCACTGCTGGTCATGCAAATTATGCACAGAATTTTTAAGCAGCATTTTAGCTGTGTGTGAACAAGCCATAAATGAAAACAGACAGGCTCAGTTGCATCCATACATAGTCATTAGTGGAGTCATGTACTCTCAGCAAGGCTACTAGTCCAATGCATATTCTCATGTGTAGACAAGAAGTCACTCTCTGACTTCATGTGACTAAAGGATGACATCACATATCTTCAATGTCAGCTCTTAGGCACATCCTCTCAGTACACTTTTTTTTTACTTTACTCTGTAATGTCCCTATTGCAGCTGAAGATTTCTGCTTTATATGAAAGAGCAGCTGTATAGAAAGTGAGTCCATATAATGATTAACTACAGAGTTATACCCGTCCCCTGTACCACACCAACAGTCTACGCATATAGGTGATGTGTATAGACTCTCCAGTGTATCCTGTGAGATGGACCTTCACACTTCTAGAAGTCAACAGGGAGAAACCTATCACCAGGAGAAGACAGAGAAGACAGCCAAAGCTGCATCACATAGTTTCCAGTATATCTTATAAGATGGAGCTTCACACTTCTAGAAGTCAGAAAGAAACCTTATCATCAGCAGAAGGCAGAGAAGACAGCCAAAGCTGCATCACAGTCTCCAGTGTATCCTATGAGATGGAGCTTCACATTTCTAGAAGTCAGAGAGAAACTTATCACCAGCAGAAGGCAGAGAAGACAGCCAAAGCTGCATCACATAGTCTCCAGTGTATCCTATGAGATGGAGCTTCACACTTCTAGAAGTCAACAGGGAGAAACCTATCACCAGCAGAAGGCAGAGAAGACAGCCAGAGCTGCATCACATAGTCTCCAGTATATCCTATAAGATGGAGCTTCACACTTCGAGAAGTCAGAGAGAAACCTTATCACCAGCAGAAGGCAGAGAAGACAGCCGAAGCTGCATCACATAGTCTCCAGTGTATCCTATGAGATGGAGCTTCACATTTCTAGAAGTCAGAGAGAAACTTATCACCAGCAGAAGGCAGAGAAGACAGCCAAAGCTGCATCACATAGAATACACTGAGACTGCAGTATGAAGCTGCATCACATAGGATACACTGGGACTCTATATTGTGCTTCAGGATAGAACAGCTGTATGTCATTGATCTATCACTTTGTTGCAAAAAAATGAAAAATTTCTGGAGCGCTGCTGAGGAGAGTGAGTGTAAATTGGTGAGTCCTAATTGTGAAATATACTCACTGTTATGACTCTGCTCTGTTACACATTCCCAGTGATTGGGCTCACTAATATGCTAGTTTCATACTAGTGATCATGTGCCAACTACTTTCTCTTTCACTTTTCTGAATCCAGACCTTTACACTCAGACTACGGTAATCTATTTTAGAACACTGCTTCTTCCATGGTAATAAATAATCCTATTAAACTTGACTTCTCACCAGTCCGGGCCAATTCTTGGGAAATATTTTAAAACCAGTACAAAAGGTAAAATTCAGGTGTCCCCTGGGCAATCGACAAATCACTGCATTCATTGTACAATCTGGATATGAGAATTTTTTTTTTTTACTAATGTGTAAGCACGGTTAAAATTTGATGCGTTACTGTATGGTACATCTTCAGCATGATCTCACTTGTGTACAATGCCTGCTCACCAACCAGTCCATGGTGTAACCTCTCGGCAACCTTGAGGAAAGATCTAGATAAACTCTCCTTTGGGGCCTAGTGGAAAAATTGCTTCCATTTTTCTCACAAGGTTCCAATAGTAAATAAAGAGTAAGAGACCAAAAGGATGATAAATATATTTCCACCTTCCTTCATCACAAGATCCTCTCTTTCTGGCTCAATAATTCACATGAAAATAAGAAGCTTTGTTATATATCTTATCAGATAAATCTTCATATTTTTTGCAAAATGGTATTTCTCTATTCTTTGCAGTAACTGCCATTTTTTATTCACTCCAAGTGCCAACGATTATCAAAGCAATGCAAAACTGGGAGGGATAGCAAAAACTAGTGAAGACAGAAAAGGATTCAGAAGGATCTAGATAAGTTTGAACAATGGGCAGCGACTAATAGAATGGTATTTAGCAGGGAGAAATGCAAGATTCTACATCTGGGCAAGAAAAGCGAAAAGTACATCTACAGAATGGGAGGAATAGAACTAAGCAACAGCACATGTGAAAAAGACATCAAATGAGTCAACAGTGTGATACAGCAACAAAAAAGGCAAACACAGTTCTAGGATGCATAAACAGAAGCACAAAGTCTAGATCACGGGAAGTAATTATCCCGCTCTACTCCTCCCCGGTCAGGCCTCATCTGGAATACTGCGTCCAGTTCTGGGCACCACATTTTAAAAAAGACATTGAAAAACTGGAGCAAGTTCAGAGAAGAGCTACCAGGTTGGTGAGTGGACTGCAAACCATGTCCTAGGAGGAACGGTTAAAGGATCTGGGAATGTTTAGTCTGCAAAAAAGAAGGCTAAGAGGAGACTTAATAGCTGTCCACAAATATCTGAAGGGCTGTCACAGTGTAGAGGGATCATCATTATTCTCATTTACACATGGAAACACGAGAAGCAATGGAATGAAACTGAAAGGGAGAAGATACAGATTAGATATAAGAAAAAAGCTTTGACAGTGAGGATGATCAACGAGTGGTAAAGGCTGCCACGAGAAGTGATGAGTTCTCCTTCAATGGAAGTCTTCAAAAAGAGGCTGGGCAGACATCTGTCTGAGATGCTTTTGTGGATCCTGCATTGAGCAGGGGGTTGAACACGACGATCCTGGACGTCCCTTCCAACTCTACCATTGTATGATTCTATCATGACTTGTTATTTGAAAGGAACAGATCCCATTGCCTTTGAGAATAAGTCCTCATGGGTTGGCCCTATATACCTCATGGAAGAACCAGTGGCACAGAATCCAGTGATTGATACATATGAACATGGTGAGTTTGAATTCTTTCTTAACTTGTTTCCCTTGAATGTTTGACGACTTGCGCCCCCAGTCACTCTCCTGTCTAAAGCCTATGAAACTTGTAAGAGATAACTTCAGGATTAGTCTCTTTTTTGCCCACCTTCCAGGTCCTTCTCAACAATGCTCAGAACTCTGCCTTCATCTTCTTGATGTCATTTACTTCTCACTCTCTTCTCCAACCTTTCTATCCTTTGTGGTTCTTTCCACCCGAGTTACACAGATTTTTTTTTGTTTGCAACAAAGGACGTAAAACAAATGTAGACTAACCTCAATATTGAATTTTCCTTACAGAACAATAGAGCAGATGACTACATTCTCGTTCATTAATGGACATGTCATGAGCTTGAAGATATTGCTTTGTGTTTCTATTACGGCATTATTCCTACAGTATACATTGAACTAAACTTCCAAAAAGTAAACAAAAAATGAATACTATGAGTACTAAAATGCTTAAAAAAAATATTCTCGTGACGTGTCAGTAAAAGCAGTTGGGAGATCATATCTATGGTGTCCCTTGAGGGTCTTTGCAAAAACAAAGGGGTATTTTCAAGTTTGGAAGTTATCCTTTTTTCCATAGAATAGGGGATAACTTCCTGATCGCTGGGTGTCCATCTGCTGGGGCATCCACCTATCCTGAGAACCGGAGTTTTGAAGAGCCCTACGTGAATGAAGAAGTTATGGATTATGTTCACCTCTGCTCAAGTCATGCCTAATCACCAGGGCTTGGCTGGTCTTCAGCATCCCCATAAGAGTGGGGCAACCATGCACATGATCAACCACCGCTTCATTCACATAGGCTTGATTCTCACGGTCGGTGTGGGTCCCAGAGGTTGGTGCCCCAGTTATTGGGAAATTTTTCCCTATTGAATTGAGAGATCGCTTCTAAACTTAAGAATATCCCTTTAATATGTCACACAAACCCTTTTATGTTGTTCAGAGATTTTGTTTTGGTCTTAAAAACTCCATTGATAGACAGTTTGTTTCCAAAACAAAGAAGACGAAGAATGAAGCTCAGTAGACCACTATGGACCTCCTCAACATTCTGGTTGAGGCACAGCTCATCGATACTATCCTTTGATGTGTCTCAAAACAGCAGCACATCACTTTGAAAACCAAGGCAAAAATATCCATTTTGGCTAAAAGGAGAGGAGAGTCAAATTTCAGAAATGACTTGTGATGTTTTTAACCTTCTGAGGTCTCCTAGGACTGTATTCAATCAGCTCTTTAATGCAAACGCAGACTTCGTAAAGTCAATGTGACCTCTACACGTATGACCATGGATGGTAACCATTCTTCACTGCTCTGCTGTCACACACACACTATCTGTACATTATATGAAGAGTTTTTGGCTAATTTCTACCATTAAGCTGTACTATCTGCTCTCTAAACAAATTCACCCCAAGATGGCTGCTGCATTCCCTGCCTCTGCTTTTAAGCAGGCTGTGCTATACTACATAATGGCTGTGCTACACCATATGATGATATGATAGCTACAACGCATTGTTGAGAAGGTCACCTGGTTGCGCCTGAGGCCATGCAATCTTTCTCTGGCTGATGCAATCTTGTGTAAAATGGAGGCAGATATTTTTGGTGATTTGTGTAAATCAAATTGCAGATATCAAAATTTGCCACTTTTTTTGGCTTTATAAAAAAAAGTGGTGCAAATGGACGACAAATTCTTCTCATTGGACTCATGTCTATCACTATATTCAGCAATATTTCAGGAGGTAAAAGTAGGTCAATAACAGGACACAAATGTAAGACCGGCATGTCCTTAATGACAGATATGAGGAAGAGCCGGTGGGGTTCAGGACACCTACATTCTGCGTATACCTCTACAGCATAGTTATGTATAGTGATGATGATGAGGCTAGGCTCAGATGCTCATGACAAGAACATAGTTTTGTCTCCATACAAGTCACTAGTGCGGCCCACATAGATACTGGGCACAATTTTGAGCTCCAATGTATAAGAAGAACAGAGGTGGACTAGAGCGGGTGCAGAGAAGAGCGACCAAGGTTATTAAGGGAAGGGGTGGTTTGTAGTAATAAGACAAGTTATCAAACTTGGGGTAATTCAGTTAGGAAAAACGAAGTAGGGGCGATCTTAATACAATGCACATATGAACATATATATGAGGGGACAGTACAGAGATGTTTCAAATGACCTTTTCACACCTAGACCTGCAATGATGACAAGGGGGCATACTTTTTGTCTAGAGGAAAGAAGGTTTAATCATAATCACAGTTGGTAACTCTTTAAGAGCAGAGAGCATATGGATTCTTTACAGTAAGAGTGGTAAGCCTATGGATTCTTTACTGTAAGAGCAGTGAGCCTATGGATTCGTTACTGTAAGAGCAGTGAGCCTATGGATTTACTGTAAGAGCAGTAAGCCTACGGTTTCTTTACTGCAAGAGCAGTGAGCCTATGGATTCTTTACAGTAAGAGCAGTGAGCCTATGGATTATTTAGTGTAAGAGCAGTGAGACTATGGATTATTTAGTGTAAGAGCAGTGAGCCTATGGATTCTTTATTGTATGAGCGGTGAGCCTATGGATTCTTTAGTGTAAGAGCAGTGAGCCTATGGATTCTTTACTGTAAGTGCAGTGAGCCTATAGATTCTTTAGTGTAAGAGCAGTGAGCCTATGGATTGTTTAGTGTAAGAGCGGTGACCCTATAGATTCTTTAGTGTAAGAGTAGTGAGCCTATGGATTCTTTACTGTATGAGCAGTGAGCCTATAGATTCTTTACTGTAAGAGCAGTGAGCCTATGGATTCTTTACTGTAAGTGCAGTGAGCCTATAAATTCTTTACTGTAAGAGCAGTGAGCCTGTGGATTCTTTACTTTCTTTACTGTATGAGCAGTGAGTCTATAGATCCCTTACTGTAAGAGCAGGGAGCCTATGGATTCTTTACTGTAAGAGCAG
>VIAB01000040.1:157600-169107 GCA_009801035.1 Oophaga pumilio
ACTGGGAGGTATAGAGATATATATTATATATACAGTATATGGAGAGACCTCCCAGTCTAGCAGAACAGGTGGGAAGAAGCCAACATGGACCTTCCTCCTGGACTAGTCACCTTTTCTTCTGTTGCGCCTTCAATTATGATTTTCTCTTATTTGTTCCGCCACAGAAAACACCAAACTTTGCCCCTGAGTTGTCTTCAAAGGGTACAAGTTGATTTTAGTAATGTCAGGGGGATGATGCCATGGAAATGAAACCATACATCCAGTCCACACAATTCAGTTTTGTTCTCTTTTTAAAATACACTCCTGTTTTTTCTGCAAATTTTGCACCAAGTCTATAAAAATGAAAATTATATACTTTTCCAGTTTTTTGGATCGAATCCTGGTTTTGACCATAAAATGCAATGGATAAAAGTCCTGCATCAGAACAGCCCAGTGTAACCACAGTCTTCCCATGGCTCGGCCTGGATGTAGACTCCAGGCATTTCCATATTGGAGGTCAGTGATGTGCAGAGTAATGTTAGTTCCAGGTCTAGGCCACGTGTGCACCTGCTTGTTTGGCAGATGGCATTCCTCCAACCTAGGACAAAGAAGGTGTCCATTCTTCATGGTCCCTCAACTAAAAACATAAAGGAGGCACCAGCTTAAAGCCGGCAATAAGAAAAAGGTACAATGGTTGTGATCCCGAGGTCATGATGTGAAGCAAGTCTGAGCAACGATCACATTTTTTATCATATCTGCGCTTTTCTTCAGTTTTAGAGGAGGAAAATTGTAAAAAAAAAAAAAATATTAAGCAAAAAATGTGGTAAATTCTGTATTAATATCCCCCATCCTGGTGTGCACGGCCCCCTCGCCCTCATCCTGGTTTGCAAGGACCCCTCATCCCCATCCTGGTCTGCACGGAACCCCCCCCCATCCCTACCCTAGTTTACATGGCACCCATAAGAAAAAAAAAACATAAAAGCCCCCCCAAATCATTCTACTTACCTTCCCTGCGCTCCCTCGCAGTGTCCTGTTCTTGTGCCAGCAGCTCACTTATGCTTGTAAGCAACGGCTCACGCTTACAAGCAGAGGACAAATGCCGGAATACTCACTGCTTCCCACGCCTGGGACACTGGGTGTGTGGAGCAGTGAATATTCATCTTCATTGCTCTGCACGCCCATGGTCCCGCCCACCTCTATGCACTGAAGCTGGTGCCAAGAGGTGGGAGGGGGAATGGGTGTGGGGAGCAGTGAATATTCATTTCTCTTTAAAAGCGGCACATTGTTAGCAGCAGCCCCCAGTCTCCTGCAGCTGCAGGGCTATCACGTGTGCCCGCTATTAAAGAGAGTGACTATTCACTGCTCTCCACTACCATAGGCGTGGAGAGCAGTAAATATTCATTGATCTTTAATAGCGGGCACACGTGATAGCCCGGGAGCTGCAGCTAACAGTGTGCCTGCTATTAAAGATCAATGAATGTTCACTGCTCCCCACTCCTATGGTAGTGGAGAGCAGTGAATATTCATTCTCTTTAGTAGCGGGCACACCTGGGAGCCTGGCAGCTGCAGGAAGCCGGCGGCTGCTGCTAACAATGTGCCGCTATTAAAGAAATTAATATTCACTGCTCGCCACGCACATAGTCCCTCCCACCTCTTGGCACCAACTTCAGTGCATAGAGGCAGGTAGGACTGAGCGTGGGTAGCAGTGAATATTAATTTCTTTTTAGCAGACGGCTCCTGCCACCTGTGACCCGCTCGTCCTCCGCTGCAGCTCTCCAACCTCCCCATCCACAGCAGGTACATCCAGACTATAAGACACACCCCCATTTCCCTCCAAATTTTTGAACGAAAAAAAATGCGTCTTATAGTCCGAAAAATATGGTATATATCTCATACACTGCTCAAAAAAATAATGGGAACACTAAAATACCACATCCTAGATATCACTGAATGAAATATTCCAGTTTCAAATCTATATTAGTGATGAGCGAGTATACTTGTTGCTTGGGTTTTCCTGAGCATGCTCGGGTGTCCTCCGAGTATTTTGGCGTGCTCGGAGATTTAATTTCTGTCGACACAGCTGCATGATGTATTCAGGCTGTCTAGTAGCCACAAATCATGCAGCTGCAGCGACACAAACTCAGTCTCTGAGCACGCCAAAATACTCGGAAGACACCCGAGCATGCTTGGGAAAACCCGAGCAACGAGTATACTCGCTCATCACTAGTGTTTATTCATTACATAGTGCGTTGAGAACAAGAAAACATAAAAATGATCAATGTACAACAAAATGAATATGCCATGAAGGTCTGGACTTGAAATAACTCAAAATCAAAGTGGAAATTCAAGTTACAGGCTGATCCAACTTCAGTGGAAATGCCTCAAGACAAGGAAATGATGCTCAGTAGTGTGTGTGGCCTCAATGTGCCTGCATGTCCTCCCTACAGTGTCTGGGCATGGTCCTGATGAGGTGGCAGATGTTCTCCTGAGGGATCTCCTCCCAGACCTGGATTAAACCATCAATTAACTCCTGGACAGTCTGTGGTGCAACGTGGCATTGGTGGATGGAACAAGACATGATGTCCCAGATGTGCTCAATTGGATTCAGGTCTGGGGAAAGGGCGTGCCAGTCCATAGCATCAATGCCTTCATCATGCAGGAACTGCTGACACACTCCAGCCACATGAGGCCTAGCATTGTCATGCATCAGAAAGAACCCAAGGCCCACTGCACCTGCATATGGTCTCACAAGGGGTCTGAGGATCTCATCCCAGTACCTAATGGCAGTCAGGGTACCTCTGGCTAGCACATGGAGGGCTGTGCTGCCCTCCAAAAAAAATGCCTCCCCACACCATTACTGACCCACTGCCAAACCAGTCATGCTGGAGGATGTTGCAGGCAGCAGAATGTTTTCTATGGCGTCTCCAGACAGTGTCCTTTCACATGTGCTCAGTGTGAACTTGCTTTAATCCATGAAGAGCACATAGCGCCAATGTCGAATCTACAAATCACGATGTTCTCTGGCAAATGCCAATCGCCATGCATGGTGTTGGGCTGTGAGCTCAACAGTCACTTGTGGACGTCGGGCCCTCATACCATCCTCATGGAGTCTGTTTCTGACAATTTGAGCAGACACATGGATGTCAGTGGCCAGCTGGAGGTCATTTTGCAGGGCTCTGGCACTGTGCCTCCTTTAATAAATGAGGAGTTAGTGGTCCTGCTGCTGGGTTGTTGTCCTCCTATGACCCCCTCCACGTCTCCTGGTATCTGATCCATGCTCTGGACACTGTCCTGACAGACACAGCTACCCTTCTTGCCACAGCTCACATTGATGTGTTGTCCTGGATGAGCTGCATTACCTGAGCAACTTCTGTGGGTTGTAGACATCGCCTCATGCTACTGTACCTCTAGGAGTGAGAGCAATGACAAAATGCAAAAGTGACCAAAACAACAGCCAAAAAGGATGAGAACAGAGAAATGGTCTGTGGTCACCCCCTGCAGAGCCACCCATTTATAGGGGCTGTCTTGCTAATTGCCTATAATTTCTACCAGTTGTCTGTTCCATTTGCAGAACAGCAGGAGAAATTGATTCACAATCTGTGTTGCTTCATAACTGGACAGGTTGGTTTCACAGAAGTGTGATTGACTTGGAGTTAAACACCACAATGTAAGTGTTCCTTTTATTTTTTGAGCAGTGTATATGTATAAACACACTGATAAAAAAAAAAACAAAATAAAAAAAAATAAAGGGAACACTTAAACTGTATATATGTATGTATACACACTGATTATATTATATTTTTTTAATCTTTGATCCAAACTTTGGTAAAACTAAAACAGTCTCTTCATGAAATCTCATAGGTGCGGAAAATGTTTTTTTTCTTAAAGAGGTCATTGAAGCTGCTCACTTCTGCAGAGGTCATGAAGTCAGCGGTACAATCCCTTCAATCAACAGATTAAAAAAATAATTATATTACTTACATTATATGTCCCTTTTCATTGACAGCAAGCTGATATTTATAGAATGTTAAACAGTTGAAAAAAAAAATTCTGAAACTTTAATTATACAATAATTATTTTATTTAAATAAACCTGGGAAATCCCTTAAATCTGTAAAAGCTGCAAAATGAAAGCCATAAACCACCGTAATGTTATACATCCGTAATAAGAGTCCACAATATGGAGTGTAAGGACATGATTCAGCACTAATCTACCCACACTGGATCAGTTTTTACATTCATTGCTATTATTTTTGATCGGGCAGACGTCCCTCAACAGACCCTACTGACTCATAATGGGGCTTCATCACCTTCCCATAAAGGGTCTGCTGCTTTTCAGTAAATAGTGCTGCAATACTGCAAGATTTCTTTAAAAAGGGTTACGTCTATCTTTATAAATGGATAGAGCTTGTAAATACAAGCAATTTAGTAATTTATTGTTTTTAAAAATTTTCAATCGTTTGATATATTGCCAGTTTTCTTTTAGTTACAGCACATTGCCATGGAGACCGACCACTGCTGCTAGATAGCAGAACATGCACAAGTCCTTATCTATTGAGCTTGTAAACACTGTTTTAAAGCTGGCTAGGATTGCTGAAGTGGGCTTTTACCTCTTAATCCCGGTCAGCTACACAAATGAGACAGCAGTGGTGGTCGGTTTCCTAGGCAACCATCTGTAAACAAAAAGGGAAAGTGTTAATATCTCAAGAACGGATGAAAATTTTAATAGGTAGAAAATTGCAAAAGTGCTTGTTTTTATGAGCACTATCTGGCAATATTAATAAAGACAGGAAAAAAACCTTTAAATATGATATATTCTGTGATGGAGGCTACGAACAATGCGGATAATGCAAAATGTGATCACAGCCTTCCTTCATACTGTACCTAAAATACACATGTGCGCTGCCAGAAGGCACAATACTGACAGTCATCCTGGGGTCAATGACTATTCTATTAAAGGGATCCTACATAATAAAAAATCAGAGCACCAATCTCGTTAATATACGCCGTCACGATTGTGCCTCTGCCCTTAATGTGAACAAGCTTCAATATCAATGAGGTAGTTAATACTGATGTCACGCATACCAGGAGAAGCTGCAGAGACCTCACTAGTGCACTGGTATTAAACAGTCCCTTTAAAATGTCATCTATCATTTGCAATAATTTAATACTGAATTTATAAATATAAATGGAGCTTTTTATCCTATGCTAAAATCAGTGCAAATTAAAAAAAAAAAAAAAAATCACATCATCCAGGAAAAGAGAAATATCCAGACAATGCAGAAGGGTCAGACAGACCAGGGCACATTGCATAATGGAGTGTTCCTTGCCAGGTTCCAATATTTGCACAGTGTCCGCTAGTCCAGCAAATCCTGGAAAACAGAAGAAAGTCGTGTAAGTTTTCCAATGACGGCCGGTCAGTTATGTAAGGAGCGAAAAGAACAAGAAGCTTCACTGACTTGACACGGAGATTTGTAATGGATGTACAGCCTTTACAGTACCCACTAGGACTAGTGAACTCATGTGCTGACGATTTTACAGATCTTTAATTTTATTTTTTTTTTGCAGATTTTCAACGTAGATTTAATTCTTTGCAATGCATAACAGTGAAAAATAATAATTCTATATGTTACATATTATTTGCATGGATGCATTTCATAGACACATACAAGGGATATTTTGTATAATAAGGTTAAAAAAAACAAACAAAAAAAACAAAAACAAAACCCTTTTCAATGTATTGAGTTAACCCAAAATAAAAAAAATAATATTCATGCTTCCTGGACCATAGTAACATGAATCATACCAGCAGCATCTTTGTTGATGTGGGGAAATGAGGTCCCAGGTACCCAGACGTCTATTGGAACGCGGTAACCCGAGCCGCCTGACAATCCATAGGAAGTTATGAAACGGCTCAGCAAACATCATAAAGGACACATGATCACCATTTGCTCATTCTGTCACCCACAATCCAAACATTTATGGAATATTGGATAAATCAATGTCTATAAGATGACCATCCCTCTAAGGGCAATGGACATTTTTTCAGTGAAGTCCCCTTCTCTTGTCCTGGCACGTCACTTTTCACTTTAAGGAAAGGTTGAACTGACAATTTGCCATTTAGTTTGTTTTTATTACATAAAGTTTAAGCCATTGCATTCCGAGAACATGCACTAAATAGAACGAAAGTACTGGGACAAAACTAAAATTATTTAAAACGTTTGGTTTTCTTCAGTTCCATTTACACGGATGTATAAAATGTAGCAAATGTCCAGGGCGGGACAGACAAGCCTTACATCACCAAGCACAATGTCGAGTGCCAGATGGAGTGGTGTAAAGCCACCACCACTGGACTCTGGAGGAAAGGTTTTCTGTGCAGTGACGGATCACACTTCTCTATCTGGCATTTGAGGAACTAGTCTGGGTTTGGGGATTCCAGGAGAGCGTTACCCCCTGACTGCATTGTGCCTCCTGTACAGTTTGGTAGAGGAGGGAGAATACTATGGGTTTCTTATAAGCGGTCAGCTCCAGTGAAGGGAAATCTTAATGCTTCAGCACAAGATATGTCAGACAATTGTAGCTGCCAGCTTTGTGGGAACAGTTTGGAGAAGACTCTTTTCTGTTCCCCATGACTGTGCCCAGTGCACAAGGTCCAAACAGACATGGTTGGGGGGAGTTTGGTGGAATAACATGACCGGCCACACAGAGCCCGGACCTCAGCCCAATCCGACACCTTTGGGACGTTGGATCTAGAGCAGAGATTGTGAGCCCGGCCTCTCAAATGCTCTTCTGGATAAAGGGGCAAAAATTCCCACAGACACCTCCAAAATCTTGTAGAAAGTTTTCCCGGAATATCGGGGGCTGATATATCTGCAAATGGGAGACCAACTCAGTATAAATGTCTATGGATGGAGAACAGGAGGTCAGAAAAGCTCCTGCAGGTGTAATGTAGAAGGCGCACAATAGTGTTGTCCTTACAGAGTAACTTTAGTAGATATATACAAGATCGGTGAGACCTGTTAATCACTGGCAGTGGTCTGGGAGAAGCTAAATGAGGGCGATGCTGGAGTAATTTTGGCCTTGGCTTTGGTACCCAGCCGGCTCTTAACTATATTCTTTACGAAACACCGGAGTGTTACAGAGAAAAGCCTACCTGCAGCAACATGAGGACTGTCAGCGAGTCATGCCGTGCGCGGTTTGGGCAGCATGAATCGGCTGACAGATTTCTCTTCACTCCTGACTGTCCCTCTATACATACTGCATTGTGTAGGAGGATTGATGCCACTGAAGTCCTGCTTATTACCTCGTCCGAATCTTCCCGAAGCCTGGTGGTGGTGCTGTTGTCTAAATCTTCGTGGCGATTTCTGAGCGTGGAGTATCTGTACGTGACGTTGCTGAAAAATAACAGGAAAGAATTATAAATGAAGCTTTGTGCAAATGAATCAGCAGGAAATAATACCGATATCACAGCTTATTTATAATGCTCATCAGGACAGATGAGGAATTATGACCCCGAGTCTGAGAGCTCGTATCTCAGACCACGTCTCTTACATCAGGCCTGCTTCACACGTGCAGCTTCATGCATCAGAAAGTCACAGCATATAAAATCATAAAAAAAAAAAAAAAAAAAAGTTCTAGTGTCGGCATGAATCCCCAAAATTTGTGAATTCATTTTCTATCGAACACAGATTGAATAATTTATTGCACCTCCTCACCTTTCAGGAAAGCAGTATTTTTTAATGATGAAAATGGCCGCCAATAATGCCAGCAAGGCGACCACAACAACAGCGGCGATGACTCCAGGATGAACTCGAACCTGCAAAGACAAGTTGCAAATGTGACAATCAGAATACATTCCTGTTCTCAACAGGGCCCTCACAGGCAGGAGTACAATGATAAGAAAATCCAACATTCCTAATGGGAAATGGTCACGGTTTACCTCTTACCCCCTCCCTGCACAATGACCACTGCACAGGACAGAGAGCATGCCCACAGCACAGAAATTAATAAACACTTCTGGCCTATGGCTTCTTATAGCAGATCTGATTTTTGTTAACAGCAGCTCAGGCAAAAATGGCTGATGTGATAATCATGTACAACAAAAAAATATACATATTAGTTTTCATTTTAAATTATCCAGTGAAAAAAAACAAAAACAAACAAAAAACAAAACCATCATCTCAACTCCCATCTCACTTTCCAGACATGGGATTACATCTACCCATTTGACTCTTGACTGGACAATCATTTTGTACCCCTCTACAGGAAGGGGGAAAGAAGAAGAACTCCCAACAACATCATCTAGTCTCAATCAATGGACTCGAATTAGCCAGAACTATTCCAAACAAATCACAAAAAGAAAAAAATTCAAGCATGATCAAGACAGAAGAGGTGGCAAAACTCCAAGAGTCAAGAAAGCACACTCACCACCGATGTAAAACCATACGTCTTTTCAATATTGTGGACTCACCTCGTGCCATGGAATATAGAGAAATATTGGCAACAGCTGTTTTGCTTGATACTACACTTGAGCCTTTGAAGAAGCGGGGTTTCACGCGAAACATCTATAACTCTCTGTATTCCCTGATACATAAGCCAGATATAAAGAAAAGACTTTTAGTTTCACATTGGTGGCGAGTGTCCCTTACTGTCTAGTGGACTTTTGCTTGCATTGGACTGTGTGAGCCGTAGAAGATAGCAGCGCCTCCATTGCTTCACTCTTGGAACTGTATGAGGAAAAGGTCTGGGGCTTTTATGTAAACCCCTGCCCAAAAATGTGTGTTCTTTTCCAGCTTGGGCCGGTCATAGAGTTGGGACATTAACATTTTGGTTGGTAAAATATGGATATTTAATGCGTAAGTGTTAAGTGATCAGACATGGATTTATTTTCCGGCGAGACATCAGAAGCTGTGCCCATGGCTTACTGCAGAACATAGTATTTTTATTTAAATGCATCTTTATCCGTAACCATAACAAAGATTAACGAAGTCTCCATGATACAGAAAGGGTATGTAATTTTCAGTACTATTTTTTTTTTGTTTGTACCATTCCCACGAGAAAACCACACTCCAGCAAATTACAGTAATTTTAACTAAACCGCTTTCACACTTTTGTTGTCACTGCGCCGTGCATTAATATTAGCTGTACCCGCATACCTACTTAATCAGAACATTTCTACATGAATTTTGAATTGCCTTAAGAGCTATAAAAATGATGCCAAATGGCAAAATATAGATTATCATCTACACAGCAGAATTTAGAGAGAAATGGGGGCGGCGAGACTGGCTTTTCACCATTTTTCCAGGCAGTAGTAGTCTTGCAGCTTTTATCATGGGATGAGTGGACCCGTGGAAATTCAGGTTCTGGTACCTGACCCCAAACTTCATTCCAAAGTTGAGCTCGGGTACCAGAACTTGAATCCCATTAAAAATAATGTTGGCCCCAACTTTTGAGCTTGGGAATTTTGGGATTGTGTTTCAACTTTGTGCCACAGTGGGACGTGAACTTTTTATATTGGTCCGGTATCTTCAGTACATGTGTCTCAACTAGGGCGGATGGAGAGCAGAAGTCTCCAGGCAAGGATTAATGATGATACTCTGCCAACACAGTGATGTCACTTCACATAGTTGGATCGAACAACCAGCTAATGTAGAGGGGGTAGGACCTTCTAAGAAGAGGAGAGGGCACTCGTAGGACAAGCGACTGATAAGTGATAGTGGATTAAGAAGGCTCATATTGTCCAGATGGACTAGAATAGGCACAATACTACAGCCTGATGAACTGCCTTTCACGCAAACGTATTTTCGGCCCGTGGAGGTGGTGGGGGAGGTAGACTTAAAGATTTTTCTGTCTTAAAACGGATGGTCTAGGATTATTGCTTGGCTACTTTGAGAAGACAAACATTAAATGAAGCAGCAGGGTGCGAGCACGACCACCTCAAACATACAGTGAGGAGGAAGGAGGTCTCAGGATCCTGGTTCTAGTGATTATGGTAGTCCCAGGAGGATCAGACATTTATGACCTATCCCATGGATTGATCATATTTGTCTTTTGTGGGTTGTCACTAATGGACAACACGATTTGATGGTGGCTTGGGCATTTCAATCGCCCAAACTATCATTTGATCCGGATCGTTGCCCACTGATTAAACAACAAAAGAAAATTCTAATTTTTCACCGACTGCATCTTTTTCTTAAAAATATGATCCTTTGCCATGAGCTCATCCTCTATTATACAAGGGGTGGCACCTACAAGGGTATATGAGAAACGGGGAGACGAACAAACACATGGACAATTGCTTGTACAAATCCATTCACTGTCAATAGAAATAAATAATGAATATAAGAAATTTTTGGCACTCAACTTGTATGATTAGATGAGGTTTATTAAGCAGTCATAGCAAACATTTCGGTCAGTACAATCGTTCACCTGGAAGAATTCACCACATGATTCACCATATGAGATCAAATCATATATGAAGGCAAATGTCATTCAGACTGGCGTCTAATGAAAATATGGATATAACGCCTGGGGACAGGACCGCTGCAATGTCTTGTCAATTCGGTGGTGGGTAGTGGCGTCCCCTGCCTTGTGAAACGCGGTGTCCACCGCTTGTTTCCAAACGATTAGCCACAGGACCCATTTCAGGAACATACATAGTTGCAATACCACTCATAATAGGTTTAGACTTACACCTCAGGAGCAGTTGGTGTATTGAAAAAGGTCGATTGTACTGACCGAAACGTTTGCCATGACTGCTTAATAAACCGCATCTAATCATACAAGTTGAGTGCCAAAAATTTCTTCTATTCATTGTTACTCTGGTGTGGGAACCTTTTTTTGAGCACCTTCTTGGTAGTGCCACGATGTACACTTACAATAGAAATAAATAGACTTAAGACCGCTAATCGGCACCAGTTATGGTAATTTGCTCGCGTAAAAAAAGACCCTTACTCCAAGAACTTACAACTCCTTTACTGGCAGAAATAACAATGTCTCATACACTTGCAGGATGAACATGTGAAGTGCTATTTTTCATCCCTGGCTTAATATCCTTAGGGGGAACGTGCTCATTTCTGTGCCATATGGCCGCCGAGCACTGTACTACCCACGATATCATTTGTGCACCCACATAATAAACAGCTTTCACTCCGCGTCGGGCTCCAGCCCTACAGACGTCTCGCGCAGTGGAATCCGCACATGCAAATTAGGATCACATTTCACAGCAGACTTGCTTCCTCCAGCTGAATTAAAACCATCTTAGTGAAAATTAATTACCAAACGTTCCAAGGTGTGCTCCATATTAATATCCTCCCTGCCAGATCGGAGCGGTGGTGCTCTGGCTTCAGTCGTAGCTCAGTACATCATTAACGCCGTTACGCTGGCAGCTTACAGCAGGTTTTCATACACAAGTGAAGGAATTGCTCCATTTTATCAACACAAACAATATAAGCAAATGAAGAAAAAAAAAGAAGAAAGCCAGCTTTGAATACAGAAGACAATACGTAGACGTCAGCGCCATTTGAGAAA
>VIAB01000040.1:179118-189365 GCA_009801035.1 Oophaga pumilio
AACAGGCCATAGTGTACCAAGAGTCCAGACTATACCTGGGACTAAAAGCAGCCTAGGCTAGATTATACCCTGGGTATATTATGGCCTATGCGATTTTATACCCCCTCATGCCAGATTATACCCCCTTTGATATCAGCAGCCTTGAGTGATATACACGAGAATTACTTAATTTTTCAACATCTTATTGGGGGGCCAGGTTTGTCAGGTAAGTTATGTGAGAAGATGACCGACTTAAATCTGAAAAGTTCTAAAAACTTATTTTAACCAGAAAAACTTCAAAAATATGAAACTTCCACAAAGATATAATGAAGTAAAGAAGCTACCACACTTCTCAGTAGTTAAACATTACAAGCAGCTGTGTGAGTATGATGGAAAGAGCTGCACACTGACAAAAACAAACAAACAAAAAAAAAAACACACACACAACAAACACGGGGTGGATTTTGCCACTAGAGTACACTCTCACAAATTTGCCTGATAAAGTATTTGCAGAGTGGAAAATACTCTGCGTTTTTCTTCCCTTCTTCCATTGCAGAATTACTGTGGAGTGGCTATGAAATCTGCAACATGATTTGACATGCTGAGCATTGCAATATCAATTTCTTCCGCAAAGCTTAGGAAAATCTCATCCATAATGGTGCTACAGTAATAGGTGGCTGAAAATTCCATACCCTAAAAATGCCAGGACTTCCCTGATACAGAAAAGTTTTCAGAAACCAGTGACCAATGTTATAAGAGGATTAATAGGAAGCCGGCATAAATCAGTCTTCACGTCCTCCTCCTGGAGATGGCTGCTGTCCGCAGGACTTTACATTCATTCATGCATTATGTGAAGGGTACAAGAGTGGATTCAGAGGTGTGAATGAAAGGAACAGAGCCGAGGGTTCTGTTACATTACAATGGCCATTAATTCATTAAATGCCAAACTGGCTTCGAGTCATTGATGGATATTAAAAAAAAATAAAATAAAAAAAAAATTATAAAATACATATATTTTTAAACAAAAATATTTTTCTGTCTTATTGGAGGATGCCTTAATGGGAGGCATTATATAGTGCCGCCATACTCAGTCACCGTCATTCTTCACTGCTCTAGCATTGTATTCATGAACGATGAGGCTCTGGATAGAACGAGCCTACGGGTCTCATTTGGATAGTACGCAGCAATACAAGGCCAGATGTCATTTGGACAGCACAATATATTTCTAATCATGTGGCGTTTCAAACAAATGGAGACATCTAGAATTGCAAAAGAAGAAAAAAAAAATCCAACATCTGTGCAATAGACATTGCTAATCCTCTGCACAAGAAATAAAGATTATTGCTAAATCGTGCCAGGCCTGACTTTGATCTGAATATTTCATTTTGCATTTAATTCCCTTTGTTCAGCATAAATATGACTCTGCACTCACAATTTTGTACAATTTCGCCATCTCTTCCCCCCGAAATGAAGGCTTAAGTATCTTTCTCGCTCTCTAATACATTTCATGTTCCATTTTCCTCTTGCTCCAGACTCATTTCCTATGTATTTGGAATGAGCGGCAATTCACATCTATCAGCTCAAATAGCAGTTCATCAGTCCGGGAAGAAAAAAAAAAAAGTTTTGGGTAGTACAGACCAGAAGTCATCTGGCTTGTCTGAACGGTGCTTCTATCAATCTTTGTAGACAATGGATACCAACCAGTGACCGGCTGCCTCTCCCCTCCAGCCTGACACTACAATGGGCACAAAATGTAATGTGGAAATTAAAACTATTGATGGTTTAATGGACTGAGCACGGCTCTCCCCGGCCTCGGAAACAGGCTGTTCTCAGTGATTAATGGAAGGCACCGCGGTCCTGTCAAAGGTTTCTTCTTGGTAAACACGTTTTGCCGTTTTCTTCCTTATGGACGTTCTCGTCTTAAGTTACTTCTGATACCATTGGGGGGGAATTATACAAGTAGCGCATAATTAACTTTGCTGTATGTATCAGTAAGTAATATCTTTGATTGTCCATTACTCTTAAACATAGCCCTCAAAGTTTGACGAGAAATAAGCATACTTCATTTTTTTTTTTCCAATGGTGGACGTAGGCAATCATATCAACTTATTGCCGAGTGGTTCCAAAACACGTCGTTTTGGGATTTACTTAATTTGAAATATTACTTTTATGTAGATGGAGATGAGGTATAGAGAGACACGAGGTATAGAGAGGCTTATCAACATTTACATATTGTATATTCCCTATCCCTTATAGCTGTCATGGAAAGGGGATTTCTTCTAAATTGACATCTCACGTCCCTGACATATTCCAGTCCCCCAGGTCTTACCACTTGTGAGAAGATTCCTGGATTATGTTTTGTCTGATTTTTTTTGTTCTTAAGGTTTTCCTGAGGCAGGAATTCCCAACCTGTGGCTCACAACAAGGTGCCAGCTTGGTATATTAGCATCAGGTCTATGAAACAATTATGAAGACCAGGTCTCCAAATGGTGACTTTTGAGAGTAGTCAAACAGGTAGGTGGCACACCCAGCAAAAGAGTTAGCTTGAGAAAGGCGCTAGTTCCTCTGGAGCCAACCACAGAGCTCCTGTAGGCCAATAGTAGACAGAGTGAAGGAGCTGCACACCTAAAGGCACTTGGCGATGCTTCAAATAGGATTTATTGTATTCCATTATCTGTTGGTTACACCGTGGTAACTACAGCTTTATGTTAACATTTCGGGTGAAGAAACTCCTTCAGACTGAATGGGAAGCAAGGTGACAGAAGTTCAGTCTGTCTCAATAGAAAACTTAATTGAAGGAATTGAGTTGTGAGTAAAAAAAAAAAAAAAAAAAACAGAGAAGTCCTTATAATAGCTTGTAAAAGCTCTGTTTAATGCAGATAGGTCAAGGTGGTCCAGGCTGTGGGGAGGGATTGGAAGGGATTCCCTCCCAAACAGGACCAACCATGATTCAGCTGTATCAAGGCCTGCAGTGTGTTGAGAGTAGTCCTCATACAAGATCAGATCTGGATGCACATCTACCGGTACAGGGATTGGAGATATAAATTAAATTAGTGATAAGCTGGAGATAAAGGAGATGATTGAAGCTCGATGTGATAGCGTCATGGGAGGGCTTGATGTGAGAATACCCAATAGGGGTTTAATGAGAACTCCTGGATCAGACACGTAGCTAGAGGTTTGTTTCAGGAAAGGTGGAGCGTGGGGGGCGAAATCTCTGAGTTGGCCCCTAACTAGGTAACCCCGATTGCAACTATGGTGGCACACCCCAATAGTGGATGTAGGAGAACCTCAAGAGATGACCGAGCGATTACTATAAAAAAAACAAAACAAAAAAAACCACACACACTTTATAAAAAGACCAAACACTGATATTACCGCCATATGGGAACCATATAATAGATACCAACTGCAGAACATAAGGGAGATCACAGCAGTTACAGATAGTGACTTACAGCTGACGTTCTTTCTGATGGAATCCTTCATTTTTCCATCTGGCCCAGACAGACATGACAACTTCTCCAGCTAGGACTCGGTTGCAGAGATTACAATAAAGACACATCTGACTGCTCACAATTCCTGCACCATCCTCATCCTACTGATGCCCCAATGCTGAGCCTCCGCTGCCGTATGTGTCCATATTACTGCACCTACTGTGTGCCCTCTAGATGGTAAAACAAACCTCAAGACTATATTAGTGCCCTGTGCAAGCGCCCTAGAAAACAGTGCCCACATTTTGCCTCCTAAAAAGTAATGCCCTGTGTGCCCTTTTGACAGTCACAATAACCTGAGTGCTCCAATAAGTGCCCACTTAACATTTAATAATCTCCCGAGTCATCCCCCAAAGAGCTATCATCTACCCAGCATAATGCCCCCACACAGTATACTATCCCCTTAGCAGACCCTAACACTGTATGATGGTCCCCACACTATACAAAGGCCCCACATTAGCCCCTAAACTGTATGACAACACCCACAGTAGTCCCCCCACACTGTGGCATGGCTTCCCTTTTGTAGCCCCCCCTACTTGTGTCACTCTGCTCTGGACCTGTCATTCTGTAGGCCACAGGACTAAGGCAACCTACAGAACAGAGAGCAGCATTGCAGGTAGATAGTGTCTCGCTGCTCTGCCGTAGAGTGTAACTGCATTGGTACGCTGCGGACGCAGATACGGTTAAAAAGTAGCATAGCTCCGGGTGAGCCCCTCAGAGCGTGGGGCCTAGTGTGTTTGCACCCTCTACCCCTCTGGTAGCTATGATGTTGCTCTGGATGCAAGCATACTTCCTCAGGGTTATCAGTGAAGAAGCTTTGGCTGTCATCATACTGATAATGGGGGGGCTCTTGGTGTCACTACTGTGGTGAGCTGGATGTCACTACTCAGGAGGGGGACAGGATGCAGCTCGTTACCCTCTCAAACCTGAATGTGGCTCTCAAGACAAGAAAGGTTGAGGACCACTGTCCTAAAAGGTATGCCACACTAAACAACATCGCTAACGGGATCGCTAAAAAACGTCACTATTTAGCGATCCCGTTAGCGATGTTGTTGTGTGCGGCATCTTCCAGCGACGAGCTTCCTGCTGTGATCTCGCTCGTCGCTGGAATCGTTCCGGACCCTATTTTATCGTCGGCGCTCCCGCTGGGTAAGTATATATCGCTAGTGTGGCACCTTTTCTTAGCGATTTAGCGGTACTTTTGTACCGCTAAAGTCGTTAAGAAGATCGCTAACCGCGATAGCGTCGTTAACTATATCGCTAAATGTGTCCGACACTAGCGATATAGAAACAATCCCGCTAGCGATCTCATTAGTATGCGACGCTAACGAGATCGCTAGTGGGATTGTGTAGTGTGGCAGTACCTTAAGAGTTAGTTGATTGCCAAGAACAAGGGAAAAAACAGTGTCAAATTTCGGAAAGGCTAAAACAGATGTGTGGCCCAGCTATTCCAGGCACACATAATCCAGGAAAATGCACAGGAAGGTAACCGAAAAGCTTGATATGCATTCACGTCACACACAATTCACAACACGCCCACTAGGGGTATAAAAGGAAGTGACATGTAGCTGATTCAGTCCAGTTTGTGGAGGGAGAGGAGTTCAGACAGTTTGGAGACAGTTTTCCAGTCAGTCAAGCTCGGGTGACTCAGGAGTGAGTCATCCCAAGAGTGATTAGTCAGAGCCTGGACTTGGAAGGAGAGGAGATAAGTTCAGAATTGAAAATCAGTGCTTCAGCGGAAACTACTTGTATTCTTTGGAGAGAGGAAGGAAACCCTCAGAGTGTGCATTGAAACCAGTTTGACAGAGTCCTGGTAGCTACTCGAAGTGGGGTATAAGGAAGAAGGAAAGAAAGGAAGGAATTACAACTGTAGTAACAACGAGTGTACTGAGAGCTGCTCAGCGAGCTCTGAGGAGAATTGACATTTACCATCAAAGCTACAGTGTTTATGTTAAGAGCGAGAGCAGGACGAGAGGCACAGTGGAAAGAGACAGAGGCAAGTGCATCAGGTACCGGATTACCCGCACTAATTCACCGGACACCGGGGTCCGAAGAGTTGCTAGTGCTACAGGCCTAGTAATAGGAACACCGGAGGCCTTCCTGGACTACAAGTCTAAGAAGGTAGCCCTCAGTGCTGATACGAAAACAGAGTCAGGTAGAACAAGGACCTTGAGTAGGACGCTACAACAGTAGGGATTCCGTTCTCACCGCCTAGAAGGCTCTACCTCAATGTCAGCCGGGCGTTGCAGCTACTAAACAAGCTGGAGATTGGAAGAGGGAACTTGACTTCACGCAAGTTGTACTCACACGCATTTACCAAGATAAAGGAGGCCTCTAACCTGCTCAGCGGTTCACCTGAATGTGCATTCTCCACCCCGACCAGCTCCCGGGACCTGCCTGAAACATCATGCAAAGTAAAGGTATGGAAAGAGATTGCATTGTGTGAGACTGCTTTATTATCTACACCCGGTATCACCATAGACTTTGAGGGACCAGTCCCACCTGTGGGGGACTTATCATCTAGCTGCCACAACATCCCCTCAGAAGATTTATATTGCAGCGCTGGTCTTAGTGATCAGAAACCACAGGTGGCGTCACGAACCTATTATACAAATCCCCTGTAAATACACCCCCATTGCATGACTGCCCAGGGCCACGGACCGAGTCCAGCTGCCAGTGACATTCCCCATAGAAGTCGACGGGCTCGGTGCCGAGTACCCCATAGCCCTGGTACTGTGTGCGCGTCACATAAGTGCGCATGTGCCCTACTGAGGGCAGGGCCTAGAACATAAGAGCGCATGCGCCCGTCTATAGGGTGTATGGGGGGCGTGGCGGCTCAGCTCACTGCGGGACACATAGTGTACCGCCGGGACAGCGGGAGGAGGGAGTCAGAATCGGGACTGTCCCGGCCAAATCGGGACGGTTGGGAGGTATGCCTTATGTTTTGGCCTCAACCTGCAGTAGAGCAGAGCAAAGGCACGAGCTGGCGGTGTCTCTGCACAGGCGTGAGATTTCTCCCAGCTATGTGGATGACGCAGAAGGTATCATCCACGTCAATCAAAGCAGGCGGACAGCTATCAGCAACCAGGAGGAGGGATAGACACCTCACGACGCCTATCGCACCACCCCTGCAGGATTTACATAGAGTGAGGGAAGTTTTTGGCAACATACGGGTGGGGGAGAGGGGGGATTATATACGCTTATGTAATGCAGCACAGGTGCTGATTAAGGTGCTAGTCGTTGTTCAGACATGGAAAACAGGTGACAGGCTCCCTTTAATACTGAATTTAATATTGCACTCATTCCTCACTGAAGCAGAGTCAGGTCTGTTGACTCAGTGACATTTACAACTGAACAAAGCATATAATAAAAATACCAGCCTCATAACAAATGCAGAAGCGCAACCTACTTGGTATATGTATATTATGCACCTTGATATTCTAAAGCAATGAGATATTGTTCCCCATCTGAATTGTGACCTAGTCACGGCAAAACGTAGTAGAAAATTGTTCTGAAGTACTAGATCATTTAGCAATTTTGCAAAACACATGCATGAAAGTTAAAGGTGAAAAGGCTTAACTCTGCCTCATTTGTATGATGATGAGTACATTCACTGCACAAAAGACATCTTAACACTGGCGGAAACGTTTCAACTGTCGCTACTCCTCCATGGAAATTTGGAATGTAATGTACTTGGATTTTGTCCTCGTAAAATTGCCTCCCTCTCTCATCAGATTCATCTCATTTATAGGGCAGCCATTAAAAGAAATCTTACAGTCCTGATCAGGCACCTACCGCCAGTGATAGAGGTCTCTCCACCTTCATCCATCAGCCCCCGAATAATATCACATGAAGTGGCTGCCAGTGGCCGAGATCGTGCCTGCAATGCCCTAACAGCTTGGCTAGATTATGCCAAGACTCAAAGCTAGGACACAGCTCGGAAAAGTAAAGAAGTTTTACACAACTTTTTCAAAGCTTGCCAGAAGGAAGCGATTACTATAAAATAAGTTGTAATTTACCAATGCAATTCTCTGCAGATTCAGTCCCACAGTTTTGGCAATCTCTGCTTCCCTCATGGCGATGACATCTAATTAGTCAACCACACCACTAGGGCGACTGATCTGCTACAGGGTCAGGAGCCGCTGGCCCAAACAGTGCGCTCTCACATGATTGCAAGCAGGAGGCAGCCTTGTCACTGCCACCTTGGAGGAACACTGATAAAGGCCGCATCAGAGAAGAACTTACATGCTCTTTGCTATAGAGCTAGTTAGCGCTGCACTCCTTGCCTAGGAAGCCAGCAATCAACTGCAGAGGGAGCTGGTCGGTTAGGCAATGGGCATTAGACTAAGATTTAAAAAAGCTGAGCACCTTTTTATTAATGACATGCTCTGCTACTTCATCAAAGGTGAATCTCATCATATCCAGCTCAGCACTTCCACCACTTTGCCGAGTCCATCGTTTCCCTATGGCAGACTGCCGCTCCCCCCCGTGCTCCAGCTCTCTGTCAATCTCAACAGCCTTTGTGGGTCCGGCCTCGCATGAACGTCATCAGTCCATGATGTATTCCATCTTATCATCTAGACTAAAGGCTTTGAGGCTCCATCTCACCATGTAAGAAATTAAACACAGCCAACCACCCTAGATAAGGTCCATATTTCACAATGATGCATGGCCACCCTCAAATGGATTCCAAAATGCAAAGAAGTGAACATATCCAACTTTTAGGATTTATCCTCAGGTGATTGGAGACAAAATAGTTGGGTAGGTGTATTATGGGGGGGGTAAATATTTCAATACTACATGAGCCATTGTAATGGGAAACTTTTGTACCAACACCTGGAGTACGAACACTTCATGAGAAGGAGCGTAAAAGCAAACACAAACAGAGGTTATCAGTGATCACACGGATGTTGATAAATCCTCCCCTATAGACACTGGAATCACTACAGTTGGCACAATCATTGTTGTAATAGTGGAAAAATAAATGGTATCCATGGTATAAGTACAAAGGGTGTGTGAGTAGTATAAAAATAAGGGCATTGCGTGTATCTGCAAGTGGGAAAAAAGTCTGTTCCCACGAAAAGAAAGATAAGCGCCATTTATTATGGAGATGCCCAAGTTACAAAAGAACATTACTGGCAAGAAAAAAAAAAAAAGTTTGTAAAACTGAAGTAAAATTGGGCATGTGGGTCTGCATTTAGTGAAATACTCATTAGCGTAAAGGGGAATAAAAATAGAATAAAAAATAAACTTGCCATCTACGCTTCTGTTTCTTGAAAGAAAAAAGTTATCGCGAATAACTAGAAAAATAAATAAAAAGTTATATAGGATCAGTTGGGTTAAAGGAAAAATAGTGCAAAACTGACAAAGTATATTTAACACACACACACCAATACTTAGAGTGGGGTCCCGTGTCCATCCTGACACTGTGTTCGCCAACTGCGGGCCCGAGGAAGACCAGCTTCTGCTGTACTTGAATAATACCACTAGTCCCCCCTAGTTTAATACACTGCTCAAAAAAAAAAATAAAGGGAACACAAAGTACCGCATCCCAGATATCACTGATTGAAATATTCTAGTTGCAAATCTTTGTTCATTACATAGTGGAATGCGCTGAAAACAAAACATAAAAATGATCAATGAAAGTCAAAAACTAATATCCCATGGAGGTCTGGATTTGTAATGATACTCAAAATCAAAGTGGAAAATCAAATTACAGGCTGATCCAACTTCAGTGGAAATACCTTAAGACAAGGAAATGATGCTCAGCAGTGTGTGGCCTCCATGTGCCTGTATGACCTCTCTACAACGCCTATGCATAGTCCTGATGAGGCGGCGGATGTTCTCCCGAGGGATCTCTTTCCAGACCTGGATTAAAGCATCCGCCAACTCCTGGACAGTCTGTGGTGCAACGTGGCGGTGGATGGAATGAGACATGATGTCCCGGATGTGGTCAATTGGATTCAGGTCTGGGGAACGGGCGGGCCAGTCCATAGCATCAATACTTTCATCTTGCAGGAACTGCTGACACTTCAGCCACATGAGGTCTGGCATTGTCATGCATCTGAAGGAATCCAGGGCTAAGTGCACCTGCATATGGTCTCACAGTGTGTCTGGGGCTCTCATCCCGGTACCTATTGACAGGCTACCACTGGTGAGCACATGGAGGGCTGTGCGGCCCTCCAAATAAATGCCACCCCACACCATTACAGACCCATCGCCAAACTGGTCATGCTGGAGGATGTTGCAGGCAGCAGATCGCTCTCCACGGCGTCTCCAGGCTCTGTCACATGTGCTCAGAGTGAACTTGCTCTCATCTGTGAAGAGCACAGGGCCCCAATGTCGAATCTGCCAATCTTTATGTTGCCTTGGAAATGCCAATTGCCATGCATGGTATTGGACTGCAAGCATGGATTCTGTTTCTGACAGGCTGAACAGACATGGATGTTAGTGGCCTGCTGGAGGTCATTTTGCATGGCTCTGAGGCACTGTCCCTCCTTGCACAAAGGAGGAGGTAGCAGTCCTGCTGCTGGGTTGCTGCCCTGCAACAGCCCCCTCCACGTCTCCTGTTGTACTGGCCTGTCTCTTGATATCTGCTCCATGCTCTGGACACTGTGCTGACAGACACAGCTACTCTTCTTGTCACAGCTCGCATTGATGTGCTGTCCTGGATGAGCTACACTACCTGGGCAACTTCTGTAGGTTAAACAAAAATTTTGAAACAAGATGTAGCGGCGCAGGTATATACAGGTCCTTCTCAAAAAATTAGCATATAGTGCT
>VIAB01000040.1:222156-240185 GCA_009801035.1 Oophaga pumilio
TAAGTCATCTAAACGGGTGATAAATCTCTGGCTCTATCTTGTTAGAAGATCTAACCGTTAGGGTGCAGTCAGACGGCCATATTAATCAGATGGAGATTGGAACACAATGCTCGGACTGGCCGGCGGATCTCCCGACCCGAGCATGAAAGCTTCATGCATTTCTATGCTGCTCGGGTAGGGAGAGTTGCGGCCGGTCAGAGTATTGGGTTCCGATCTCCGTCCGATTTATACGGCCACTGCACCCTTAAGATGAAGTAGGGTGAGTTTTACAAAACTTCTCCCGTGTCCATTGATGGTGCAGCCCCTAATATTTGCCAGTACCACTAGACGTAATCCCCATTTATTTCACTGTCTAGGGTAACGTTGAGAGGGAGTGACTTGGCTACACCATCTTAGAGACAGGTTCTGCATAGTGTCGCCAGATATCCCTGCCTTCTTATCACAACACTCCAATCTCGCATACCACAGAGAAATTACATAGGTTTTTGAATGGTGGGCGTCTGGGTTCGGGGGACCCCCACTGATTGCTAATACGTAAAGTCAAAAATCAGTCAAAAATCACTAGGCAGGGAACTGTACTCTTTGCCTGTGATTGCCTGCTTGGCTTTACACAGAGAGGCACGGTTAGCTGTATACTACTTCTATAAGCATGAATATCTAAACGCCATTTACTCAAGGAGAAATAATGACAGAGAAAAGGGCACAGAGCTCGGCCTTTTCATTTCAGTTCCACTTGGGGTCTCAGTACCTGGACCCCCACTGATTAAAACATCTGTCAAGTCACTATGATGTGTCAAAGTCTTTATTAAATGATTGGTTAGTTTTTAAGTATTAGTTTAGATAACAGAGAAACGGAAGTTTTGATTCCTAGGACTGAGAGAATCCTGGGTGTCCCTGATCTTGGAATTATGGGGTCCCAACTGATCAGAGTAATAATATGAATAATATACTTTAAAAGAGTTATCCACTAAAGATATTAATCAATGGAATAGATGATAAATGTTCCATCACCAGGGATCCCATTACTGGACCCTCAATTCTTTCTGGAAGTAGTGAGGAGGAAAAGGGGATCAGATGATTATGGAGTACCAGGAATCAGTCAATTATTTTTTGTGGGACACTCTCAGGGGCTCAAAAGGAATATGTCACCAGGTTTTAGTTACCCAATTTGAGAGCAGCATAATTTAGAGACAGAGGCTCTGATTTTAGTGATTACTGGGCTGCTTACTGTAGTTTCTATCAAATCACTATATTGTCAGCAGATGAAAGCAGCCTAATAAGTGAAACATCACAGGAATCAGGGCCTCTGCCCCATACATTACGCTGCTCTTAGACTAGGTATAGTCCCTGTGTCCCTGCCGTGTTGCTCCTTTGCCCCGGCAGGGACGCCGACTCGCTCTTCACCCTGGTCCTCGGCCTGCCCTTCCTCCACCTGCAGCAGTCTCCTGGGGTCTGCACACGTCTGGAAGATCTCCGGGCATGCCGCTTAGGGCACGCGCGCACCCCTGGTCTCTTAAAGAGACAGCACGCACTGTCCTAAATTGTACCCAGCCAATAGCTGGGAGACACTTATTATTTAAGGCACCTCCGTCTGTTAGGAGGTACCTGAACAATGTGTTTTTTTCAGTTTGTCTGCGTGCTTACTAGATGTCAGGTCCCCTGTTCTTGTATCTCTGTAGACCAGCTGTGTCTGCTTGCACCTACCGTGCCTGACTGTACACCAGCCATGCCAGCCAAAATCTGCTGTACCTTCTTGTATACCAGCCATGTCTGCCATCATTGCCGTGTCTGTCTGTTTATAAGCCGTGCTTGCCAGCACCGTGCCTGTCAGCACCTTTCATGCCTGCCTATATATTAGCCATGCCTTCCGGCACCTGCCATGCCTGCTTGTATATTAGCTGTATCCTCCAGCACCTGCCGTGCCCTCCTATATATCAGCCGCACCTGCTGCCGTGTCCACCTGTATTCCAGCCATGCCTGCCAGTACCTGCTGTGTCCACCTGTATACCAGGCTAGACTGCTAGTACCTGTCCAGCACATGCCTGTGCCTGCAGTGCTATCCATTCCTGGCCGTTCCACCTTCCTACCTCTTTATGGGTTAGCTGCCATGTGTCTGAGGTCTGTCCTGGAGTAGCACCTGGCCTCCATCTTGTGCCAAGTCTTACCACACCACCAGAGTCAGGTGCTCATCTAGTTATGCCCCCCATGCTCTTCTCGGTCCATGGCACAGTGGTTCCACTACCACGTGCGTTACACATGGTAACAAAATACCTGGTGACAGATTCCCTTTAACTAGAATGTGATTAACTTATCTATGGACTATGACTGATATTGGAGGTCAGCCTTACACATATAATAGCTGATGGCCAAGTACTCATTTGGCCAACAGCTGCACCTTTCCACTACCCCATACACATGAATGTTTGACTCGGCCAAGCTGTTCAGGAAGATGTATTTTCTATGGCGGAATAAAGCTTCTATTTTTCACTAACTACGCCTGGATGGAGCGCTGTTTTCCTTTCTTTGATGTGGACTATTTTTCCAAGAGGGTTCCTTGGAACGAATACGGGCGCCCCTTATCTGAGAGTGCTGTCTGCTAATTTTCTACTTCTGATCTGTTCGGGAAGAATCAGAAGGCCCCCATACACATAGGACAGTCATCAGATCATGCTGGTTTGGCCAACTGTGGTCTAATGTGTATGGGGGCTTTACTCACACCCCTTAACCTGCTTTATGACTATATTATTAAAATAGAAACCGAAGGAGAGCTCCCAGCCATAACCAAGATATTATTCAATATATATGCACTGTAAATATATTTTCATACAATATTTTCAAATAATTTAGCAAACTCCAAGCCGGGATTTCCAGTCTCTTTTTCTGTTGTCCTGTCGTAGGCAATTACAATTGTACATAGCTGATATGATTCCCAATTTCATAGGTCTAATGTCTTTTGGTAGTACATCACTAAGACATCTCCATCCCTTGGGCTCTGGGCATACGGCTAAGATTTATGAGCCCTCTCAGTGAATTTTCCATCTCCGGAAAGAGAGCGGCGATCATGTGGTTAGCCGATATTACAGCAGGCTACACTGTACGTAATATAGCTGCTGACATTTCCTACATTTCCCAAAGGAATCCCTGAGGTTCCTCAATTCATAAAATTGCTTATTTCTGAGATTCTTTTCTTTTGGATACTGTAGGCCTCTTACCTTCGTTGCAGCTCAGTCTGGATTCTTTCAGCTTGAGTAAAGGATCCACGTTTTGATTCTGGCTCGTTGGGATGATGGGAGGACTGAATGCATTTAGCCAATCCCTGGGTGACAGAAAAGAAGATGTTACCTATCAGTGTTTTCAGTTTCATCTCTTCAGCACATTTATTATTGTTACTTTCTCTGGCAAGCTCTCTTATTCTTCCAATTCATCTTTAATGCACCTTATGGTTTTGCAATATCTTGTATTTTCTAGTCATGGCAGTAGCTGAATGTCCATCTTCTCCTACCAGCTGAGACCAAGGAGACTCAAAGTACTCTAATCCTGACACACAGCTAAAAACCTTCTGCATAGACGTACTGTAAAAGGTTTATCCCCAACCGCCCCATTCCACTGAGCCAGCTCAAATCATTCTCCTTTAACCCTTAAAAAAGGTTTTCCCGAGGAGAGATGATAACTAGTCAATCAAAGGGAGTCCGAGCATTGAAACCCATGCCACTAAACTGTCCCAGATCCAGCAGGACAGTCCCAGGTTTGGGGAGCTATCCCAGGCGGAATGTCACACTTTCAACAGTATCTGGATCTTTAGAACAGATACAATTTAATATAATGGTGGAACAGGAATTAAGGAGGTATGGAGACCTGCCCAAACTGCCAAAAAAGGGGATTTGCTATTGCTGTTTGAATGAAGCAGTGTTTGTGCTGTTCTATTCATGAAGACTTGAGATGAACAAATTGTTTTGAGGAACCTCGAATTTCACCAAAATTTCAGACTCACAAAAATCCAATTTGATTTGTGACTCAAAGTTTTATTTGTGTGAATCCAGCAAAATGGTGGCCATATGGCTGGATCCTAAAAGTTTTGGGGAAGGGTTAGAAAAATTAAAAAGAAAATACGGTAATACTCACTTATTCCCAGTCCTCAACTTGTTCGTGCTGCTCCTATTTTTGGTCTCTTTGTTCTGGTTTTCATTTCATGCCACATGTCTTGTTGGGTCTTTTAAGCCTAGTGACTTCATGATGTTGCAGCCTGGTGCACGTCATGACGTCACTATGCCTAGTGGGAGCCAGAATATTTATTGAGACCTGTGGCGTGAAGAAGACCAGCAGCACAAGGTGAGGGAAGTGGTGAGAAGAGTATTATTTTTTATATATATTTTTTTCACCCTTGTTTATTACACTTCGGAGAAATCCAAGGCCACAATAAAGCCCACCATTAGATGGCTACTGGTCAAACCATGCTTTGGACGATCTTTTCTCCAACCGCCATTTCAGCCGACTTTCCTGGAATTTCCTGGCCAAAGTTGAGCAAACTGCTATATTCGAATTTCATTAGATTCACTCATCATTGATAGAAATCTATCTCTGGTTCCAAAGAGACTGAATTGAGTGGCATCACACATCTTTGACCATTGCTCCATTCCAACGGGTTATAAAAATCCACTGCTCTAGTCTTGTAATTATCACCTATCCATGAAGCAATCATTAACATTGGATGTGACGTGACTGAAGGATCAGTAGTTTGATGGTTTGTTCTCTTAAAATTTTATTATTGTTGACAGCGCCTGCTCGTTAACACCTTTGCAATGCGCTGCCAACAATGTTTTTAGTTTCTGCACAAAAGATGTGATCAAAGGAGCATTTGCTGCCATGTTGTGTTTTCAGTGAACAGGGTTTCACAGAATACTGGTTGGGACCTTACGATCATACAAAATGTGCAGTGGATTTGGAGCTTTGAATCTGGAAAATGGAGCTTGGATGCCAATGAAGATCACAGATCTGCACAGAATGTTGGAAATCATAGTGTTAAAGGGATCATTTTATGTCTTATGATTAATGGTAGTGTAAGTGTTTGCCCCCTTCCTGATTTTCTATTCTTTTGCATTTCTGTCACAGTTAAAAGTTTCAGATCAGCAAACAAATCTAAATATTAGACCAAGAAAACACAAGTAAATACAAAATGCGATTTTTAAATGAAGGTTTTTATTATTAAGGGAAAAAGAAATCCAAACCTATAGGGCACTGTGTGAAAAAGTGATTGCACCCTAAACCTAATAAATGGTTAGGCCACCCTTAACAGCAACGACTGCAAGCAAATGTTTGCGATAACTGGCAATTAGTCTTTTACAGTGTTCTGGAGGAATTTTGGCCCACTCATCTTTGCAGAAATGTTGTAATTCAGCCACATTGGAGGGTTTCCAGGCACAAACTGCCTTTTTAAGGTCATGCCACAGCATCTTAATCAGATTAAGGTCAGAACTTTGACTAAGCTACTTCAATGTCTTAATTTTGTTCTTCTTAAGCCATTCAGAGGTGGACTTGCTGGTGTGTTTTGCATCATTGTCCTGCTGCATACTCCAATCGCGCTTCAGCTTGAGGTCACGAACAAATGGTCGGACATTCTCCTTCAGGATTTTTTATAGACAGCAGAATTCATGGTTCCATTTACCACAGCAAGTCTTCCAGGTCCTGAAGCAGCAAAACATCCCCAGAACATCACACTACCACCACCATATTTTAATGTTGGTATGATGTTCCTTTTCTGAAATGCTGTGTGTCTTCCACGCCAGATGTAATGGGACATACACCTTCCAAAAAGTTCAACTTTTGTCTCCTCTTGGGGATCATCAAGATGTTTTCAGGCATAACTGAGATGAGCCTTTATGTTTTTATTGCTCAGAAGTGGCTTTCGTCTTGGAACTCTAACATGCAGGCCATTTTTGCCCAGTCTCTTTCTTACAGTGAAGTCACAAACACTGACTTTAGCTGAGGCAAGTGAGGCCTACAGTTCTTTGGATGTTGTTGTGGAGTCTTTTGTGACCTCTTGGATGATTTGTCACTGTCCTCTTGGGATGATTTTGGTCGGCTGGCCACTCCTGGGAAGGTTCACCACTGTTTCATATTTTCACTATTTACCATTTGTGGATCATAATGGCTCTCACTGCCGTTCACTGGAGTCCCAATGGCTTTATAACCATTTCCACACTGATAGATCTCAGTTACTTTATTTCTCATTTATTCCAGAATTTCTTTGGACTCCGGCATGATGTCTAGCTTTTGAGTACCTTTTGGTCTACTTCACTTTGTCAGGCAGGTCCTATTTATGTCATTTCTTGATTGAGAACAGGTGTGGCAGTAATCAGGCCTAGGTGTGGCTAGGATATTCGAACCTAGCCTCCTAAATATGTGATAAACAACAGTTAATTTATTTTTTCGGGGGTTGGGGAGGGTATCACTTTTTCACACAAGGCCCTGTAGGTTTGAATTTCATTTTCCATTAATAACAAAGACCTTCATTTAAAAACTGCATTTTGTGATTACTTGTGTTATCTTTGTCTAATATTTAAATTTGTTTGCTGATCTCAAACATTTAAGTGTGACACAAACATGCAAAAGAACAGGACATCAGGAAGGGGGGAAACAGTTTTTCACACAGCTGATGTGCTGACAACAATGTTTTTAGCTTTTGCAGAAAATATGTGATCAAAAGACAAAGGAGAATTGGCTCACATGTTGTGTTTTCAACAGACAAGGTTAAATAGAATTCTGGTTGACAACTTGCGATCAGACAAAATATGCAGTGGATTTGGAGCTCTGAATCAGGAAAATGGAGCTTGGATGACAATGAAGATCACATATCTGCATAGAATGTTGGAAATCAAAGTGTTAAAGGGATCATTTTGTGCCTTATAGATTCATTATAGTGTATGGTTATGTTGGCTGTTACATTGATACTATGGGAGATAAGTCCAATGCTGGTAGTAGGATGTCAACTTTATATTACAGCCAACTGCTGATGGTGTGGGTACAGCTTCTGTGCCATGCCACTCAATGGACAAACCATTAAGTCCTACTGTGATTGCAGCAGAGCAATCAGGATGTAATAATATCATCAAGTTCAGGAGACAGCTGTCTCTGCTGACTCTCCCATACACAAGAGCGGTCAGCTCACACCGTGTTTTCAACGATCAAGTCAAGAGGCCCCCATTCATATCAGACGGTTGGCTAGTCCAGCTGTAATGGTACGTTGATCCGACCTTCATCTAATGTGTATAGGAGCCTTGAGTATGATAAATTCTGAAGAGGAATACAGAGCATACAGCATATATTATACTCACTTAATAATGGAGAGCTGCATTTACATAGATTTGGACATCAAAAATTGGACTGGATGTGCAAGCTCTAGATACTCAGTTCATCAGGGCTGGAGGTGTCCCTACCCAATAATAAGTGATGCAAAGGGTGAAAATCCTTCAACCAACTCTCACCATATCCCAATTCATTTTAGAACCATGGAGAGGTGTTGGTTTTTGGAATACCGCCACTTGGGACAGAAAATGTAAAGCTGCTCTATGGTTCATATTTCCACATTAGTACAGTGACAAGGTATGGGAGATGTCCTCAACTTTGGTTTGATACCTTTCATTCCAAGACCGAGCCCCGGTGAGTATTTGGGTGAAGGAGGTCTGGTTGTGACCTCAATTTCAGTCATGGTTTGAGGCATCAGAGGGTGTAGTGCTCCAACCACAACTCCCGAAGGTGTTGACTATGTCTTGCTAAGTGTTACTCCGTGAAGCGCTCTTTGATTTGCTTTCAACATATAGGCGATGGTTCCTATTTCGTCACATGTGAAAAATACAAATTGCTTAGAAACGACAGTGGTTTTCAAAATCTTAAATTCATTTTAAATACTAGAAGTATGTGGCAGGCACTTCACCATCATGAAGTTATACCCTAAACTATCCTTGTACAATTGGCTGAGCTTACATCGCCGCCTCCATAGTGTGAAAGAGAAAACGGGAAAAAAAAAATAAAAAAAATCTACCACTAGACTATATTGCAATTTATTTGTATTTTTTTAAGTTTTCATTTTGTTTTGTTCCTTGGCACAAATTCTCAACATGTCACAGTCTAAAGTGTGACTCAAGACTGAATAACAAAGCTGTCTTAAACTGTGAACGCCTGACATGACACTTGCGAAGACACTTTAGCAACGTGGTAATGATCAACACCAGGATTCCTTCAGATCATCGGTGGCTGCTGCGGGGATGCTGACAGGCCGACAAACGTAAGACAAACCACAACTGTAAGCTGCTTTGCAAGGAGAGTTTTATTGCGTGTATCATGGCTAACACATCGCTGTGTCCCCGCTACTATATTTCTGTGGAAAGCAAAGTAATTTCCATGTCATTTGTCATGTTCTAAGCAGAAGTTTACAATCTATCAAAGAACAATAAAAAGTACAATACGGCAGAAAGGAATTGATACAGGCATAAATGGATAATATTAATATTTTGGTAATCAATGCGGAGGATCCTGACAACCTCTCACTGCTTTTCATGAGCTAATTGTCATTTTTTGTGGAGAAACGCTCAACCGGATAGGCAGTTAAAGGGAATCTATCATCAGGGTGTCACACCCCAAACTATTTATATGCTCATGTAGCTCTTTCAAAGACAAGTCCAGCAATGCCTTAACATGGCCGATCTGTTTCTCCTTTACTGAGAAATCAGTGTTTAAATTGATATGCTAATGAGGCTGCGCAAGCAATAGAGCTGGAGTGACAGAGGCTTCTGATGTATCATAGTCCTTCAGCCTCATTTGCTTATCAACTCAAATGCTGATTTCTCTGTAATGAAGGAAGGGACTGGCCATGTAAAGGCATTGCTGGATTTGTCATTGAAAGAGCTCCATGCACATATAAATAGTTTGGGGTGTGAAATGCTGCTGAGAGTTTCCATTTAAACAAAGGATAAAATCATTGTAGGGTTTGTGTTGGGAGACCTCCATACACGTTAGATACAAGAGGACCAATACTGCTGATTTCAAGGAGACTGGACTATCATATGGTGTGCTTTGAGGCCTACTGACTACTCCTGATGTCGGGGGAGAGAAGTTTCAATGCCTGATCCTTTGGTTTTCAGGAGAGATAATGCCTCAGAGGTGTGTGGCATCATCTTTCTCCTCTCTCCATGTTGAAGACACATGAATGCATGGCAGTGCTGAGTTCTCACGTGTATGGTGGGGTTGGAAGAGATTGCTGTTGGCCAAAAAAAACCCATACGTCTCACAACTATCTCATATGTTATGGCCAGTTATAGGTTGGTCGAGTAGCACTAACGTCTCATCGTAATATGTATCTAATGATGACCAGTAGGACTTCAACCCACGATGAGCTGCATAAAACAGACCCCGATGACTTCAATGTAAGTTGTGTGCGTATGACCTGTCTATGATTCGGCTGTACTTGCCCATCACTTTCTGTCGATAGACAAGTTGCACAAATGTTCTTTGGTAACACGTCTCGCCCGGCGTGGCCAATGTAACCGCAGCCTAAAAGAGGACCGAGGTCAGCCTACTCAGTGACTGACAGCATTTCCTGCGTGAGTGTGCATCCAGACATAACTGTCAATCAGTCATTAGGACTGCCCACTGGACTCCTATGCTCAGAAATTAGCAGATATTTAGATCAATAAATTGCAAGGTCTAAAGCAGGGGTGGGGAACCTCGGGCCCCCGGGCCATTTACAGCCCTTGATTAAACCTTTTATCCGGCCCCCGGGCAGATTCTCAGGGACCGTTTTCTTGGGCAGGGAGCATTTTTTGGATTGCCACCAGCTCATTAATTTCTTCTTTCTCTGTGAGCACACACACGCCATGTTCACTACTGAGCACTGAAGGGCATGCAATGAAAGATTACGTCCTGACACCAGTGCCAGAGTCAGGATGTACTTTGTGGGCGGAGCTTGTACGGCCCCCGAAGGATGGTATAAATATCCAAATGGCTCTTGGCAGAAAAAAGATTCCCCACCCCTGGTCTAAAGAATCATTCCCCACAAACGTATATATGATTCTGCTCAGCTCTTTGTGCTCCGTATCTTGTTACTTGCAGCCCAGACTGCATGTACCAGCCAGTACCATTTAAAGGGCATGCTCACATGTGAGCCTTACTTTACAGTATATATGTAATCTATTTAGCACTGATTATACAGTAAATTTAAGCTTGCATTACAGCCTGGAGGTGCAGTTTCCTTTTACCTGATCATTAAAGGAAACAATCAGCAAGCCTATGGTCGGGTACATTCTGCTTAGCTGATCTATCTTAATGGAGGGGGAAACAAAGGTTTTCTTACATCAGAGTACTGTACATAGTCGAGTTAAAACATAGTACTAGTGCTCTGTGGAAATATGCAACGCAACAAGAAATGCTGGGAGATTTCAGCTCTGAAGCCTGCAGAATTGTAAATGCAGCTCTGGGCGATAATACAGTCTGTGACTCAGGATTGCTACAAGACAAGTATAAACATAATTTTGCTCACCATTTAATACAAATTAAAGATCAGTTCCCATGATGAATATTTAGCACTTATTTAGAGGCTATGCGATACGTTTTAGATCACCAGTATGGTGGTCCTGAGTCCCCTCACCTGCAACTACAGTGAGAATGTTTTGTTGAGCAGTGGGAGGCATGCAAACAAAGCAACAGACCACCTCTACTAATGATCATGGGGGTCCCGGTGGTCCGACCCTCGGTGATTCCACAAAGAGTGTTCAATGATCCATTTACAGTCTATTACTGGTAATCCCAACTGATGAGTCTACGAAAAAGTATCTCAATGTGGCGATGACTAGCAGGAAAACTGAGGCTAGTGTAGGAGTATGACTGCACCGCTCGGCACATATGTTTGGAAATGACCTCGGATGTCACGAATTAGCTTACTGTTTATCTCCTCAGTCCAGAGGGAAAACTAATGAGGCATATTTTGATTAATTAAAGACACTTAGTTATGCGTCATCAAGGCTTTGAGCTGCAATCAATACAATCAACATGCAAAGGCCAAGGACCGGCATCCGGCGCCAAATTGGTAGAATAGTAAGCAGTTCATGTCCTGACATTGGAGTAAAGAGGAAGCAAAGAGAATGTCAAATATCTCACTAGTAGGATTTCAGAAAATGAGGTCTGTAACTTTGAATGATCAAATGTCAAACGCTTCTATATTAAGGCTAAATTCACACTACCGTATTTTCAATTGAGTTCAATCGGGGTGTTCACGACCATTTTTCACACGGACCAAATGTTTGCATGAAAACAAAACATGCAGCATTATATTAGTCCATGTGATGGATGAGACTCGCCTATATATGTTTTTGGGTGCGCAGAAAAAAAAAAATCGGATCCCGTATGGATCAACGATATTGTATCCGATTTTTACGGATACATTGCAATTCTTTAACATAGGAATCTGTATTTGGTCTTCTAAATTTTACTAATTGCTGATGTATAAAAATTGATGCCGTAAGGATGAAAATATAGATGAAAAATTGTCGTTTTTTATGGGTGAAAATTGCACAATGTCCTTTATACACTCGTGTGAACTTAGCCCAACTGATTGGACAGCAAAATAATTAGCAATACCATTGGTTGGGGGTCTGACCAGTGGGATCCCAGAAAAGCCTACATATATATAAAAAAATCCAGTGTCTTTATCTTTGTCCTGAATCAGTGCTAAACCCTAATCCAATACAATAGGAGGTGGCCAGGTCTGAAGAGGCGCTTTACAAAAAGGATGAGTTATGCTGGCCAATGTAGGACTTTTAGGCCCCGTTTCATCAAGGCACCGGTCTTGATGAAGGAGTAGGGTGGAGTGCGAGGTGCACACCTCTTAATGGATCAGACAAGACGCATGATGGCTCAATGGGTAGCACTGTTGCTTTGCAGCACTGGGGACCAGGGTTCAAATACCAACAAGGACAACATCTACAAGGAGTTTGTATGTTCTTCCCATGTTTACGTGGGTTTCCTTCAGGTTCCCCAATTTCCTCCCACACTCCAAAGACATACTGATCAGGAATTTAGAGCCTCAATGGGGACAGTGATAACGATGTGTCTAAAGCGCTGCGGAATATGATGGCGCTATATAAGCATAATCATTAACTAAAGTGGTGTGCATCCCACCACAAATCTTACTCCAGTTCCTGCAGAAATAAGATTAGAAGATTAGCGAACACTGAATTCGATGAGTGTGGGTCACCAGGCTCCTGTCACAGCACAGCTCTGCCCAATTGTAAAAGATTGTGAGCCCGACTTCCCCCCAACATCAGGGTCTGACCTCACAAATGCTCATCTGGATGAAGGAGCAAGAATTCCTACTAACCCCTCCAAAATCTTGTAGAAAACCTTCCCAGAAGAGCGGGAGCCGTTATATCTGCAAAGGGACCGACTCAATAATAATGTCTACGGATGTAGAATAGGAGGTCAGAAAAGCTCCTGAGGGTGTAAACTGGACGTGTCCGAGAATTTTTGTCTACGTAGTGTGCTCAGAAACCTGGAGTTCTGAGAGAATAACTACATTGACGGGATGACCTCCGTTCATCGGCCCTAAAAGTGAGTGCGGAGAAGCATCTCATCATGTTTTTATATTGTTATTATGGCTTCAAAATATCATTAAATCAGCACAAACCGACAGTTATCATTTCCTGCACATTTTTCACAGCTTGCTGCCGCCTGACTAAGAGTAATCTGTTAATCTGTTCCGTGCCACACAATCTGTCAAAATGACAGATACATTCTATCCCTAATACATAATATCTTCATTTACTGTAGGCCTTGGTGGGACTTGGCTTTGCTGGCAGAAACATTTGGGAAATCACTTTCATTTGTTTCACTGTTGTGGAGCTCTCGGATATTACCCACCATGCGGCTTATTATCCGATGTGTTCCATACATGAATCTGAAGATACAATTTACAGACTTATGTTTACCAAATGAGAGCCGAGCTTTATATACTAATGGGATATGGCGTGCACGGAGCCGTCCATGGGAAACACGATAACATTTCCGCGACTCACATTTCCATTGTATTTGTGGAGCGCATCCTCATCTAGGTGCACTACTGTTTAGTTTGCGTCTTTCAACCAAAGTTCTTCCTTACGCATTCCTCTATGATTATCTCATTTTGTGCCTACATCGAGAGGCATACCTTCAAGCTCCTAGGTTACAATGCCAAACCAGCCACAGGCCTGGGTGCCAACCGTCCGTAAATGTAAGGACAGTCTGTTAACATCGATTGTTTTTTATCTGTTGTCCATAGTGGCCAGGAGAAAAAAAAACACCATCTAAGATTTTCTAAAAATTTCCCACCGTTTGCTCTGTTCATGGGCTATAAAGGCTGACATGCGCAGTACAAACAGGACGAAGGACAGAAAAGGCTCCAATCACTGCTGAACATAATGGATCTCCATTTCTATCGTCTGCCTCCAAGTTCCAAGAAAGCAGAAGCCATGGGCCAGGTTACTCTGATAGCTGACATCATTGATACTACTGATTCTTTCAAATGAGACAGAGTAAGAACACAGAGGTCACAATCTCCGATCTAGCTCATCTCAAAGGTGTTGGATGGGATTGAGGTCCAGTCTCTGTGATCATGTTCTTCCAGCCCAAACTCACCCAGTGAAAGGGAACAAAAAAAAAACTATTCCCACAAAGTTGGAATCATAAAATTGTTCAATATGTCTTGTGCTGAAGTATTAAAATTTCCCCTCATTGGAAGCAAGAAGCCGAGGCCAACCCCTGAGAAACATTCCCATAGCATTATCCCTTCTCCACCAAACTTTACAGCTGGTACAATGTAGTCAGACAGTTAACATTCTCCTGGCATTCACCAAACTCCAAAATCCAGTGGTGGCAGCTTCATACCACTCCATCCGACTTTTGGCATTGTGCTTGGTGATGTACGGGTGCATGCCGTTTCCTCGGCCATGAAGCTCCCGTCAACGTGCAGTGTTTGTGCTGATGTTAATACCAGAGGAGGTCTGGACTCTGCAGTTGTGGCGCTAACACAGCGGTGGTGACTTTTCTGCACTCTGCTCCTCAGCATTTGGTGACCCTGCTCTGTAAATTTATGTGGCCTCCCCTTCATGGCTGAGTTTCTGCAGTTCCTAAAAGCTTCCACTTTTCAATAATACCAACATTCCTAAAATTACCCAACACTGGGAAACGTTGATTGAAATGAGTCACACTGTAAAAAGCCGACACCTAGCATCTTATTCTTTTCTAAGTACTCGATGCTGAAGTTGAGATGATTTGTGCCGTGGGCATACAATGGCTTGCGTGGCGCTTGCTCTTTATTTACCACGGATCCCTCTGGTCTAAGTGGGCGAAGAAAGACGCATCTGTAGAAAAGTAAATGTGTTTATTTACTTTCTTGTTTTTTTTTCACAGGTGGGTGCTTTGCTAAAATACGTTGTAAAGGGCTCTAAAGCTGACAATTAAAAACTCAGAAATGGGGTCCCTGCCGGGGCTGACTCACAGTGGAGGAGCTGCTACAGAAGATTGCTGTTCATATTGTGGACAGTGTGACATGTACTTTTCATGCTACTGTAAACAACATGTGTAAATGCAGGAGATCTTAAAGTTTTTTTTTTCCAAAAGCGTTTGAAATTGATGGTCTATCCTTCAGATCAGAGGAGGTCTTCTATACCATCAAGAACAACAAGGTATCATTGTAATGAGCTTCAAAGCCCCATTACAGCCATGTCTTTACCTAAGAGTCCACTATCCTTTTGACATGTTCTCGTTAATGGCTTACCAGGCGCAGCATCATACATTTTATAATGGCTGTTCCAGGTATGGTACTGCATCTCAATTCAGCTCAGTCAGGGCATGCCATAAATTGTAGTCTACTTATATGTTGTCTGGGCATGCTGTAAGTTCTAGTCTCCCAACATGTTGTCAGGCCATGCTGTAAGTTCTAGTCTCCCAACATGTTGTCAGGGCATGCTGTAAGTTCTAGTCTCCCAACATGTTTTCAGGCCATGCTGTAAGTTCTAGACTCCCAACATGTCAGGCCATGCTGTAAGTTCTAGTCTCCCAACATGTTGTCAGGCCATGCTGTAAGTTCTAGTCTCCAAACATGTTGTCAGGGCATGCTGTAAGTTCTAGTCTCCCAACATGTTTTCAGGCCATGCTGTAAGTTCTAGTCTCCCAACATGATGTCAGGCCATGCTGTAAGTTCTAGTCTCCCAACATGTTGTCAGGCCATGCTGTAAGTTCTAGTCTCCCAACATGTTGTCAGGGCATGCTGTAAGTTCTAGTCTCCCAACATGTTTTCAGGCCATGCTGTAGGTTCTAGTCTCCCAACATGATGTCAGGCCATGCTCTAAGATCTAGTCTCCAACATTTTGTTATGACATGCTATATGTTTTAGTCTCCCAACATGTTGTCAGGACATGCTGTAAGATCTAATCTCCAACATGTTGTCAGGCCATGATGCAAGTTCTAGTCTTCAACATGTTGTCAGGGCATGCTCTAAGATCTAGTCTCTAACCTGTTGTCAGGACATGCTTTAACGTCGTAATCTCACAACGTTGTCAGGCCATGCTGTAAGTTCCAACTTCCCAACAGCTGGAGAAACACAGGTTGGAGACTAATGTTTAGAATGTGAACCTCTCTAATGATATATCAAGGTTTATACTATTGGTCAGTCATACCGCTGGGATAAATAAGTTTTTCCCTCACACCTGTATGTTGCATAGAGAGTTGATCAAGAAAAAAATAAATATATCCTGAAATGACATGGACCAATTTGCTATAAATCTTGCCTGAAGAGTGTAAGCTCTTATGGTCAGAGAGATCCACTCTCTCTCCTGTAGAGTGTAAGCTCTTATGGCCAGTGAGGTCCTCTTTCTCTCTCATATAGAGTATACATTCTTTTGACCAGTGAGGTCCCCTCTCTCTCCAGTAGAGTTTAAGCTCTTATGGTCAGCGAGGTCCTCTCTCTCTCCTGTAAAGTGTAAGCTCTTATGGTCTGCGGGGTCCTTTCTCTCTCTCCAGTAAAGTGTAAGCTCTTATGGCCAGTGAGGTCCGCTCTCTCTCCCATCGAGTGTAAGCTCTTATGGCCAGTGGAGTCCTCTTTCTCTCTCTCCGACAGAGTATACGTTTTTTTGACCAATGAGATCCTCTCTCTCTCCTGCAGAGTGTAAGCTCTTGTGGCCAGTGGGGTCCTCTCTCTCTCCTGTAGAGTGTAAGCTCTTATGCTCAGCAGGGTCCATTCTCTCCTGTAGAGTGTAAGCTCTTATGCTCAGCAGGGTCCATTCTCTCCTGTAGAGTGTAAGCTGTTATGGCCAGTGGGGTCCACGCTCTCTCCTGTAGACTGTAAGCTCTTATGGTCAGCAGAGTCCTCCCTCTCTTTTTCTCTTCTCCCCCACATATATTTTCAGAGCAATTCAAAGTTTTCAATATTGAGATCCAAACAAATCTATCCAATGCAAATCAGATTTTTGAGGAAAATTCGGTGAAGTCAGCAAATTTGAATTTCATAAGATCCACTCATCTCTACTTTAAAATATATATGGTGCACTGTGCAATACACTAATTGGCTGTATTACTACTCATTTATTTGGTTTGAAGATGACCAAAAAAAGATGTTCTTCCACCTTCTCTTCCAACATGTTCTTCCACACTAATTTGACTTTTTTTTTCTTTATTTGCCCTAGGATTTGTTTCAAACAAATGGCGTATGCAAAATCTGATTATTAGCTTTTCATCGTGTGACCAGTATGCACTGAAGCTACGTGATTTCTTTAGTAGTCTTTAGCCGACCATTCTAGTTGAGATCTATCTGACCTGATGTAGGAGATATTTCTTCTCAAGAACACCACTGGGATATGTCCAGATTACGAGATCACAAGGAGACGTTCTAACATTTTGCACACAACCTGCGCAATTCTGAGCACTATTAGTCACCCCCAAAGTCAACTTTAGTCACCCCCAATCGTGGCGTGACCTACTACGAAAAAAATCACATTGGGTTCAAATAAAACATTGCATATGGCCGCCTTAAATTTCAAGACTTTTTCCTCTTGTTTAAGTAAATTCGATAAAGAAGCCAAAAGTGGTTTCTTGCTTAGTTTAACAACACATATTAAAACCCAATTTGATTTATGTGTTATCCGGTCATCTGACAAAGCCAATAAATTTTACAGAGAAATAAGTAGAAAGTAGTTTTTCACACTGTCTTTAAGTTCACCTATAATCGCAGTCCTGCAGACTATAACAGAGAGCGTTCATTAGGTTCCTTGAACGCTCCACCACAGGTTGGGGCAGATGAAAAGTAGAAATGAAACCACAGTGGAGAATTAACTTTATCAATCACTTGGATACCAGCAGGAGATGTCACTGTGGCAGTGAACAGCATAAAAGCTTAGTGGCGACTGGCAGATTTCACCCTGTCTCAGTCTGTTGTGTTAATATGAAAGAGAACTTGCAAAGCTAAAAGTGAGTACAAATCTCCACTTGCATATTCCTAAGGGAATGCGCCGGCCAAAGAAGTCATCTCCATTTCTCTTATTACTGTTGTTAAAAGGAAACGGTGACCTGATGGAAAATTTAGTTGAAACCACGCACTAAAAATACTCCGAAGTACAAAAAGTAAAAAAAAAATGTTGGGTTAAAGATGACACCATTTGGTCAACCAGATGACAAAGTCCGATCTTGGATTTATTGGTGAAATGGTTTTCTTTCTGCTCCTTTGGCAATTTTGAATTTTTTCCAGGTGACCAGATACATAAAAAGTCACCAATACCCAGGAAGGGTCTGACTCCTGGTTGGTCACAACTTTTCTGCAGTCTCGAAAAGTAGCTCAAAAATTCTTGGTGATTGGAGGAACATTTTTGCACTCTTTCAAGTCTTGGAGATGCCAGGTATGAAGGACAGAGGTTTGCCAATGCAGAAGGGAACAGTTTGTTTGCTTAGTTTGATTCTTCATGGCAACCAAACCAGGGCACTGTACACTGTCCTGGCATCCTGGCAGGGCCGGC
>VIAB01000040.1:267399-281605 GCA_009801035.1 Oophaga pumilio
TTTGTCCTAAAGAACCAAAATAGGTTGGACCTGAGGGGGTTAAACAGATCTTCATGGATCTGATGAGCAGAAGGAAGCCAGAGTTGTCAATCATTCATCATACAAACCTTATGGCATAAACACGGCTCCTGTTTTTCCATTTTTTCCTGGAAAATGTATATGGCAGATGCACGAGCGTCCCACGTGTATCGCCTGAGATGTTCAATAAATCAATGCCAGTGGTGTATTTTTTTTAATTTTAGAGCAGAGGAAAGAACATCATCATTCCTAGGAATTCTCCTATTATAGTGTTGATGACGGACGTGACATATTACAGGCCGGCGTGACACTAATGGGGGGATACGTGTTAATGACTACAATGGGAAAATGCAAAGGTCACGTCTCCGAGTAGACCCTACGAATAATCATATTCCTGACGTTGGGCTGGAATTATATGTTTCTAATAATCTGCTCACGAGGCTGACGTTATACTCGCTTCTTGGTCGCGGTACGGTCACATTTATGCAGATTTGTTACAAATACAGCAGCCTGGTATAATCAGCATACGTTAATGAAGCTCAGACAAGTAGGACGGAGACTCGAAATATAATAATTATCTCACTTTCACAAGCCGGCGCAGATAACCATATTAACTGATTATCAACTCTGATATTATTTACTTCACTGGTGACTGCAATACACCATGTGGCCTAGAGGTGGAGCTGTTGGCATACAATAGATCAAAACTCCCAGCTGCAGTCCAAGGCGAAACGCGTAGAAATGTCTTATTCAGTATTTTTTTCCCATTGTCTGTGTTGGTAACTCTGCTAAACAAAGAGTCTTCCACAGAACATAATAATGTTGTTTTTTAAGCCATGCTTTACACATAGATATCAGATTGTAATAAATAAAAAGCCGGCGATATGTCAGCGTTAAGCCAAGCTGCAGATCCCTATCATCCTATCGTACATTTGTAGATTTTGGGGAATATAATTCTTACGTTTGCTCTCTGAGCCATGTATTCTGCTGTAAAAATTGCTTAAAGGAAAAATTTAGTGTCAGCATCCATCATCCTATTAACTACTGCTGGAGCAGAACGATCTCTGTCATGCAAGGGTTAAAAATTGAAATAAAGATGGCTGCCTCTTGATTTAGCTTTTACAGTCCAGGGTAAACGTCTACACATTGCACTCCATGGATTTTCAGACTGCTAATCCAAGTGAATGTCTGAGCAAAGCAAATATAGTTAGTCTGGTGCCTGAAATCCTCGACGATCGAGTTGCCCCTGCAGCGCCCACTGGTGAGGAAATGTAGCATTACATCATGATTATACAAATAAGTGTCCAATATGTACACAGGCGGGCTAGGTTCTCCAGAACAGGTGGTGCCGATACTTTGTGGATCTCAGCTTTGGCTCATTATGGAGGATCCATCACATGCCATAAATGTGCATTTTGTTTATCTGATGTAAATGCCGCTGTTCCCCTGAATCCGGCGATATTTTTCTTTTGTTCCTGAGCCTTTCTATTCCTGAGATATGGCTTCTCCTTCCCTGCATACAAATCTAGTCTCTTTAGCCAAGTGGGCGTGGTCCTCAACTATTCTCTGTGGGCGTATTCTTGATGACCTTGCTCAGTTGCCTTAAAAAAATGGATTTATAATCAGAAAAGAAAGGGCTACATCTCAGGAATGGAGAGGCGCAGGAACAAAAGAAAACCAGAATTAGGAGAATCACACCATTTAAAAAAAAATACATACTTATGGTAAGTGACGGGTCCTCTCTGAATGATATGAGACTCTCCTCGCTGACATCAACATGCCTTAATAAAGGGTCGTTTTATTAGACAACCCCTTAAAAGTTGTCCACGTTTCATACTAAAGAGGAGCCTGATGAAAACTGTGTAACTAAAAACTGTCATTGTTGCCCATAGCGATAGAACACTGCACAGTTTAAATTTTTCATGCTTTTATAAGATGAATGCTGGGCTGTGATTGGTTGCTGAGAGCAGTTTTTGACTTTATAATTGGTGGAGATATGACCCTTACTTCGCCTAAGAAGGAAGGAAACTTCAGCCCCCATATTTGATTCCAAAGATCTGTGTTGCAGATCTACTGCACAGTGGGTCGCTAGGGAAGGAAAGACTGCGAATAGGAAATGTGACTCTTTCATTCTCAAGACTGGTTGGACCTCCACCAGTAAAAAAGTGATGGCGTGTCTTAGGGATTGTTCACATCACACTCGGGTCAGCTCAGACTCAACCATCCATGGAGTCATGAACATGTGGCCAAAACATTATGTGAACAGACCCTTAACAATTTGCCATGACTTCATGAAATTACTACTTCAGCCATTTTTTATTGTATTGCTTTGGCGGTTTATCATAGTCAGTCTGAAGTTCTCGCTTGATACACCTGAACAAGGTGGCTCAGGATGAGCAATGTTATCGACTCCTATACAGAGACAGACTAATATTACTCATGATGGTGCACAAGTCAAAGATCTTTTCTGCAGAGAAAGAATAAAAAAAATAAAACAGCGCTTGTGATAAAATATCTATGGTGAATATAATAAAGTGTCTGAATCAATATGTTATAGGTGGATGATATATATGTAACACAATGTCACTGACCATAAACCATAAGCAGAGCCAGAGAGGAGCATTTCAGCATAGCTTCTAGGCACACAAAAGCCATGATGAGCTGAGCGGGGAGGCAGCATGTGATCCCACAACAAAACATTGAAAAATCAATACACCCCGTATTCACATCTCTGATTCTTCTCGGGAAGTCTGTGGTTAGGACTCACGTGTAGACATAATCACATTTCCTGCCATCACCTATTATAAGAACACGTGTGCCTTTAGTCTACGGCTTAGGATACACAATATAGGCTTATGTGATTGGGATGAGTCCACAATCTAAGAGCATGTTCACTCAATGTTTTCTATCCCAATGAAGCGTGTTTTCTTTTTTAAGTTTGGAAAACGGTCCCTTTAAAACAAGATATCGATCTTGTTGTAACCTGTTCTCATTGGCTCCTAATTTTATAAGTAAAAAAAATCTTTTTGGATCCTCTACTGTCTGGATCCTCTTTTGTCTGGATCCTTTTTTTATCTGGATCCTCTTTTGTCTGGGTCCTCTTTTTATCTGCATCCTGTTCTATATGGATCTTTTTTTGTCTGGATCTTCCTTTGTTTGTATCCTCCTCTGTCTGGATCTTGTTCTTTATGGATCTTCTTTTGTCTGGCTCCTCTTCTGTCTGGCTCCTTTTCTATCTGGATCCTCCTCTGTCTGGATACTCTTTTGTGTGGATCCTCTTCCATGTGGATCCTCTTCCGAGTGGATCCTCTTCCATATGGATCATCTTCCATGTGTATCCTCTTCCGTGTGGATCATCTTCCGTGTGGATCCTCTTCCATGTGGCTCCTCTTCTGTCTGGATACTTTTCTATCTAGATTCTCTTCTGTCTGGATCCTCTTCCATCTGTATCCTCTTCTGTCTGGATCTTGCTCTTCAACTGTATCCTGATCATCTGATGATGGCGGATTAATAGACCTGACATCTATTAAATCATTTGTTCTTCCAGGAGATACACAGTTGCATGAAGTGTCTGGTGTCAGCTGGTCTTCCCCCTTCTTTTAAAGGGAGCCTATGAGCTCAAAATGACTGCACAGGCACTTTTTCCAACCTTGTTATGCCCAAACAGTTCAGTCCACATTTCAACTTACTGTACTTGTTTTCCCTCTATCTTCATTCTACTTGCTTTTTTTTATTGACAGCTCTAACTTCAGAAATTTGGAGATATTTGGAAAACAATAGACCAATGGGCGAACTGAATTGTTTGGCCACCGGCCAACGAGCCCTGCATCTTTTGGGGGGCACCACACAACAGATGAAAAATAATATTGATTTGATATTGAAATAACTTTACATTTGGCGTTCCGGTCCGGACAGCTGACATTGGAGGCCGGCTGCAGAAGGGGAGCTACGATGTGAACATTATAGTAAATGATGATGATGAAATGATGTTTCAGTTGTTTTTGGGTATATTTGAGAACTGACGACTAGAGGAGTAGTATCTACCGTATGCTATCAGGTGTGGCAACCGTGTGATTGGCTAGTATGGGGAGTGGGAGTGTAGGAGCGGTAAGTGGCCGCAAGTTCTCCTCGAATCTGGTTCATCATAGACAATTTGCTTTGGGAACACAGACGAGTATGTACAGGCCTACGCCAGAGGGCCACGTTGATTAATTACTTCTTCTGGGAAGTTTGACAGTCTTTGAATAGTGCGCATGCGTAACTGCTGCTCTAATCAGACGGGGGAAACCATATCAGTGTTATTAGGGTCAGAGGGGGATCATTTTAAAGGCTTAATCCCATCTTCACATATGTATATTGTCAGATACTGCATGTAAAAATAAGCACTTTTGCAATTTACTGCTTATTAACATTTGAAGCCGTTCTTGAACTATTAATACTTTTCTTTTGTTGCCTAGTAGACCGACCACCGCTGCTATCTAGCTTGTAAGCACTATGTTGAAGCCAGTTGGGATTAGGAGGTCACACTGTCCACCCCAGCGATCCTGGCCAGCTTCAACACAGTGCCTATGTACTCAATGGAAAAGAGGATTGCGAATGTTCTGCTGTTTAGCAGTGGTGGTCGGTCTCCAAGGCAACAAACAGTAAAAAAAGTATTAATATCTTAAAAAAGAGTGAAAATTTTAGTAAGCAGTAAATTGAAAAATTGTTTGTATTTATCAGCATTATCTGATAATATCCCATTTATGAATATGGGAATACTCCTTTAAAGCCAAGCCCGGGATCAGTAAGCTGTTAGCCCACTTAGTGACTAATATGGAGGAGTACTAGTTGGAATGTCGTACCGCTTTGTTTTTTGCTGACATGTCACAAGCTTGTTAGGGTCACTTTAAGGGGATATAAAAACACTTTAAATAGATTATTTATGCTGTCTTCTTTAAACCAGTGATTTACTATGCATTTCAGGGGCCAAGCGGCCGGTCAGGAGGACAGCATACCAAATCAATGAGTAAGAGCTCTTAGCCACATAATATAACATTAATGTCATAGAAGCAGCTGTAATTTATAGTAGGCACTGTCACTGCCCTTCCCAAAGTAACTTTCTAATGGTTCTATCAATCTGAATGTAAATGCACTTGTATGAATATGGCGCTGAAAGAAGCTCGCACATACTCGGGAAATAGTCTGAATATTCCATGTTTCTCCACGCTGCCTAATGATGCCTCGGTGCCTTGGTACCTGCCTCATCTCATAATGAGCCATCAGTCTATCAGTATCTGTAGCTTCATTGTTATTAAGACTTAGAAAAATTCTACAAGTTCATTAGTAAATATTGTATCAGTCCAAAAATGCAGCCTCCGAGTGTCATCTGAGCGTGATCCGATCATGAGATAATCACATCACAGGTGCAGAGAAGATGAAGGAATTAAAGAGGATATCCGGAACTTTAGAAAAAAAGGCATGCAAGTGCTAACAGAGGCAACTACTTGCTTGTTGTACCCAGAGCCGGTCATTGACCCCTCCTGCTAGAGATTTAGCTACTCCGTGTCAACAGAGAAGCAGTTTCTCTTCCTGTTAACAGGGCGGGATTAGTAGTGTCATGCTGGTTGACTGTCAGCTTCCCCCAATTAGGCAGCAGGAGTTGGCTGTCAATCAACATGACACCATTAATATCGCCCTGTCAATAGGAAGACAAACTGCTGCTCTGTTTACAGGGAGCAGCTGACTCTCTGGCAGGAGCGGTCAATGACCAGCACTGGGTACAACAGGCAGTTAGTTGCCTCTGTTAGCAACTACATGCCTTTTTATCTAAAGTTCCGGATATCCCCTTTAATGTCTCCATCTTCTACATTGCCTGTGTCCGCGGATGTCGGACTTGCACGGAGATGATATTCGGGTGCAGTTCGATATTTCACACGCACCCATAGACTTGTATGGGTGCGCGTAATCCAAACATCATATGCACCTGCAGCATGCTTCGGCTGTTTTCTCATGCTGATTCGGCATGGGAAACATAAATTACGGATCTGCACTGCGCCTTAGTATAACACGGGGCCTAGTGCTACCCGATAATACAACAGATAGCACTCGGTAGTGTAATAATGCCGTCTGACTGCTCCCTTGAAAGAAGTAACATGGTCATTATTTGGGAGGCTTCATTTGGAAGTCACCTGCTCTTTATACTCTTTGGAAAACTAGGCATCTTAAAGGGGTTATCCAGGACTATTATATTTTTTTTAACAATGGGCCTAAAAACTAACAGGCACGTAGTTGCGAATTGAGGCAAACACCTTCCTGTTTACCGGGTGCAGGTCAGAGTGGTCGGCGACCGCTCCTGCTCTTCTTCTTCGGGGCTGCTCTGTTTACAGGGCGTGACTGGCGATGTCATGCTGATTGACAGATGGCTCCCCGCAGTAAGGCAGTCAATCAGCATGATGTTAGCAGTCACACCCCATCAACAGAGCAGAGTGGAGGAGAAGCTGCTGCTCTGTTGATGTGACCTCAGCACCAACAGGAGCGGTCTGTGACTACTCTTTACAGAGAGAGATCAGAGCCTGGCGCAATAAGTAGGTAGTTAAAGACTATCTGCCTGTTAGTTGTAAGGACTGTAGTAAAAAAGTATATAGTACTGGATGACCCCCCTTTAAAGAAGGCTTGCTGCTGTTGGAGAGCGGATGGCCAAACATGAAAAAAATCACATCACCACTTTATACAGACTCTGAACGCAACTTCATTACTTTTGTCTTTGTAAAATACCCAGATGAAGAGGAAAGCTCGCCGTCTGCTCAGCCTACGCAGGTATTTTATTACCCGTTCAGTCATTTTTGATATGTAGAGGGATAAAACAACACACTTGTAAAAACTATAAATTATTCTGTTAAATGTTCCATAAAAACTGCAATGAATTTGGCCTAAATTTCTCCAGGGAGATAACGGCCTGAAACTTTTACAAAACTATAACCAACTCGTTCTTTCCACTGAACGACATATGTCAGATTTCCACTAGTAATATAATAGAAATCACTTACATGCATGGTGAAAAAATATTGATCTGTGCAATTTAAAGGAAATGTGTCATCAGAAAATCAGCTCATGTTTAAATCATGTTTTTACGTTAAAATGTATTTTTTATTCAACTTTTTGTTAAAATTTGAAATCCTGCCATTCTCACTCTGGCCACTGGGGCTCCTACTTCCTGTCCTTTCAGAAATTCACTTGTACATTATCAGCAATAGACTGATTCTGACTCTATCTTTTGTATGGAAGCATCAAATGAGCGTGTGCAAGTGTCATTGTGATGGGAAGGGGAGCTGGGACATTGCCTATTGTGGTTGGTGGATCCTGTGTATAAAGTTATTACCTGTCATTGTAATGCTGCCTCTGCTGATAACGAGACTTCTGAAAAGTATTCTGTAAAGAACAGGAAGTGTGAATCTAAAATAGCCCCAGTAGTCTGTGTGAAAATTGCAAGATACAGATTTGTTGTGATATGAGAAAAAAAGCAAAATAACCAAATAAAAAAATACATTAAACACAAAAATGAAACATTTCCTTTAATGAAAAATATGCTAATTTGGCAGAAACAAGAAGCTTTTCTGCCTTTTTCTTGAGTACCCAGAATGATAAAGGGTTAAGGAAGCGGAGCAGCATCCAGTTTGGCACCTCATTTGTTCTGTTTTTTGGGGGTTTGCTGTATAGGTTTGACTTTTTGCTAAAGCTTTGTGCTTTCTCAAAGGAAATAAACAACTCGTCATCTCTCATCGCACAAATTTCTTATCCAACGAGGTTTTCTCTTATAGATTTTTACAGATCTCGCTGATCAAAGTCTGATGGTGGGGATTCATCCTCTGGAACCCCATTGATGTTCAGACATGCAGAAAAGTAGCCATAGAGGCGCCGTCCTCCTGTGAGCGGGTCAGGGGGCATATTTTGTATGGATAATGATAATGGCTAATCATTGAGCCTATGTTTGTGTGAATGTGTATTGAACAGTTTTCTTTATGTATAATGCTTTTTTATGTTTCATTGCGCATATTATGCCACATGTTTAGTATATCATAAAAATACTGGTATGGGCGTCAATTTGGAGCTATCGCCTAAGTAAGAGACCGTTTTCAGAAAACCCTTCGTGACGACTGCAATGTGCGGCTGCATTGGAAGAGAGTCCCGACATGGTTTGGGAAAATTCTGTAGATACTTTATAAAGAGGCGCTATGGCGACAAAATGGAGTCAGGGCATGTGCCCGAGTAGAGAAAGAAGTGAAAGTCTCTGGATGATACATATGGAGAGACAAGGCGTAACGGGGGCTGCATTGTTTTGTTGCAAATTTTTGCATTTCGTGCATAACCGCTTCAAAACTTTGGTGCAGAGTTGCATTTAGTTGACACCCAAATTAAAGAAAGTTGATGCTCCCTTGCTGGACGGGGTGCAGAAAGTTATCTCTAAAACACGTAACAAATATGATGCCAGTCATAAAGACATTTTTTTGGCAGAACGCTTGCACATTTCGCACGGTAAATCCCAATGTGACTCAAACGAAATAATGACTAACTTTGTACCCAATGAGGCCTTCTTCACTCACTTCATGGACATTTCCAGGCAGACACACTAAAGGTCTATACAGGCCCAACTCTTCCTGGCCAGACAGTCCCATAGGCCCTCTTCCGATTCCTGCCTAGGTATTGGCCTCATTGTTCCATCACTTTTTCATTGATCAGATGCCACCTGAGCCAGTAAGCTGCTGACGCTACCACAGTACTCAAGGTCTTATGAACAAATTCACTCTTCTGGGATTTTGCCAGGAACTTGCCGCTCACGTCACTCCATTCTAGAGATTAACAAATTATTTGAAATCTAGTTTTGCCAGCGTTCCTGAATTTTTCAGAAAAATTTGATTTGCAGCAAATCAATTGGCTGTAGTACTGTAATGCCTCTAATTTCCCTGAAAACACGTTGATGTCTCTTAGGACTACATTGAACCTCTTTCAAGCTTTTTAAGGCAAACACAGTCTTAGTAATGTCAAACTGACCTTAACATACAGTATATGTCTATGGGCAAACGTATGGTAGCTGTTTATGACTGCTGTCCTGTTACACACTATCTGAAATGTTTATTCAGTCTTGTATGGTTTTCTCTCCCTATCTCTATGGCTAAGTGGTGATGTCCCCTCACCATCTCCACAAAATATCCGCTGCATTCTGTGCCTTTGCTTTCATACAGGTTATGATACTTCCTTTCGATTGGCTGTACTATACTATGTGATGTGATAGCTGCAAGGCATGGTGGGGGAAGCCTGAGGTCACGTGAGCTTTCTCTGGCTTATGCAATCTTCTGTAATGTGTAAAAATGGCAGCTGGCAAATTTTTTGAGTGATTTGAGTAGATTGAATCTAAAATTGTTCGAATTTGCCGTGTTCAGCGAATTTCGTAAATTTCAACGAACATTCAAGTTGCATAGATTCACTCATCTCTACTTGATTCCCAGATTTCCACTTCTCTGCAGGACAGTTCTGCTTCCACTTCCCTGTGCCCTTCTCCTGAGATATTACACAGCCAATTAAACTACTTCCATCTTATTCCATCAGGCTTCAATGTACTCTGTGACTCCCACACCCAACAAGCACTGTCCGCTTGCGCGTCACTCAGCATAACTTTTCGCGCCTTTGTAGTGTCACATGTCTACAACCCCAAATCAGTTAACCCCTGATAGCAAGATATGGGCCCCTATAACACAACATGTATAGAACTGCAAAATATGCCTGAATAAATCAGCACAATAGCCATCCTGTATTACCTTATTGCCTTGAAGTGCAGAGTCTCCTGGATGCGCACTGCCCCGACGAAGGCAGATGCCAAAACGCGCGTCGGGGCTGGGCGCATCCAGGAGACTCTGCACTTCAAGGCAATAAGGTAATAAAGGATGGCTATTGTGCTGATTTATTCAGGCATATTTTGCAGTTCTATACATGTTGTGTTATAGGGGCCCATATCTTGCTACTATTGAGCAGTACTAGCATGCTGGACTATAAACCCTAAAATCTGCTGCCATTTTGCGGACTCACTTGAGTTGACTCATATACACACATTTTGTAAATCATGTTTATATCTCATATTCTAGCCGTCCTGTGAGCTTATATTATGCACTTGCACTTTATATGTGACTTTTTTTGCTTTGTCTACATCTTTTGCACATTAGCACCTTAAATATACTTCTTCTTGGCTTCTAAATATCTATATGCGATGAGGCTATGTGATGTCTGGGCCACATGATGCCTTATAACGTTTTATATGGCCATATTTAAATTATATAGATAAGTGCAATATAATACAATATACTGTGCAATTTTTTGTCTCCTGTGCTGTTGCCCTTTCTCTGGTATACTGTTCCCACCCCTCCTTATGGTTTTCGTTTTGTTACCAATAAACTTTGTTTTTATATCTAATATTGGGCATCTGTTCGGTTTCTTCTTCGTTTAAATTAAAAAGACACAGAGGTTGAATGAGTTCCCACACCCACACACCAAAAAAAAATACGAAGCACTTATCGGAATTCATACTGAGTAAACTGCTCTCCGAGAGGCCGTGTTTGTCATCGTTTGTCACGTTGTAAAATCTGTTCATTTCTATTTTAACTTAATATATATAATTGTATTTTGGTGGGAGATTTAGAAAAAACATTTGTTTTGTGCAGAGGTTACATGCAAACACACATCTAGGCTAACTGGGGAAAAAAAACCCAGTAAAGTGAGAATTTGAGGAGCTCCAAACTGAACGCATGAAATAAGAAATCTGATGACTGCACGGAGCTCTGTTATAAACTTCTTCAGAAAAACACAACAGCGCCTCCAAAAGGGAAAATTGTCACTAACCAAGTGATTGGAGCAAGACTGAATTATGCACCCTCCACCTTCAACCCCTGCTAACAATATCAGTCTCCAATTTTCAGGGACTAGCCTGAATTTTTTTGAAATAAGTTGCAGGTAGAAAAGGGGCAAGGTTTATGTAAACCGCAACAAAAAGTGAGTGGCCTGGGGTGGTCCTTGGTGGCGGTGATCTGTGCTCTGAGCATGTGCAGGAGCTCAGCATCCTCTCAATGGTCCTACCAATTGACATCCCAAAGATTTCTGCTGTTTTAACACCTTTATTTCCCCATAAAATGACAATTCTAGAACATTTTTTTGGAACTCTTTATTGGAACGGTTCCTCTCGTTATTGTACTTGGAAATGTATGAATAAATTGAAAACTGGGTGTTACCATTTCACTTGTCAATAGGTTGTGTTCCTAAATATTTCAACACTTTTTGCACTGATTGGACAGTGTCAGTGTGTGTAGGCAAATGAACCATTGACAAGGAGAATGTTAGCATCCAAAGAGATGTAATTGAGGCAGAAATTGGCAAATGCTATGTATATTTGGCTATTTAGAAGTTTGTCTTCTTGGTTTTATCAATAATAATATCTCTTGCCCTATGTAACTACATGGTGACATCTAATTTGGCTTTCTGTGTACATCAGTGTCCTTCCATAGGGTTACTAAATGACATAGGCTTGGAGAAAGCTGCCATTTTCCTCCCATGCCCTCTCATTTACGCTCTTCTACAAAACCATTTCTGCCGGCTTCACCTTCACATGTGATACCGCTTACAAGTTCTTAGTAAGTTCTTAATATGCAAATTGCCTCTTCAAACGAAGAGGACTTGTACTCTATATAGTAAGTTCTTACTAAGAAAGCTAGGAGACACCAAGCAAGACCATAGTGAAGGGAGGAAAGGACAAGTGCTACGAGAGGAGGTTCAAAGATTTCAAATGCACATTTCATGCAGCACTGATCAAAGTAAACCCACTCAGCCTTCTCCCCGCCTAGTCAGCTAGATTGACAACATTTTCCCCATACATATATTTTAGAAATTTTTTTTCTGCAAAATATCCTTTTATCCAGTTGCAAAACTACGAACCCATATTGCTTAGTTGCATCCTAGGTAATCCTTTAAGATTCCCCAACTGTGGAAAAACATAGATGCTACCTGGCAGCATCTATGGGTTGGACTAGAAAAAAACGTTGTCTTGGTAAAAATGTTATTATCTACACTAGAAAGTCACTTACCGGTGGCAAACAGGAATTCCAGGTGATTGTATCATCACTACTGGTGCTCATACTAACATTGCAGTGGTCAATCTGAGACTGGCTAAGCCCATGAGAAGTCCCCTCATCCTCCATCTCCTCTTTCTGCTGCCTCTTCAGACTGGCAAGCATCTGCATTTCTGAGGCGCTGAGTCGGTTAACTTGGTAACTTCTCCAGTTATATGCCTATGAAGGGAAACAATAGGTTATATTCATCCAAAAATGACATCCTGGTGAAGCCTGGGGTGAAGGGGGTAACGTTTCATCTTGTGGAGAGTGACAAGCCAAGCCTGTCATGTCAGAGTGAGGAGACTTATAGGCCATTCAATGTTTCTCTGATAAATTAAATTTGTGACTTGTCTCTTTCAAGAGGAAGAGTTCTTTCAAGAACTCTAGCGCCACCTATTGGAAGCAGAGATGCTAAAAGTCAATTTCGACCCTTTAACAAGCCTTGCAATATGACTTAGGATAAAAGCCAAGTCAGAGTCTCAATTTGCAGACACGGTGTTTCGGGGTGTTGCCCCTCATCAGTACATAGTATGACATTTGATTTGGCTAGGTAATCAGACCTAATACTTTGCACTGATGAGAAGCAACACATCGAAACACTGTTTCTGCAAATTGAGATTCTGGTATGGCTTTTATCCTAAGTCATATTGCAAACCAGTGATTTTTATGTAATGTATTATAGAACGATCATTTTAACAAGCGCTTTGTCCCCATACAGTTAAATTGTCCGGTGTTAATGGTCCCTTTAACCAGACTTACCTCTAAAGCCACGTTCACACGTTCTGTATTTGGTCAGTATTTCACATCAGTATTTGTAAGCCAAAACCAGGAGTGGGTGATAAATACAGAACTGGTGCATGAGTTTCTATTATACTTTTTCTCTGATTGTTTGACTCCTGGTTTTGGCTTACAAAATGCAAACATGACCTAAATGTGAGATCCCACATACCTAATGTTGTAGTGATGCAGGACCACAAAGAAGCAACATAGAAACCATGAGATAGTTTCTATTTTGGCTGAAATTATGTCATGACTCTGTTGTCGGGTGTCCTGGGACCAGTGGCTCCTTCCCTGTTCCTAACTCTAGGGCCGCTCTAGCTAGCCCTGTTTCCGGGATTACTTCTGATGGTGAAGACCCCGGAGCCAAGCACCTTGCCTTAAATCCTGAATCCGCTCTCAGTCTGTACCCTTCCCCCTCTCGGGGAAGAGGGGAGTAGTAGGGTATCGCAATACACCAACCAGACTAAAAAGGTAATACAAATAGGGATAAAAGAAAATATCAATCTTACAAATATGCTCACACAAATGAGGAAAACACCAGGAAGTAGAGGATGGGGTAAAACCAAAGTAAGAGAAGAAAGGGAATTATCACACACTCAAAACCGAGCAACAGTCACAGATAAATCCACCAAACGCCTTCTCAAACACCAACCACTAACCACCATCTCTTGCATGAAGCTACCTCTGGCAATAAGTGCTTGACCCAGAATATATGGGAAAGGCGAGTGGCTAACAGTGAACAGCTGAGAGCCTTAATGCAGGAAAGCTTCCAAGAACTCTCAACTGAGCAGATTAAACCCTGCACTGCTAAAAAAATTTTGTACTGTTTAATATGAAGGTGAAGTGTTTCTAAACAGTGCAGGAGTAGGAGAAATCAGATGCTGCAGTCTTCTGGCTCCTCTTTGTTGTGGTATACCAGTGACAGATGAGCTACTTTTAAAACTTTGTTTTTTTTCACCATGGACCACTGTTTTTAAATAAGACTCCATATGCACTTGGGTTTCTTTAGTGAGAGCCAAACCAAAAGACAATGGCCCTGACTCAAATATTTTTTTCACTAGAATTCTGTTGCAAAAAACTTTGCTCAACATGTAATTGTAACAAAATATTTCATGGTTTTAAATTTTTATGCCAGCTCTGCAACTTGAAAAGTGATTGCAGCTAGTGATGAGCGAATGTGCTCGTATTATCCGAACATGCTCGAGTGCAGTTGTCGAACAGCCGTGAGACATGCAGCTACGCAACTCGAACATAGTATTCGAGCACGCAAAAGAAAC
>VIAB01000040.1:282254-293609 GCA_009801035.1 Oophaga pumilio
ACGACTGAAGTGTGAAAGAGGCCTAATTGCAACCCAACGAGGAGAGAGCCTGACGAAGGACAGCTGAAAAATTCATCCTGTGCATAGATCATGATGCAGGAGCTATACAATTCAGAGTGGTGTTTTGAGCGATCAGTTTGGGCCTCAAGACCTGGACTCCCACCTATCAGCAGCTGTTTTGCAAATTTTGGAAAAGACATGAAAAATGAGAGCTGGAAATTAATTGGTTGTTATGGGTAAGTCCTTTACTTGCTATGGGTGGAAGATGCCGACAACTAAAATGTCTAAAATATATGGGAAACAAAGGAATTGGAGCTTCTTCATGATCCCCTTGAAGGTTAGGCTTATTTAGATTAAAGGGGTTTTCCAGGACTTTGATGACCACAGGATGAAGTGCTTGATTTAGAAATAGAAGACTGTAACCTACTTCTGTTTAAAGGTGGTATCACTTCCACATGAAGAGGTGAGCGAGGTGATCTCACCGGTTCCGCTAACCTCCTGATGCGGAAGTAGACCCCTTAAAAAATGGTATTTTATTCTTCAAATCTTGTAAAATCCTATGTAAAATCCTATACTTTCTGCTCTATCCTTAGAATAGCTAATCAATAACAGATTGGTGATTGTACTGAGAATCTGACTCCCACCTATTCGATATTGACGATCTTGCTTTACAATTTCTGCAATTATATGTCATTCTAATAATTATCGTCAATGTGTGATTTTAGTCTACGGTTCTCAGTTAGTTGTTCAATTCCAAAAACACATCCTGGCCATTAAGCTTTGGGTCACGAACAGCTACCGGAAAAATTCTATTGTATAAACTTTTACCGCTTATACGGTTAAACATTGCAAATTTATGAAGATTAAAGAATCGGATGAACTTTGTGTTCATTATCCGGCACGTAAGATTCTCTACGATTCTCAGCAAAGCACCGCATGCTAAAAATGAAAATGATCCGGGCTGAACGTGGACATCGCTCTAAGACGGATTCTCGAATCCCTGCAAGTTGTTAAACTCTTTAGATCCTACTTGGAATGAAGAAAGATCATCCGTGTGTCATTATTTTATATCTGAGCTTTTTATGCAGCTTTAATGTTTCAAGAGCTCAATTTTTCACACATTTCTTACATTGTTACTTTGGCTGTTTTTGGAAGATTTATGCAGTTCTTTTATGGACTAAAAATAACTCAATAGACCGGCTGTAAGAATGAAAAAAAGATTAGGAGTAAGCTGGGTGGATAAGTCTGGAGCAAAATGAATCACTTTTTGTTTAAACTGTAAAAATAAAAAGACTTGGTATGAATGCCAAAAAAATCATCATACGTGTCTGGTGTAACACATCCTGTGGTCAGAGCAGGTGCAGAACAAAAAGTACCCAAATTCTGGAAGTTTTTATGAAAGGCTCAGATGTCTGGGTATATCTAAGATATTAGGATATGTTGTGTATCATGATGGGTATGTAGTCCACCAAAGTAATCTATGAATGGTGTTTGCATGTCCTCTACTGGTCCGATAAACACTTTCCAAATATTCTGAAAAAATCTGTATCAAATCTTCTGCATGCTCGTATTTCTGCACCAAATCCTGCACAAAATTCTGTGCCGATTGCTTGCAATATATATTATTAGAATGTTTAAAGTTCATTTTTTTATAGAGTTCCAAATCCCCTGCTTCCTTTCACAGAGTCATAGTGGTAAAGGGATTGGTCCACCATAACAATTTTGCTGCTCATAAGAGGGCAAAACTTTGGTTCCCTCACCAATCCGAACAACGGGGCTCTGGAATTGCTGCTGTGGTTAAGTATTAACAACAATGCTGCATTCACGGTCAATGGGAGTGAAATACTTAAAGAGATTGTCCACTACTTTATCATTGATGGCCTATCCTTGATGATAAGTCATCAATGTGTGATCGGCCGGGGTCCAACACCCGGCACCACTGCCGATCAGCTGTTATCGGGGTCGGGCAGCGGCCATGGGCGATTGACTGATTCAAATCAATAGGAGGCAGATGTGCAGTACCCTGTCGCGGCCACTACCAGAAGTGAGTATTTCCGGCCGGCGGCCGCCACCAACGACAATGGCTGATCGGCGGTGGGCAGGAGGAGGGGGCCATGTGTTGGACATTTATGACCTATCCTAAGGTAGCCATTTTGATAACTAATCCACTATGTAGGGCAGGAGCTGCTTTTGCAGAAGCGGTCTCGGTTATGGCTCATAGAATGAAGCTGGGGACTGTTTTTTATTACGTCCATATGCCCAAAAGGGCAAATATACAGTCGGGTAATTTTCATAAACTAACCACTTTAACAAAAATGGCCACTCTACTTTTGGCCTAGAGTCACAAATTATTAAGGGAGTGTAAATGTCCCCTAAAAATGGGTGTACAAAAGACCTTAACTGGGCAATCAAGTTTTGTGGATACTAGCAATATCTAAATTTTAGGAATTATTGGATTATCGTAGAATGACTTTTTGCAACACTAAAATATGTTGTCCTCACAGACTGACTTGAGGCAAGAAAATTTAAGTTTACAGATTAATATTATGAATTCTTACACTCTGCTTGGCCCCAGTAATTAATTATAATTAATTCCGAATTGTTTGAATGCAGTTATATGTCTGTAAAAGTTTAATTACTAACTATCTGCATGGTGGCACCATTACCCAAAGGGCCGCATTATATTTCTTAATTTAAAAAAAAAAATAATAATATTTGAACTCAACAAAGAGAATGCCATGAAATCATGAATAAAACATTGCAACGCGACCCTTAAAGTTTACTAAGTAGTTCTGAACTCAGTTCTATGTGGGGGGTTTTACTCATATTTTGGCAGCATTGTGCTTCTGGGGATTTGCGGTAATTATTTAAGGCCATGCAGTAATGTTCTTCAGCATGCAAGAATTCGGCTACTTTCATCTGCTGCTTAGAAGTCAGCCACAATGCAACATAAGAGGACAACATCTCGCTGACATGAAGCGGATAATTAGCTATCGCCCTTTTAAGAAAGAACTCTTGGCTTGTGAGATCCGTGCAAAACAAATTAATGGGATTTCTTTATTACATACATCAGACAGCAGAGTGTGAGGAGCCTGAATGTGGAATATTTGGATGGAGTCAAAGTTTATGTCTATGGCCCCTTTGGGATGGTCACTTGAGACTAGGTTTTATCGGTAACTTTTGGCTGCAGTAAAATTGCCGCAATCACTGCATAGTATTAGGGGGCAAAGTAGGTCAGAATTTTCGTTGCCATTATAAACCACGTTTATTATATATATTTGGGCAATTAGACAATATTACGGATTTACAGTGTATAGAGGGTCTTATTGCAACATTGGAAATGACGGCGTTTCTTGTATTAGTTGTGTGGCCCAATCCCAGTTTAGGAAGATTAAATTCAGCCTAAAGATTGCTTTGCTTGGGCAAGCCTTGCAGATTTATACCATTCATGATGATACCAGCATGGCACTGTCATGGGTTTACCACAACAGAGAGGAGCCAGAAGACCGCAGCATCTGATTTCTCCTACTCCTGCACAGATTAGAAGCACTTCACCTTCTTATTAAAGTGTAAATTTATTTGGGCAGCGCAGGGGTTAATCTTCTCTGTTGAGAGCTCCTGGAGCTAAGGCTCTCAGCTGTGCACTGTTAGCCACTCCCATCTCCTTTATAAACTAATCCCTGGCTAGCACTCATTGTCAGAGGTAGCTTATGCTGCATGGCTGGAGAAGGTTTTTGGTTATTATTGGAGAAGGCGTTTGGTGGATTTATCTGGAACTGTTACTAGGTTTTGAGTGTGCAATAATTCCCTTCCTTCGCCTACTTTGGTTATACCTCATCCTCCAGTCCCCGTTGTTTACCTTTGTTGTTTTTGTGTGTATATTTGGTTGTTTGGTATTTTTCATATTACCTTGTTAGTCTGGTTGGTGTATTACAGGAAATACTACTACTCCCCTCTTCCTTGGTTGGGGGAAGGATACAGACTGAGGGCAGATTCAGTAGCTAAGGCAAGATACGTGGCCCCGGCATCTTCACCATCAGAAGTAACCTGGGGAACAAGGCGAGCTAGGGCACCCCCTTGTGTTAGGGACAGGGTAGGAGCCCCTGGTCCCGGGCACCCGACAACAGAGTCGTGACAGCCTGACTATGTTTACAACACTGGCAAGATTGCTTGGAATGGATACAATGAAGGCAGGTAAGGGTTTGCTTACAGTTACATTGGATAGAATCGAGCAAAAAGGTTGGCTAGATCCTAGACCAGCAACCATATCGGTAGTCTGTGGCTGCTGAATCAGAGGTCTGCAAACTTCCTACCATAAGATATTCCCAACAACTCTTTAGATTAGTAGGCCTCAGCACATCATGCGTGCATTAAGCTACATCGTAATGAAGTTTAGAGGGTTTTCAGTGCCCTAGTCCAGTGACCTCTGGCTACTGATGTGTTTTGCAAATCTTTTTGCCCTACTCCATCATCGGAGACTTGCACATCGACTTTTCATCTTTGATAGAAAAAATATTGCTTCACATTATTCTTTCTGTCAAATGCCTGGTATCATGACGGCACTTGATTGATTCTAAGTCAATGGAGTCCAATGGTCTCTGTTGGTGTCCATTGTGTGGTGGATCTGGATCTTCATAATATTCTGCTTCTATGATGGAACAGAAAACCAAAAACGACAAAGCAGATGTGAGGTCTGTGTTTTCTCCTTATGTGTATGAGTTGGTTTCTCTAGGTACTCCAGTTTCTTCTCAAACCACAAAACACACTGATCAGATATCAGGCTTCATATGAAAATTGCCATCTTGTATCTGTGAGGAAAATTATATTTTGCCCCCAGCTGGAGCAGGGCATATGTGATGATGATATTTGTACAGCTCTGCAGACATGTTGGTGCTATATAAGAGAGAAAAGTGTTTTTTAGACCATTTTCATCCTGTTTTTTAAATAAACTATGAGTACAGTAAGGTAGAGTTTACACCCTCTGACTGGTGGCATTAAACTCCTGCTGATCACCAGCATGTTTAGGGCAGAGGAATCAGTTTTGTTCTACGGCCAGGATCACACATGCGAGAAACTCACACGATTCTTGTGCGAGTCTCTCGCATGAACACCCGGCACTGCCGCCAGCACTCAGACCGGAGCGTGCTGCTGCATGTATTTCTATGCAGCCGACGCGCCGGTCCGAGTGCCGGCGGGAGTGCCGGGTGTTCATGCGAGAGACTCGCACGATTTCTCGCATGTGTGATCCCGGCCTAAGTCTAACTTCCAACACAATTGTTTTTTTCACTGGTTGACCTGGATAATGACTCTTTAAGATAGATGGAAACCCTGTATGTGCAGAACAAAAAACTGATTTCTCTCTGCGCATGCGCTGATTCCCGGCTAATAGCGTCTTATGGAAAATATAGGCGGCATCATCCAAGTCAATCAACACAATGAGACTGGCTTCAGTTACAGTATATTCCCCTTTCTAACCATTTTTATTTTTTGGCATTATTACATCCACTATAATAAAATAATAATGGTCAAACAGAGAAATCTTCAACAGTTTTGTGCATGCAGCTAATATGCATTGCTACAGCCAAGGAGAAGCAGACTGACGCATGACTTCAAAATCAGATTACATCGGTTTGTTTTTTTGTTGTTAAAAACCCAACTTAATAATTCAGATTTATTTTCGGCGGCTTTTTTTTTTTTTTTTTTTTTTTTTTTTGTTACTTGTGAACCATCCATAACCTTTTCAACTTCCTATTTTTCGCCTCCGTAGGGAGGATAAACAAAGACTTTGTATAACTGACCGGAGCTCACAGTTGGAAGATATAAACCTTCCCGAATCAATTCCCTGTCGCAGTGGGCAAATATAAACCTTACTGAATCAATAAATTGGAAGTAGAGCTCTTATTATATCGCCTTCCAGCCATTGTTTTCTAAGACAGAACCTGTCTTTTATGCTTAAGAAACTGTGATCGTAAACACAATGCTGGAAAGTAAGAAAATAAACAACACAAACAGCCGACACAATATAGCACTTGAGATTTTATACTTCTATTATTAAATTTAGTTTTACATGTAAAGGGATTGTCCACCTTTGGGGACAAATTTTGCTTTTTTTCCCCCCCATAAATGCATGTATTTTGGGCTATAAGTCATTTCTACAATTGGATTTCATTAAATATTTTGCACAGTTTGGCTTTTATAGGCTCTTTTTGAATCCTTGTATGTTCAACTTTGAAGTGGTCTGTGGTGATAAATCAACTAAAAGGAGAATAGAAAATAATAATAATAATCTTTATGATACATAAAACCTGTCTCCCGACGCGTTCCGTTGTCTCTCATCAGGGGAGTATTTAGCAGTCATGTCGCTAAGTAAGTAAATTGCCATGGCCATGACAACGAAACGCGTCAGTAGACAAGGAGGCATACTGAATGATGAAGGTCTACCTAGGGGGTTGAATGGGTGAGACCGTTCCCTTTTTGCACTTTAGAGTCGCAGTACTCAATTATTTTGTGGATTTATGGGAGCAAGTTGGGGTTAAACAGGGACATAGTTTACACATAGGTTAATGTGTATATATGGGTTAAATGTCCTTAAACCCCTTCCCTTATTTGCCATACTGTTTACAGGCTATTGAGTAAGTTTGCTGCCTATGATTTGGTCACTGTGATGAATTTTGTTACCTATTTTGTCTGCTATCCTGCTATTTGAGTAATTCAGCCATGGATATGGTTCAGTTTTCCCTTAAGGATTTTTGATAGGGGATAAACTAGAGTGTACTCAATTACAGTGATGGTGGCCCTATATTAGCCTGCATCTATTTATTACTGCACAAGATAGTCAGGATTTAATGGTAGGTCTATAAACTAATCCTATATGGAAGACTACCCCTTTGGGAAAATTTGGTGGTCCATATCTGTGACCCTTTGATTATTGACATCCTGTGATATATTTTTGTAGATATTCTTTGTGCAGTATTTATGCTGCTTTGTTTGTTCATGCACGTGCACTTTTTGTGATTTTAGAATATTTTGAATAAAGTATATTAGTTTTAATTCACTATTCCATTTCACTATTGGTTTACCATTTGCTATTTACTGTCACAAGAGGGACTCTTTAAATTTTCTAAAAAGGATTGCCCCGTGTCATCAACTTTAGCCCATATTTCCTGATTTGGCACTTGGATATCACAGATGGGGGATGTAGACAGTGCTAGTATCCCCAATACCCCTTGGGGGTACACATACCCTCGATTGACAACCTATATTCTAGAAAAATGCAACACGCTCTCTACGGCAGACCTTCTATCCCAGCAGGGAAACTAGTGGCCACCTAAGTTTGTAGACATGATCTCTGATGGTTAGTCAAGTTACGGTAGTTCATTGGAGATCAGCAAATAATGATGTAGCTTCATTCTCAAGGGTTGTTCATTTTCAAGCAGGTTCTTATAAAAATCTGAGAAGCTTGGTCACTCTGTTGGCTTTTGATTGAAACCACGCTTCACCTTGCACTAATAGACTGCAGGACTATTGAGTGATAATTTAGAACATTCTTATAGGAATTATTTTTGATGCCACCTTAAAAATAAAGAACAAAATGTCTTCCCATCTTTACAATAATAGGAGGCAATCGAGCGTAAAGCAATATGCTTTCATTCACTTACTGAAGCTTCATCTGTCATTTTCCTCTCCTCTTTGGGAATTTCCTTCAGGGATTTCTTACTCATTGAAGTCCTTAGCGTTTTATCTGATACAAATTGTTGAATTTTCGAAATGACTGAATTTCCCTTAGAGAATTCATTCCTGCTTCCGCTTGGGGACAAGCTACGAGTTGGCATCAGGCTTTTCTGAGTGCTGAAGCCTCCTGTCTTCGCTTCTTTCTCATTGTTTGAAGTGGAAGCCTTGATGTTTGACTGTGCGTTTGAGGAACTGTCGGAGCTTCTGCTAGTGTTGTCCACGAGATGTGATGACTCGGAGAACTGGGTTGTGTCATGGTCTGGTTTGGGACTGGAAGTCCATTGAAAAGAAAGACTCTCCTATTAAAAGAAAATAAAGAAGTATGGTTACAATGTAGTAAAAAAAATTGGGTTTTCTTGGATATCAAAGCCAAAGACCGCACTAATTAACACAAAGTCCATATACACAATGTTGTATACATTCAAGTGAATGGGATACCCATCCTTCAGATATATAGATCATGTTCATGGTCATATTAAACTAGCAATACATAGGTCATATTATTAATGCAAACATGGGTCATTGTTTTATCCCCCAAAGTGAAAAATCTCATTGTCTAGTGTTCTCCGTTACTGTCTTCATCAGATAAAAACTTGAGATACTTTGTTTTATCGCAACTTGGGACAATCAGAGGATTGCCTGGCACTTTGGTGGCAGGCCAGTTCAGCTTTGTCTAATACCATACAACTCTACTGTGTCGCTCACTTAGCATGTTCAAAATTAGCTTTTCAGCCACCATACACTGCTGTCCAGGCTCCATCAGACTCCAAGCGTATGCAAATATTTTTCCCTAGATGCCGTTCTTGACTCAGAAAATACAATTTTGCATATGGAGTCCAATGGACTAAACCAAAAAGCTGTTTATGCCAATGTATAGAAGTGGAGGCATATGTGTCCAGGAGCTCTGTGCATGGTAGCCTGGCAGCTCTTAATAGAGCTTTTATGAACAGGTTTTGCAGTATCCATGCCATCTAGCAGATCTTAGAGAGTGCCTTGGCCTTCACTCTTTCACCCCTAAATGGGGATCTGGAATTGAATAGGGGAACCGAGGTTAAGTCCATGTAGTAGCTGATGGCCCTGGTGCAGGTTGGCAGAGGATAGTCATAAATGTAGTCAATACCAGGTGGTCAGGGACAAGAACAGAATCATCAGGTAGAAGAATAGTCAAAATCATGTGCTGAGTTCAGAAACATGAATCAATCTGGCCAAGCAGGATCAAAGAAAAGAAAGGTGAACCAGAGTAAGGTAAACTTATAACTGGCACTGTAGGCAGGGAGATAAGTGTCTATATAGAGTGAAGCTCCACACAAGGCTCACAGATGGGAGTGATTAGAAATCCAAGTTCAGGAGTTAACCCCCAAGCTCCTTGCCCGGTTGGCACCACTAGTCCTAGAATATCAACCCAAACTGTAGCACTCATGCCAGTAACGATGGTGTGGTGCTTCTCAGCGACAGAAGAAAAGAAAGAGATCACAGACATGGATGTAACAATATGGAGGTAGAGTGGTGCAGTGGAGCAGAGGGCTCATACCTTTCCATAAAAGGCCTCTGCTGAAAATGGAGCTTTAATACGGCCTACTGCATGAGCCCTAACTTCTCCTAAAATTGTCATAAAATGAAAAATTCCCTGCACGCCTTCAAAATTGCGGTCTCTCAACAGCTAGAAAGTGGCAGGTTGTAGACCACCACCCCAATAGATATTTTTGTTTAGTATCAATGCCTCTTTCTATGCAGTGAGACTAAAGTATTTAGGCAATCAACAGAGTGATAATAGTGGGCCTCCACACTTTTTGGGTGACTGTGATCACGAAACTTTGCTATTTTACAGGAACATAGATAGCAATAATCAGGAATTTGTTAAGTATCCAACATTTTTGGAAACAATTCCAGAAAATGCTGTTCCAGTCTAAGAAAGGCAGGGTTTATGTCAACTCATTCTGCCCTGGTTTGGGTTTTCCTGTGAACTAAAAATGTCCATATTTGCCAAGCAAGATCTTTCTACTATTTAAGGGGTCTCATAGCAAAAGCTTAAAACTGGGCTTCCTACTGGTGCAACCAACTACCTGGGATAGAAGGACCTCGTGCTTTCTAGCCTCAGATTCTTTTCAAGATCCTTGAGTTAGTTGCCACCACCCTTTGGAGAAGACGTTGGCTTTGTCACCTCCAGTCATTTCCAGGCATGCTCCCCACAGGGACCCCATTGAAGCCATATTGGCTGCCCCTGATTCTGATGAATGTGTTGGACTAGTGACAACATGTCTATCACAAAGTCCTATATTACTAAATATAAGTCACCTATATTTATTCAATATTCCATTTTTTACTTAATTTCCTGCATATATGTGTCTGTATGTGTTTGTAATCTTCGTGCCCCTATACTACTAGTTCATCCAGTAATAATGAAATGAAAATGTTGTTATGGACATTAATGTTCACCCTGAAGAATGGCGGCCACCAGATCGTCAGGGGACATGATCTGTGACACCCTTCCTTGCAGCGAGCCCTTCAATCAGATTATTCATCTTGCTTAAGACGGCAGAAGGGGCAGCTCGGTGCCGCTCGGTGTGCGGAGACTAATGATGTTTTTATAGGCTCCTGTTCAGCATGAAAATCAAATTCTATCAATTATACTTTGTCACCTCTCAACCCACTGCCCGCATCACGCGCTATGTAGGCCAAATGGAGATTTTCAGGCACTATTAGGTACGTAATAAGTCTCTCAAACATTACCAATTATGAATATCAAGTGATTTAGGTTCTGGTTTGTGCACCTGTCCGTGGATTGTTAAAGAAATGGCTGAAGAAAATCTCTGCTACATATGATAAAAAAAAACCTTTGGGGCTTATTAGGAAAAATGACAATGCTCGGTGCCAGAGCGTCCTGGCCTAAGGGCATGAATCTGGTACTGAAGGCCATCATGGCAGACTAGTTATTCACCTCAAAGAGCAGTAGGGTAGAACATACAGCTGCTGCGTACCTCTTGGGATAAAGACCTGCCAAATACTTGTGGCATAACAGGTTTTACTGCAAAAATTCAAAAATAAGGGATCTCTTAATACTGTATATTGAGCTAGGTTCAGGAAACAAAGAAATTTAAGAGGCCATTTAGATTGCTCGACCATCACCCTATGAATGAGCAAAATTCTTATTTGTCTGGTGAAACTAATTTTATGCAAGTTTAAAAAAATCATCTTTCTTGGAAGCATATTGTCCCAAGTAAACACGACATGTGCTGCAGAGACCGTGAGATTCTAGGCGCACAGAACGATCATTGACGATCGTTCTGTGCAAAATGGAAGTGTGATCAGCCAGTCTAAACAGGTCATTAAATGACCTCACGTGAAGGCTATGGGCAGTTGTTTAATCGCTTCGGTTGGCTAGTGTGAATAGGTCCTTAGAGTAAACTCAGTTACAGTGTGAAGCAATGAAAGGAGTTGTACCCTTGGGACATTTATGGCATATCAATAGGACCCGCGCCTATCTCGAGAACGATGCCCCTATTGCATGCTGCTTTGAATAGAGAAGGGGATGTGACCTGTCAATTTTCAGAGGTCCCATAGCAATGAATAGCAGGAACCAGGCAGGAGCGGGCTGTTATGAATGTGCTGGAGATGGTTTCTGAG
>VIAB01000040.1:308171-334832 GCA_009801035.1 Oophaga pumilio
AATCTGCACAGCGGCAATTATTACTAACATGTTATTAAAGTTGCAAAAGCTCGAAGTCTGCGCCGTATTAATAATCTGAATATTAAAATGTTATTTTTATTTCATGAACAGAATACGACTATATTTGGATTATTAAACTTGCAAACTGAATCTCTAAAAAAAAAAAAAGCCCGGAAAGTCTTTGGAGTGCAGCTACATTTTCTTTGTTAGATATTCAAACTGAAACTTGTTCCAGAAACATCAATAGCGTCTGCCAGATGAACTGTATCTTGCATATGTATATTGTGGGGAGCTGATTTCCCCAGAGCTCCTCTGGAAATGTTTTACTAAAGAGACCATACATATGGTTGTATGGACATTCATGCTGGATACGCTGACCTTATTACCCATGCTGAGAGCTCATTTCGAACAGATTATTCTAATGGAGTAAGAAAACACCATTTTGAATGTAAAAATCTTTCCAGTATTCACGGAACGAGGAGAGAAACAAATATTTCTTCATTTTCTGCCTTCATTGATCAGTTACGTGTTTTTACAACACATTAGCCACAAGTTATAATTCTTCAGTGTTTTAACACATTCGTGCGCAAAACCTTTACTATAATTCCTTATGAAATTATTTTACACAAAAGGTTGCCATACAGATATTTCCTTCCTTACCTTTCCTCTTGTGCTGAGATGAATGACGTTAGTGGGCAGTCATGTGACCACAAGTATGCAATTTGCATAATTCCGGGCGCATTCCAACTAGACATGTCCAGCATTGCTCAATTCACACATCTAGTCGGCATGTGACTGTATGGATGCAAATCGCATAATTGCGGTCCACGTGCCTGTCTGCCCCTGGTACCAGCACTGGAGGATCCTGACAGCATGCTCACTTGTAGAATGACTGCAGACTTGATCCACAAGCCTAGACAACCCCTTTTAAGAGTAACTAAACTTTTATTTTTTTTTTAAATAACTTTGTCCAACATGGAAAGTTATAAAACTTTTGCAAACTACTTTATCAGAGGATGTTTCTTCATTCCTGTAAAAAATTGCATTCAAGTGGCTTACAAACCTCGGCTTTTCACCAGTCTATTTGACTGCCTTCCGCTGCATTGATATCAGAATGTACTCCTCTGGAGTACAGATGATGGCAGTGATGGGTTGGCACCTGTATCCTCCTCAGAGTGTTCTGCTTATCAAAACAATCTCTTGCAGCAGCTTATCTGCAGAGTCAGTGGGACACAGCCGCTGAGCTGACCCTTTCACTACCATCATCTGTACTCCAAATGGATACGTTCTAAGATCAATGCAGTAGCAGACAAGCAAATAGACTGGGAAAAGCCAGGGTTTGGATGTCACTTGCATGCAATTTTTTATTTTTATTTTTTCCTGCCTGCAATTTTTTTTAACCATAATGAAGCCAAATCCAAATATAAAGTGATTTGCAAAGTTTCATAACTTTCAATGCTGCACAAAATTATAAAAAAAATAAAAGTTTAGTTACTCCAAAAAGAAATTGAAAAAGAAAGGTAAGGATTGGACACGTGCATATTATTAGTCACACACTAAACAGTGTGGTCAATGAGAAAAAGGTGGAAATCACTGCTATGCATGTATCTTCAACACACTTCCTATGTATACATCGGATAGTGATAAATGTTTAGGACCTCACTGATCCTATAAATAGGGGTAGTGTATTGTAGACCAACACTCAATTGCATGCACACAACTGCTTCCATAGAATAAAAATATAAAAATGAATGGAGCAAAGAGGAAGAGTTTAACAAGAGGTTTTTAAGAAGCCTTTTAGAGAAGATTTGCTAAACTTACTCCTAAAAAAGCTCTATGTAAAAACAGGAGATCAATTTTCTCTGCACAAGTCATGAGTCACTGCAAAAGTCTGCATCCACATACTGTCTCTACCCAAAGGAGATAACATCTGCCTACTCTTATTACAGGAACTAGTCAGAACCAAAGGGAAGGAGGTCTCCTGGAAGAATACTGAGGGGTGTCAAACATGGCAGCTCAGCTCCTACCCTTAGCTTCAAAGAGCTAGCAGATGGTTTGTACCTGGGAAAGAATATTTCCTATTTTCTATATAGAGAGAAGGGGGGAGACACAGGATATTTGAAATGCCACAACTTAGCCCATCATCCATTCACAAAAAGCAATTTTTAAATGGGCCAATCCGGGTCATCCTGGAAATATGAGGCTATGATCAGTTGTATAAAAAGCTGGATGACACAAAAGAAGTTGTTCACATGTAAGGGCTGATTTGATCCATAATTCACTTCTCCTTCCCTCAAGGAAACGAGGTAACTGTTGATAGAAACGTTGAGATGTTTCTGTTATTTCTCCCATTTTATTTTAGAACTGTTTTGCATATCTGTGTCTTTTTACTTTTACCTTTTAATATCTTTTATTATAAGCCCTGTTTACTTTTTGACACTTGTATGCTCTAAAGAACAACAGCCTTTGAGAAAGTGTGTGACCTTTTTATTGTCTGACAGTAACATATTTTGGGGACTCATCACCCCGTGTGTTTGATGAGCTTTGGCAATGCGTTAAGCTATCAGGGTGTGATTTATGCACACTTCAGCACCAAAAACAGTGGTTGAGGGCTGGGTTGAGTGAGAGGAGATAAACTAACCTTTGCAGGCGCACCTCATGTCACGTACTGAGCAGTGTATGCATGACACAATATATTAAGTGGATAAAAACTTTGATGGGAGTGCTTCTTTAAGTGTGCATTGCCGGTCGTTGTCCTCGGCGGCATGAGTCCTGTTTATATGGGACAATGTGCTGCAGAGAACAATGGTCTTTTTTGCAGCACAAAAGATCATTTCACCTGACGAACAAGCCTTTTGCTCAATGATCGGCACCTTGTTTGCACTGCAAGATTATGGGGAAATGAGTGCTAACGATATTCTTGCTGTTTAAATGGATCGTTAGAAAGCAATGGAGCAAGAAGCGCTATATGGGTGGCAAGTCGAGAAAGGATTGTTTGTGGCCAGTAGTACTGTGAATTTTGCAAAGTCCATTCTGCTCCTTTATGCCAGTACTAAATAAATGGCTTTTTTTTTATAATCTACGTTTATAAGCATATATTCTATACTGTGGAAATCTACTTTTTTCATATTTTACGAAACTTTACCTCCTGCAACAATTTCCGACATCTCCCTTAAAGTTATGTTGTGTTTTCCTATGCCAGATAAAATTAAAAATCCTTATTGATCTTTGTGGTTTTAAAATATAAATGACAAATTAATAATGAAAAGAGGACCAGCGCTCTGGTTTCCTGGCAGCACTAGACAGGCACAAACTTTCTTTGTTTTTCAAAGCAAATTATGATATAAGAATAGCCGGTATTTTTTGCTGCTCAACTGGGTTCATATAGAACAAAAAATGATAAGTGATTTATATAACTCCCGGCTTGTTAATGCTCGGCGGAGGTAAGTGCGTTTATGTGGTGTATGGACTTCTTAAGGTCTGCCAGCATTATGCTCGCCTGCTGGTGTTATTTTTAATTCTGCCCTAAACTTCTCAATTTGTAATGGTTGGCATAATCCTGCCGCCACTGATCTATTAATCAATGCGACTTTGAAACGGCCTCCTATAGAGGCCCAGACATGTGATGAGAGACCTCCGGTGGCTAGCAGAAAAGTGCAAATGATAAATCTCAGAGCATTACGTTAAACTAAAAAAAAAAATGTCCATGTGAATATGAAAGATTAAAGTTGTTTGTGTTGTAAAGTCCTTTAAAGTTTGCAGATAAATCAATCCAACTAAGGGCTCAATTACACATCAATTTTTCACGTATGGGTTCTATCCGTAATTTTCAAGGATAGCACTCGTACCTATGATAGCCTACGGGATAGAATCCATGTCCATTTTTTTCTTTGGACCATATGTTATTGCAAGTAAGCCTTATTACAGGGATCCCGTCAGCCGAAACAGAGACTGCATCCATTAATGCCACCATGCATGGGTGTAAAGATCGCGGTCGTAGAGGGTGCAACCACTACTGGGCCAAGGGCCGATGCGTGTGTGGGACCTGTCGACACCACCGCCTAATTCAGTTGGATGTGCTCCGCTTAAATGCATTGAGACGCAGAGACCCGCCGGTTCCCTGCACCGTAATAAACACCACTGGCCAATCAGAGGGTGGCAGCTGACGTTGACTTGTCTGTCACAGGCGGCGCACGGCAGTGACGTCTTATGCTCCCCATAATGGCATTCTAAAGTTAGCTGCCAGCTTGTGTGCTAGCTACACAAGATGATGACGTTAATACTGGGAGAGGGGGAAGGTAAGAGTAATAATTTGCTTCTTTTTAAATTGTGCTAGAGAAGAAAGAAGGACATTATTATTGGATGGTGCCCAGGATGGGGGACATTATACCAGGAAGGGGCCCAGTATTGGGGATATTGTCATAGGATGGGGCCCAGGATGGAGGGGGGGGGGAATTAATCCAGGAGGGGCCAGGAGGGACACATTATTACTGGAAGGGGCAAGAAGGGGGAGATTATTACAGGAAGGGGAACAGTATACCAGAAAGGGGCCCAGGACAGTTATGTGCTAGCCCAAATACTTGTACCTATGTTGCTTCTGATGTCTCCTCCCTGAGTTTCCTGTTGGTCGCCACCCTGAGTTTCTGATTTGCTCCATCCTGACTGAAAACCCTATTTAAACCTGGTCTTTCTCTCCTTTCCTTGCATGATTATTGAGCTAGCAGCCTCTAGTCGAGCTTCCTTCCACCTGCTGCTTCTTCATACAACATTGCTGCTCCTAATATCAACCTCTGGCTTTCCTGAATACGATTTTGGCTTATTCCTTCAAATGACATTGCTGCTCCTGGTAACGACCTCTGAATTTCCTGACTACGATTTTTGCTTTTTCCTTCAAATTACATTGCTGTTCCTGTGTACCGACTCCTTGGTTATCCCTGACTAAGCTACCTGCTGGTGCTGCCCCTAGTGGTTGCAATATCACTACTCTCTTTTTCCTTGCATGAGTCATCAATATAACTACAATTCTACATCACTGACTTTTAAATTTGATTTATCTTCTAATGTAATAAGCGTCTCTCACTTAGGTCTATTAGGGTAATATTAAGCAGAAGTAAATATGTGCAGATATCAAAGAGGTTCTTGACCCGTCCGGGTTTGCTTCTTTGGAAGCCACAATTTCATGCAATTGCTCCAAATTTGTTCTACAAGCAAATCAGGAAATGTAACCTAAATCCAGGATAATTTGCAAGCAGTAATTACATCCTTCAGATCTTTTCAGTGCTTGCTCCACAAATACGCTCACCTTTCAGACGAGATGTGTGGATTATCTGTGAGGACGGGTCTTGGGGGAATTTCCATGCAATCAACTTCATTGTACTTTTTAAATAAGTGAAAATTGCAGGGATGGACGCACGATTCCAGTATTCTGATGAACTGAATGGCATCAGGTCTCACATGTATCAAACACTATGAAATGCAAATAGGTTCTGCTGGACACACTTGCTTTTGCAAAATTAAACGTGCCCCGGTAAAGAGTGTGCTGAACGCTTTTTATTTTAAAGAGATAGGACCTAATTCATTTTTGCATTTGAGCCCTTTTTTCATGCTCATTAGAGGACTTTGCATTACGTAGGATGCGTCATCCACATCAAGCAGAGCAGGGTGATTGCGGGAAGGGAGGAGGCAAGAGCAGTGAAGCCCATCAATTATAAAAGGTATTTTTTGGGATATGCAGAGGGAGTTTGGGATTTATGTATAGGTTGCTAGACTGCTGTAAAAAAAAGCATTAAAGGGGGTGGCTTTGGTTTATATTGTGAAAACCTGGTGACAGGTTCCCTTTAAAATGTCTATCACAGATTGGCTTAGTGCAAGATACTTTGTTCATCAGATCCCCGGGGTTGTCCTGGCCTTCCCTCTTTAAACCCTGTATTGGGATTTGAACCTACAGGTTGGCCTTTGGGTTGGGGCCATTGAGTCAGCTGCTCGCCGATAGTGCAGACTGGCAGAGGTCAGAGCCAAGAAGGCAGTCAAGGTGCAAAATTAGAAGGCAGAAGAATGGTTAGGCAACAGGAATGCAACAAGCAAGCAGGCGCTGATAGCATAGGGATTGAACCAAAGTACATAAACTATATCTGGCAGCTCCCAGTGCTGGGCTGAGAGTATTTGTAGGGTTTGGTGTTGTCCAACTAGCCAAAGTTGGGAGCTGATTACTCCATATGGACAGCACACACATCCAACTGAGAGCTTCTGGTCCCGACACCTCTTCTATTACCATCAATGCCAACAGAATCAATATGTAGCAGGGGCAGGTCCTGGAGGAGATGTGACACCACACTTTAAAGGGGTTGTCCATACTAACTACCATTACAGAGATTGGCCCCAGAGGCTTGAGATGGAGAGTCTGGAAGTCATCGTTGTCAACAAGAGATGGTGGAGTACCAGGATCACTAGGCACGGGAACGGTGGGCATTAAAAGGTGACCATGCTTCATTATTCCTTCTTCTTTTATCCCTTAAGTAAACTATATTGATTTCATTCATCTACCTTTAACCACCAGTATGAAATTTAAGGGATTCAAGGTGAACTTTGGTTGCAGGCAAGTCATGAAAGAATTCCGGGAGTACAACAACTTGTGTGACCCCATTGTTTCCCTGGGAAGATTTCTTGCCAACATCTCAAGAATTTTTGCCATGATTTAAGAGTGTAGCTATATGGAATTCGGAGATTTCATATAGACCCTAGAGACTGAGGTGGCCTAAATGGCCTTTCGGCTCTACAAGAAGACACGTTTGCCAAGGGTTTTTAGCCTTGAAATTGTTTCTTTTTATATAGTATTACCAATATGATAAATCCATAGAATTTTTCTAATTGTTTGTTATGTGGCCATTGGGAAAAAAAATCAGTCATAGCCCAAAAGGGCATCTCAATCTACACATTTGATAAGCATTGCTCGGGCCTTGGCTTTGCCATGTTCACTTTACGTAACGCTTGTCTTATTTAAATCCGTATTTGCAATCATAAAGTCCTTCTCCGCAGATGTGCATTTATAATGTTAGACTTGTACGAGCGAGGTCAAAGTGTGACAGTCTTCCCTTAGATTTTTAGCAAAGTGGCTTTGAGGAACTCGCTTTGAATTAAAATAAAATAAATTCCTATCTGAAATGTCACGTGGAGCCGTATATAAAGGAGAAATCGTCTACGAGGCAGATCGAGAGGGATGAAAAGAAAGGCGCTAACTGAAATCCCACACAGGCAATTTCACAAAATGAAAATCCCGTGTCTCTGAGGCTTTATCTGGAGAAATATTCTTTTTAAATACGAGAATCATTTTATTCAAATTTAACTCAAATGATCTACGTCTGCCGAGGGACCTGGAGTAGCATTCTAGCTGAATAATTTATATACAGCCAATTAAGTGGGCCTTTAAGAGTAGAGAAATAACACAAAGATCAGTCACAAAGGTAAAATATGCTCAAACAATGAAGAAATGTTAAGTAAACTAATATAATAACCATTTAGTGAGATTGATATAGAAAAAGCAGAAATCGAGTTACGAAAAGTGCTCGGCTGAGAAAGTCTCGTTTTCCAACTCTACGACAACATCTGGGCAGAATAAGGGAAGACTTCTCGGACTCCTGGGCTCTGAAACCTTTGGGAAAGCGACTGTTCCAGGAGGTTTCTCTTATTCAAGGAGGCTCCAAATGGATTTGGAAGGAGAGGTAACAGGAAAAGAGGACACGGGAAATGGGCACTGGTTTCAGAATAGGACTGAAATTCGCACATGACACGTGTGTCGCCTATAGATGGTCCTCCTAGATGTGGTCAAAAGTAGACAAGCATAGAGTAAGCACCTATTTGGCAGTAGCTAAGCAACTTTACAAGCACCAGGTGGCTCAATGGTTAGCACTGTTGCTTGGTTCAAATCCCACGAAGGACAACATCTGCAAGTAGGTTTTAGGTTCTCCCTTCATTTGGTGGGTTTCCTCCAGGTTCTCTGATTTCTTCCAACACTCCAAAGACATAAGGGTAGATAATTTCGGTTGCGAGCCCCAATGGGGACAGCGATTTTGATGTCTGTAAAGTGCTGCGAAATATGATAGCACTATATAAGCAATGCATAATAAATGTGCCATTAAAGACGCTTTCCCATGTTAAAATACCCCTTAAAGGAAACTTTGGTTAAGGGGGATTGTCTACTACTGGACAATGTCTTATTAATGGGCCCATTGAAAGGAAAAAAAATAGAAATTATACTCACATCCCTGAGATAGGAGATGACAGTTGGTGATTGTACAATTCTAGGAAGGAGGGCCAGCACAGGCTTTCTACTGCAATTTCTTCTGAGATGACAGTTCACCATAGAACCTTATGAGCACCAACTGTCATCTCTTTTCTCAATAATGGGAAAGTTTGCATTCACTGAAGACAGAAGGAAAAAGAAGAGGATTTCTTTAATAATATGCATTACAAAGTTTCCTATTGTCATATGTACTATTGATTTATGAAGAAAAAAAAATGGTGGCTACTCTTTAATATCCGCTGTGGTGGCGCTGCAGGGACATGAAACATTTGCTCTTGAATTCCTCTGCAGACTGCAGGGGATTGTTGTGGGTGCACAGCCTATTATTTGTAGACCTTACTAACAAAAAAAGGTTTTGTCCAAAGTAATTAACTGCATGACAGAATTATGGATTAAGTGGGTATTAAATTCACGCTGAGGTTTTTTAATTTTTTTTCAACTCTCCAAAAGGTTTTTGAATTCTTTGTGGGTTTTTTTGGGGGGAAGTTACTGCTCCAAATCTCCAATAACTCAAAAAAAGCCTCAGTGTGAACACACCTGGTGTGAATAGACTCAATTAATTCAATAATACAGTACTGAGCTGCAACATCAGACACAATCCATAGGCAAGAGAAGCGCTATATCGGGCATAATAAAGTCATGTTCTTCTAACTTTATGCAATCTCTTTAAAACTTTTTTGAAGGTCATGGTAAAATTCATGCATTGCTTATCAAGAGAGATTCCATTTACATGTCAGGCATTACGCACACTCTTGGTTAAAGGGATATTCAAGAATCGGAATATTGATGGCTTTCCAAAGCACTAGACCATCCATATTAGATTAGGGGGGTCTGACTCTGTCGAACAGCTGTGTAAAGGGGCCTTTTCATTAGTGCTGAGTGAACGTGCTCAGATAAAGTGTTATCTGAGCATGCTCGGGTGCTAACCCAGTGTCTTCGGCGTGCTGGAAAAATATATTCGAGTTCCTGCGGCTGTTCGACAGCCGTAACACATACAGACATTGCCTAGCAAACAGGCAGTCCCTCATCACTACTTTGCATCATTTTCATTGCTCTGTACACCAAGAAAAAAAAAAGATTAAATTTTACTTTTCTCCATTGTAATAGGCACATTTCTGTATCTGAATCATTGCCGAAAAATGCTCCTGTAGGTAGATACTGCGCTTACATACTCGCAGAACAATTACCCAGCAGGTACGACAGCAATAACACCAACGTCGCGCACAGTATCAGCTCAGCATGGTTTAGCTGTAGAAGAGTATATAATGCTGTGTTTGCTTCTGGAAGTATTCCTATCCTTTAAAAAAAAAAAGTCAGAAGTACCGTTATTTCTCCCAGCACATGAATAATTCATTTACCAGCTTTAAGGGAAGTGTTGTTTGATATGGAGAAAACTATCATTTACCTATTTCTAAATGTATTTGCAAATAAAATTCTACAGTCAAAACCGATCCCCCGAAACCCCCCCAAATACACACCTTTGTTATTTTTCATTTTTGCCCTTTCGTTTTTTTTTTCACCTTCTTGAAAGACCTATAACTTTTTTTAATTACTTTAGCCATCTAAAGGCTTGGTTCTTTTTTAATTGCGGGATGGGTTGTGAATGACGCCATTCAGTTTATAATACTGGGTACTATAAAATGGGCAAAACACTTCAAGTGGGATGAAATGGAGGCAAAAATAATTCAATTCTCCCATTGTTTTTATGGCATTCATTATATGGTAAAAATGACCTGGAAACAGGTCAATCGGTACCAAACTTGTATTTTATTTTATTTTTTATTCAAGTGATAAAAAAAAATTCAAGAGTTTGGGGCAAAAAAATTGGGTTTGTGTCATCATTTGGCTGGGATTAATAAGAGCTCCAATACGGCATCCGCGGGGGTCTTCAGCAGGCCCCTGACTCCTAGACTAACCTATTGGCACCTCGTGATCGCATGATGGGAACCTGCGACCATTCCAATCTGGCCATTAAGCCTTCCTGTTCTCTGCAGAAGTCTTTTCAGCAGTCTCATTATCATCACAGACAGGATTGTGATAAAAGATAATACCTCTGGAAACGGCTAATAACACAAGATCTATCATTCAGAAATGATCATGTCACAGATCAACTTCTCGACCTCTCTGACTGTTAACCAGATCAGAGCATGCCTTTGAAATGCTTCTCTATAGGTCAATAGGGTCAGAGTCTGTTTTTTGCTCCCTGTGTCCATGTGGTTGCTGAAAAGAATTGGAAGCATGAACCTAATATTAGACCTAATGGCCAGCATGAAGATTGCAAGATTTCTGATTGATTTTTATTTTGTTAATATAAACAAGGATATGGAAAATATTAATAAAAAAAACTTAATAAAAAATATTTAAAAAATTACATTAAAAATAAAAACCTAGGTTATTTTTGGATGACACATTCCCTTTAAAAATCGGTGTCCATTTCTGTCTCCATGCCGGTCAACAAGAGATAAAGACTGAATACAATCCGGCACCGGCATATGTCTTATAATCATCATGCACCGCCGTACCCTATGCTATTGAATTTATTAGAGAGAAATCAACCTCAAAATATTCAGTCATTTATTTAATCAGTCTGCCGACTGGCTTAATTGGCATACAAAATCCTAAGCGTCTGTAGCTGTGACTAGATTTAAAAAGAAGAACCTGACAATCACAAAAGACTCGAAGACAATGTCATGCTGCCATTCAGCTAGAAATAATACAAGAAAATCAACTCCTAATGAAGCTTGCTGGAGTGCTGTCGACTGGCTTCAACGGAAAGAAATATATCTATGAACATAAGCAGTTGTCGGAATTTCTAAAGCTACAGATAATATGCGATGTCTTGTATCTTATCTTATTTTGCAGCCTCCTTTATAGATAATAGGGCTAAATAATTTAGTATATATCAGTCAGGGAGGTAACGATCGGGAGCGCAGCTGTGGTGGCACTTGGGTCCTGGAGACGGAGGAGACCCACAAGATCGTTCTTCTCTAAATTATTATGATAGTGGGGGAAATGTTACCGATTTTGTATTGGGGCCAAGGAACTTCAACTTGCCCCAGATATTGAGTTTTGAAATGTGATGGAAGGATTCAGAGACACCATTAGGTAGTACCGTAGTCATAGATTCACGGTATTGAGTCCACCAAAGAAGGCTATAACCTCAAAAAAGCACTTTCCCAGCGAAGATTTTAATGGCCAAAATTGGAACATTTAGGTCTTGTCCCGGGAGTGTCCAGAAACGAACCCTAAACTGCCCAAGACACTCTAAAACTAAGAACATGGAAAATGTGGCCACATTTGTGACTATCATCACCCTCTGTCCCCTTTTGCAGTTTGAACCACTGGATAGGTGATAGGCTGTTGGTACAGATGAGCAGATTGATCTAATGCGTATCAACTTTTTGAGTCAAATATCCTTCATTGTGCACGTTCTAGCGTTGGAAAATAATCTGGGCAGATCCTGGCCCACATCAGTTAAGAACCACATCTGGCTGTCAGCACATGAAACGCCACCACATGCTCACACGTGGAAAGCAAAATGAGCAAGGCTCAAACTGTCCACCTTCTTCTCCTAGTGATCGTCTTTCTGGAAACCTGTCTGCACGTGTGTAAGATGCCCAAGCGAGGTAGTGGTGGGCGAGCTTCGGTCCCCACTCGCTTTAGCATCCTACAGACAAGATGTGTCTCATTTCGGTGTGCTGCTAAGTATGTGGTGCTTTCCACTTACTTTCGACCAGCAGGCTTTTTCTGACTCCAGGAATCCTTCTTCTGGAACCAGGGCAGCAATTAATCCAGGAGACATGTGGTTTATAAAAACCAAACTTTTACTTTGTGAATGGCAGTCTGTACAGTATTTACAAGCAAAAGCAAAGGATAATACCAAACGGGTTGTCATCTTCCCACAGGTATCGGATACCCTGGTTCTCGGTATAGGTGGCATATCCCTCTCACTGGCTTTCCTAGCCCTAGGGAATCTTCCTCACCTCTAGCAGTATATTCGGATTGCAATACCTTCCTCCCCTTGTAGTCTGAGTCTAACTTTCCCTGTAGCTTCACAAGCTGAGTATGCCTCTGGCCCCCGACGTCCATCTTGAGGTTGCCCCAGGCCATTAAATGGAATCACATGGAAGGGTATTTGCAGCAATTTACTGCCCCACGTATTAGGCTCACGCTGTCCCTAGCAGCATCAGTACTGCTATGTTACTCACTGCTGCCCTCGCACAGACTGACTGTCACTTCCTGTACTTGCCACTAACACTCAGTTTCCCCTCCCAAACTGAGCCGGCCACTACCGTTAACCCTGTCCCAGCTAACTGCAGCCCCAGTGGGAGTAATACCTTTATCACATACATGGAGTTCAAATACATTTAACCCTTGGGTGTCAGGGAGCAATCCATCAGCTCCCACCACTGTAACACGTGCAAATAGTATCATCAGCCCCATCATCATCCTCATCTACTGCTTTCCCTACTCTTCCTCATCTGCTTCCATTGCATTATCAGTTAGCTTTCTGTGTACCCAAGAAACATATATTAAGTCGCTTGTTTGTGCGGAAGTTCACCAAAATCGAGCCAATCGATACCAAACCACTGGATTATATTGCCTTTTGGAAAGAATCTGCGCTTAGCCTCAATGGAAGATACTCATCCACCGTTATTTATTGATAAAAGCTATCCCTGCCAGATCTAGGCCCAAAATGACAAAAATGTCTTAACAATAAAATTCTTCATCTTCCGTAACACAAATTTTAGGTTTGTATTAGAGTCAACCTCATGTTTAGTGAAATAAATTTTTTTAGAACCAGCACCTGGGTTGAACTTCCCAGGGAGGACCCTGCGTAGGATTGGTTCACTGCCAGGTCTGGCACAAAATGTAAGCATTGTTTCCAGAAAAAATCCATTACGTTCCGTTCATCTCTGTTACTTAGGATTGGATTGAACCCTTGTGCCAAGATGACCTCAAGGGTAAAAAAATTTAAAAAAATTATTTGACTTCTATTAATCCCAATTTTATTTATCTCTTTACAGCATCATATTTGATGTATATAAGAAGCTTTTAGGGGTATCTAATGGGATGACTTTCCTTGATTGGAACCTGCGCAGAATCGGACACGTTTGTAGGGCACAAGGGGAAAAATTGTAACTTCGCTAATAAAAATTCTTAGTATTCCATTCATGCAATTTTATTTAACAAATTCTCATTTTTTGTATAAATATTTCATGATTATTAGGGTCAGATGAAGTTTACCATTAGAACACTATGCAGGATTCGGTGCCTGTGCAGACCTTCAAAGTCCATAAGTACCTGCAGGAGCAGGAGGAAATGAAGGAAGAGCAGCAGCAGGTGGATTTGGAGGGGGACATTGAGTTTACACAGGCAGGGGACATGGCTGACAGTCAAAGTGAAAATGACAATGACGATGTCGGCCATGATGACTAACTGTCACAAAAGGATGCAGAAAGTGAACCAACATGGCCTTCAGTCTTGCTGATGAGCATGGTGATCTGTATGCCAGAATGCTTGTGGGATGACAGGGGTATTATTAACATCAAGGAATGGGGTGACTATTGGATAGCCATGCTTTTAGATCTACACTATAGAATCAAAATGAAGAACATTTTTTCCAGGTTCTTAAAAGCAGTCCAAATTGTCTTATTACCGGGGTAAGCTGTGTTACCTGGTCTGTAAAGCTTTCACTGAGTGGGCGCCTTCTGACTCTACAACTGACCAGCAGACCCCTCTCTGCTCCCTGCAGAACCAATGCTCTCCTAAGTCCCGACTATATGTCACACCCAATAAACTGGGGCTTATCACCTGTACTTAGGATAGGTAATAAGGTTTGATTGTGGCACATCCCCATTAAGGGGGTTCTACGCTCTATCATAATGGACCCATGGCCACATATGCTTCATTGATTTTCTGTGGGACCATCAGAGATAGATGAAAGCAGTACTCCTTTATGTCTAGCACTCATATAGAGAATGAATGGCTTGTTGGCGCCCAACTGCTTCATGACATCAGGACATTCCGGAGTTCTGTTCTCAGAATCGTTGGGATTCCTTTGGATAGGAGATGTTGAAAGAATTATTCCTAAAATAGTAAGTTATCTTCTACCAATATGGAACTGCTGGAGAAAGCTGAGTTTTTCAATTGTTTTTTTCTACCAGCTCCAGAGACATAGATGAATAAATTTGATGTCAAGCATGAGCTCCTTTGATGAGTTTAATATGGGGCTGTTAGCAGCGGATTACTCACGATACTCTGCAAGCGTGTGACAACAGAACGTCTTTATTCAGGAACAATCAGGAACAATATATGATAAGCTTAATAGATCAGGAATAAATAATTTGTGTGTCTTGTTCAGTGCAGCATCTACAGCAGGCTGCTTCTCTCATACACAGACACAGGAAAAATAGGAAATACAGTCACATGCTCTCCCTGTGTGAGACTCTGGGAGTTTTTTTTTTGTTCTAACTTTATAAACAGCATACAAATTTGGAATGTAGTTGTTGCACCAAACATATTCCAACAGGGGCCATGTAAACCATGGTTCCGGGATCCCGAGTCCTGCTTTTGGGATTGCTTGGGGTCCGACCACAAGTAAATGGATAAACTTGCTATTTTGGGAATATTCCTATTAATGTAAGCTGTCACAATTTAAGTGTGGCAAGTAAGTGTAACTGGTCATACTGCCTCTGACAAAAAATTAATATAGAACTTGACCAGTTCATTGGCTTTTGAAAATCATAGAAGATAAGAAGAAATTTGGATCCAGTCCATTGATAACAATGCCGATATGGTCAAGCTAATGGACATGGAGCTTTATAATTCTCCTTACATAAATATAATTTCTAGAAGACTCTGCAGATATCCTATCGATCATAAAAAAATCAGTGTAAGCTTTGTTCAAAAATAAATCACCGAGGAATGTCGAACATCTTTCCTGACTGACATCTGATGGAGAAAAATGCAACATTTCTGCAGAGCCGGATCAATGAATGCGCTCTTAGCAATACTCATCTGCGCAAATGTCCCTTAATCATACTCAGGGAATGCTGAAGGCTGCATATGAGACATGTGACATTACAGAGGCTATTATGGGACACACAAAGACTGCACTTTTTAATTATGTGTCTTTGTATTAGTCTCTTTCAATAATTTCTTATTGCTGTCGGCAGCTGGTAAACCAGTATTACCGAATCACTGGCCATTGCCGCAGACTCCTATCTACCTAAGAGCTGCTGTAGTGCAAGGTTTCATATCGTTATTCTGCTCCTGTGCATCAATAAATTATATTTTCATTTAATAATAAATTATAAGAATATTAGAAGCCACTGAGGAGTTTTGTGACCATATAAAAGCCCAATGATGCATACATTACATGGTATAAAGACACACCATGTATCTGCTGGTCACCCTTGGGAAAAAAGGAACAAGGCTCAGGTTGGTCTTATCTCCTTGGCTTCTGAGTGGTGAGAACCTGTGCAGGACCCCAGAGGAATTGAATAAAGGGGTGAAACAATTATTAAGACATCAAGCACACTAATTGGCGAAATCTGCACCACAATGGAGCCCATTTTGGCCTCGTATGTGCGCTGTTTTTATAGGACATGCAGCAACAAAGTCAATTTTAATATTCTTAACACCTTAGGGCTGTTTCAGATGTCCATGATTATCGGTCCGATGTTAGATGGAAATTCACCGGTTGGCTTCATAGAAATATATAGGGTCAGGAGATGTTCGGCAGGCTCGTCCATGGTCATCCGACATAGGACTGACAATCATGGAAAACTGAAACAGCCCATACTGAAAGGCACATTACAACATGCACCTCAGCTGCAGCAGAACCTCGTTCAGACCCGCAAACCTTCTGTCCCGATTTTTAAGGGGAAATCCGGATGGTATGAAAATTGGATGAGACGCATCCATTTTTGTTATTCTTTTAAGAAAAACAGACTTTGATCAGTGATTTTTTATTTCTAATCCAATTTTCATCCACTTTTGGCCCGTTTGCTCATTTTTACCATCAGATTAGCATTAGTTTTTCTCCAATACAAAAAAAATTCCAAGCGTCTCATATCCATTAAATATTAAAAAATGGACAACACTTGGGTGACTTATGGATTGCATCCACGTGCTGTTTTTCTCATAGTCCAATAGACTTATGTGCAACTTTGATCGGTGAATCGCATCAAAATTTTACACTTCTTCAATTTTTTTTGTAGACGCTCGGTCCACAAAAACCACATGGACATGTATACAGCCTTGTAATAGATGTGTGTTATTTCCACTCAAACCACTGATAGAGCATGCGTGTTCTTGTTGGAGATTGGGCGCAGATTTACTGTGAATTTTTCCAATTCAACTCAATAGGGAAGTAAAAATGCGGAGCAAATTCCATTGATTATAGATTTTGCTGCAGTTTATCCATAGATCTGCAGAAAAAAATCTGTAAACCCGATTTTGATTTCCCTGCAAATTCTTGCAGAACTGCGGTGGAAATTTTCAGCAGCAATCCTGCTACGTGGTAAATAGAAATGTGAAAATCAATTCACAGGAATCTGGTCCATCGGCCAGGTCAGTAATCTTTGACCACTGGATTCTCAACCTTACCTTCTGGCTTTCCTGACTCCTCTTTGATTAGCCAGGCTGTTGTGTACGCATCATGCTGAAAGGATGGCGTTGCACCAGCCCGGCTAATCAAAGGAAGGTCTGAGAATGTCAGGATGTACGGGAGATTTTCAGGCCTCCAACCTGTGGTCAAAAATTATTGACCCGGCTGATGAACCAGAGTCCTGCAAATCGATTCTTCAATGTCTAGTGGGAATCAAAGATTTATGTCTACCATTGAGTGAATGATATGAAAAACCTCATGTAGAAACTGAGGTGTATACAATGATGTTCTGCGGCAGCTCATATGCTTTATGATGAAGTTCTGCAGCAGCTGGGACAGAAAACTGTATTATACCCACTGCCGACCTTCTTTATGAACAGGATGATGGAATTTCCTATCAATCAGTAATTGACGCATCAGAAGAAACTTCCTAACTAATTCTGCGGGAGGACACACGTAAAGCCTACGTAGCGTCACTCATCTCAAACTCTCAGGTTCTGATATTAGGAATGTGATACTTAAAAAAATATTATGTCTGTTGATAAATATTCATTATTCCATTAGCAAACACATATTCTGCTGCAGATCATCGCGCCAACGCAAGAATTGCAAACTACCTCGATGCTGCTGTCACTTCCATAGAAATCATCCTCCATCCGCGCACCACGTCTGTCATGTTCCAAGACTTCCGGAGAGACCGTATCCTTGTCAGATGATTGACCCTGAAGTTTCCCATGATGCAGTGAGACAGACATTGAAGAGTAAGTGTAAATGTTGTTGGGGTCCCCGGGGGTCCTTTCTGCAGGATAGGCAGTGTCACTTTGGTTGTTATCTGCCAACTGCTCATATAAATTGCTGATGTCTGTTTGATGTAGAGTGTCAGACAGTTTGGATACATCTTGAAAAGTGTCAGGAAAAATCCAGTCATCTAGAAAATAAAATACATGAGAACTGATGATATGTCATGGAAGACGGCGCTGTAAATTACACGTTATTAGTATATTTATAACTGTATTACATAACGGCAGAGTGTGAGCTTGATAAGAAAAAGTGAGAAATCTGATAGGGATCATTGAGATACCATCAGAGCTAGACATCCATGGATCCATGAGTGCAACTCACCATATGGACATCTCATAGTAGTGGAATGTTCATTCAAGAAACCATATCTTACAAGGGGTTATGTAGGGGTTTTGGCCAAAATGTTTATGCCACACTTGCCCATCCAGGAGAAATCACTGTTGACCAGTCTTCAAAAGCTTTGAAGGGCCAAAAGGCAACGTGACCCTTGGTTTGGTTGTTTGCTACTATTTTTAGGACTGATGAGGGCAAAGCCTATCCAGGCCGACATCACTGGTGAGGTAGGAAAATGGGTTGATCCTGGGTTGAGGTGATCCTCTTCCAGGACCACATACTTAGTTGCAGGGGCTGCCTTGTGGCATGTGCTGTACATTCTGAAATTTAACTCATTTCAAACACGTTTTATGCCACAGACACATGTCAAAGGTTTTTATTAATGGGGATGCGGGTGCTGAGACCCGTATGGATCTCAGCTATAACGCAAGAGCAGAAGTGCTTATCTTCTCAAAAAGTGAAGACAAGATTCAAAAACTTTCGGTTGCGCAGTCTTTAGTGTTGGAGAAGATCAGCTGTAGGCTGAGAGCTTCTGCTCCTTTATTTTAGTGATTATGGTGGTCTCAGAAACAGGACCTCCACCAATCAAAACTTTGCGAATGTTACACTATAATATCTTACATACTAGACCTGGGCAAAAAGATTTGCAAAACACAATTTCAGCAGTCTTGTCAAAAATTCATGGCTGTTGGACCACAGCCCTACAAACCACCTACCTTCTGGCATCCCCAGAGTGTCTTCTGATTAGTAGGCCTGGTGACATGGTATGAATGCATTGTGCTGCACCAAAATGACTAGGTCTCACTGGGTCTACTAATCAGAAGAGGTAATGTGGATTCCAGCAGGAAGGCAGAGGGCCACAGGGCTCTCCTCTGGTAACCACAGACTACCAATGTTGCCACTGGACCAGAGTCCTGACAATCTTTTTGCTCATCTCAAATACCTACAAATACATTCTTGCATCTGTCCCGACCCATCTCTTTACGTAAAAAGCTAGTATCATCGTCAAGTGACGTCCACTGAATCTGGTTTTATTCAAAAGACCAATAGCCAAATACCACAAAGAGCCCTGAAAACCATCTCCTACCTGTTGGCTTTCCCAGCGCCTCTTCTGATTAGTAGGCTTGGCGCAATTGTGTGCATGCATCGCACTGAACCATAATAATTACGAGTGTACTAATCTAATAATCAGAAGAGGCAATCAAGATTCCGCAGGTGGGAGGAGGTTTACGGAGCTCTGATCTGATCTGGTGATCACAGACGTCATCGCTGGACCAGGGTCCTGGCAAACTTTTTGCTCATCTCTATTACCTACTTATCAATATTTAGTAAAAAGTAGAAATTATTATTTATTAGATGTTTCAATAGTAGAGCTTCCTATTCTTGCGTCTGTCCGCTCCTGTCTCTGTAGGTTTAGTGCTTGCATCTAATATATCTATGATTAAGAGTCAGCCAGACTCGAAACGCGTCTGATATTTTTTATGCCCATGATACTATTTTGCTGAAGTCATAATAAAGTATTGTTGCTTTTAATTCACTTTGTTGGATTGAAAACACTCTTTTCATCATCAAGTGACAATGGTAAAATCTTGTTTTATCCAAAAATCCAATAGCCAAGTACCATCACAAAGATAGACCACACAGTGGTTATGGGGCCCTCGGAAAGGGGGTTCCCACCACTGGTTGGTCTTATCGTCTTTGCTACTGGATGTCAAAGAGCTGTGCAGAACGCCAGCTGTATTATTAGAATTAGTGATTACATTTTTGGTAGCAATGACCCTAAAGAAGACTATTCCTCTCGTATGGAAATGCAATTTTGGTAAATAAAGTCGAATTAAATCGGTTTCAGGTTCATGGTAAGTGTAAGAAGAGGAACACAAACACCAAAACCTTCCAGCCAACTCATAATGACACCATTATGGATGGAGTCTATTTCCAGCTTTGTACTGGTTTAACCTTTCAAAAAAGTTTTCAAGCGTTTTTGATCAGAAACAAAGACAACTTGAAGAACGGAACTAAGTATTTGTACAAAACTGGATATACAAATGTCTCTTCTCCGCAGACAAGCCTGATCTTAGTTATTACTGAAGCTTCCTTTTTACTCCACCATGTACTTGTTTAATCAATGTGTCCCCAAACACAGAAGAAAAACTTTCCACCGATGGAAGACAAGAGAGTTTATCAATATTTTGGAAAGATATAAGGAAATAACGCACGACATGCACAAAATGAAATATTCATCTATGCTCTGGGGTCTTTGTCTGCACATAGATACATTAGATATGTTAGACAAAACCTACATTACAGAAGAGCTAAAGACAAGTAAAAATTCCACCTTGAGATTCTTTCATGATAAATCAGCCATTGGTGTCAAAAATCAATAAAATAAACATGAAACGGAACAACAAAGTCATCACTTTAAAGTCAGACCTACTACCATTGAAGGTTTGTCTCTTTGTTTTTCCTTCTTTTTCACGTTTTTAATGTTTTCACCCCCAAAAACACTTGCCAAGTTTATTAACCCCTTAAGGACCAAGCAATAGTTGTCTTTCAGGAACACAAACATTTATTTATTTTTTTGTTTTTTTATTTAAACTAATACATCTTTTTTTTTTATTTTAGCATCAACATAAAGTCTTGTTTTTAGTTTTATTCTTACTTCTTTTTCTCTTTTTTGGAGTGGATAGGGGGCAAAAATGACTATCACTAACCTAACATAAGCATATATATTTGCAGTATGTGTTGGATTGACTTGCAGTATATACTGCATGTTTTACAAAGTAAAATGTAATTTTGCAAAAAAAAAAAAAAAAGTTAAATGAGTTGTTTGAGATTGGCCCAAATTGTGAAATGCCAAGTAATGGTGTAAAATGTCAAGATAAACATTATGGACAACGAATTTGTTACTTCTCTGCTGCTCCCCGCCATTATTTGCCTATGGTGCTGCAGCAGTGACACACCGTTGAGAACACATTACCAATTCAGACAATCATTGTCCATAGTGGAAATGCCAAGGTAGGCGGGACAAGACCGCTGAGATCAATGATTGGCAGCAGTGGTCAAGTTTTGTTAACTGTGATGTTAAAACACTGGGAGAAGTGTGCCGGCACTATCTGAAATCCAACCTGGCTGTCTGTCCTGTTACTTTGGAACAATATAGGCAGCTAAACAATAGGGTCTCTGAGTGTCTGCTAAAAGTTTCAGTGAGTGTATGAATGATAGAGGAAATGAGGCCGCACTCACCATCCCTTTAAAATTCTTATCTTTATTCAAATAACAATAAAAGAGAAGTTTGCAACAATGAACGGAAATCATGTTGTGGATGACGGCTGTTTTGCAAGGACCCGTTGAAGCGCTATTAGGCGCGAAACAACTGTCATCCACAACATGTATTCCGTTCATTCTTGCAACCTGCTCTTTTAATGTTATTTGAATAAAGAGAATAATTTTAGAGGGACGGTGAGTGCAGCCTCATTTCCTCTACTATTCTTACATTAAATGTGAAGTTGCCTATCCAATTCCGTAAAGAAAATGCCAGTGAGTCAAGGCACTGGACCAGTAGGGACGCTAAAAGGTAAGTAGTGCTTAGTTTGTGTTTTCCCCCCCTTAAATACAAATATTTTAAATTTATAATTATATAACAATTAAAAGTCTAGCCTATTGTGTTGGTGATTCTCTTGGCAAAAAACTTTAAAAATAGTATTTTCCAGAAAGTTGGTATGCTGTCATTGTTGCGACATGATGTGTGGCGCCCCTGAGGGTCCAGTCGCCACAGAGGTGTGACACCCTCACTCCCAGGTAAGGAGGAAGCACTCCCTTAGACTCCAACACCTGCATCCAACATACACCATACCAGCTGGTCATATGGACGTACCCTAAGGGAGGATGCTCGCATACCAGGCTGGTTAGCAAGGGGTGTATGGGTGGGTGGAGTTTAGGCAGCAGTAAGAGGAGAAGAGAAGTTTAGAGAGAGCACTCTTAGGACTGAGTGGTGGAGAGGAGAGCTAGCCTTTAGGAGCTCGTCCTCTGATAGAAAGAAGCAGACTGAAGAGCTTCTGGAGCGCATGAGAAAGGGTCCAAGAGCACGGACAGTGATTATCCAAGATAGGAAGGACCAGGCCATCAGGGAACGGCCCCTAGACTATTGGGAAAGCTTCAGGCCCTGCTAGTAAGCCGACGGCGGTGATCACTTTATGGGTCATTGCTACTACCACCAGCAGCATCTCCCGGAAGGAAGCTAAATAGGGCCAAGGACGTACAGAATTCATCTGTTTCCCGACAGGACCGCAGCTTCTGGTCTGAAAGACTGCATGGTGAGGTGCTAGGAAAAAAGGAGTGGAAAAAGCACAGAGAGAGAAGGCCAGGAAAGGAACACACTGAAGGGGAGTCTTGGGCAAGTGTGACCGATCTATCTGGGTTGCTGGACCCCTCACCTGGAGGACACAGTACTAAGCAGGAATCTGTATTACCGGTGACAGAATTGTGAGTAAAAACCCTGAAACTGCATCTGGACTGTCTCCTAGAATTATTCCAGCGACGCACATTCCTCTCCGTTACATTCATCAGCACCATTCCTACACTACCACAGCTACCTGCCCTGGAAGATTATAACCTCACCTGTGGGAGGTTTGCCAACTGGCTGCAGAATACCATCACTTCCAGAGGACCTGAGCTGCAGCGCTGGTCACCCTGACCAGACACCACAGGTGGCGTCACGAATCACTACACGAACATTATCCCCTGTAAATAAATCCTCTTTTTGGTGAGTGCCCAGGGCCACGAACCGAGTCGTGGCTACCGTGACATCCCCCATAGAAGTCAACAGGCTCGGTTCCGAGTACCCCACGGCCCTGGCGGGCGACTCAGATGCACATTTGATAACATGCCAGGATAATCAATAAAAGAGCTGTGGATGCTGGGAAGCAAGAGACTGTTTTCAGGGTTCCGATCCAGAGACTACAGATCACTGACCTGGACTGGTTCCTGTGATTAATCAGGGCTGGCTTACTCTCTGACAAAGTAATTGACATCCCGAGGATGTGAGAGAAGGGAGACTGAAGCTAGCTCTGATTTGCCGCAGTGAGAGCGTGAGATAACAATGTCATGCAAGCCCCGGTAGAGACAGTTTCCTGGGGCTTGCATGACATTATTATCTCAAGTGTTGACACTGCTGGAACAGCGTCGACACTGCTGGAACAGCACCGGCACTGGAGGAGAGTATAAGTGTTATTATTCTACTGGGTGGAAACATAGAGATTCAGAAAGGGTTGTCTGAATAGTGGACAACTCTCCCCATTGTAAATAATGTGCCAGCGGCGGCATGTTCTCAGGGCTCCCATACAGCGGCCACAGATTTCTGATTGGTCTGGTTCCTGTTTACTTCCCACCTATTAAGGATTATACCTTCAAAACAGTCATAGGTTGGAGACCACTGATCCAAGGGATCAACACATGATGTTTGTTACTCATAAATGTGATTATGTGCACGCACTTAACCACGGATTGCTGTGTATTTTGTTCCTCTCCATTGTAATAGACCTATTTCTTCATATGCAAATAATCCATTTCAAACAATAAAACCCCTTGAAATCTTGAAACGTAACGCGCGACAATCAGGACGTGCATATTCAAAGCCTACAATGTTTCTTTGGAGATCGTTAACTATGACTGCAATTAAAATCCATAATTATACCATTTTATACCATATAATAAGCTAAAAAAGAACAAAAGTACAATAACATCTAAAACAAAAGTATTCATTCACTTCTCTATAATATTTTCCACGCAAATGATTTGAATACAGGAGGAAAAAAAAAAAAATGAGACATTGTCCAGTTACGGCATTAGAGAAATTTGCAATTTTCTCAATAATTGATGGAAAATAGTGGTCATAGCTACGGGCGATTCATTTGCATTTCATTGTCAGTTTGGGTTCTAATAATATGGGAGAAATTCACCAGTCTGAAATTATAATTAACACCTGCCTTGCAGTAAGTCCTTTAAGGCTTTTCCTTCTTTGATGTAATTCGAGCTGAACATGCTTCATTTATTGTAACCGTTCAGCGATACTTCTCGTGGACAGTGACTGAGGAATGTAAATGAACCTACCGAGGGCTCATGCGATCGCTTCTTGTTATTCCTGAGTCTACTGAAAACTTAAAGTTTTTTTTAAACAGTTTCCCAAGAGGCCCATTAGCTCCGGTTTTTAATTTGACTTTTAAATTTCTCGCCCTCACGAAGAACCATCCGCAAAATAAAAAATGCATGAAGATAACTATTTCATAGAGTTCTCCTGACCACGGTTTAACCTAATGTGCTCACCGGAGAAGTCGCCACATGCGCAGGAAAATTAAAAGGATGTTATGGCATCAGGAAATCGAGACGAACGTAACACTTGGAAATAGTCTTCATTAGTACTGGCTTTGACCTCCAATATATGGGGGTGGTTAGACCAGGGTTCCCCAACTCCAGTCCTCAAGACCCACCAACAGGTCATGTTTTCAGGATTTCCTTAGTATTGCCCAGGTGATAATTGCATCACTTGTACAATGCAAGGGAAATCCTGAAAACATGACCTGTTGGCGGGCCTTGAGGACTGGAGTTGGGGAACCCTGGGTTAGACTATGCATTATTTAATAGAACATCTATAAAGCATTTGTAGACAATTCTTCTTGAGCGTTCCAGAATTCCCATTGAGTACATGCTCGAAGGCAATTACTTGAATAATCAAGTTCCTATTTTTTCTTGTGGGAATTGCTGGAGGTACATCTGAGGCTTTGGTAGAGTAAGTTCTATCAAGAAGAGTTATGGAAGAAGTAATTATGATGGCCAACTTTAATTCTTGGTTCGCACTTTAATGAAAGTGAATCCTATGAAACTGTTGCAGGTGCTCGAGATTTACATGGTTTTCTCCCAGATAGATATTTAGTTTTTAATTAAAAAAAACGTAATGCATCGGGCGGCAAATCCTATGAGCTTTAAACAGAAAGACATTAGTCTGGATTCTTGGACAATGTGAAATTTTCATTGTTGACTTGAAGGTGTTTTTCCAAACTGATGGGAAGACCAAATGCTATGATTTTAAAGAATCACATAAAATTGAGAACCTGATGAATAATTAAAGGGGACATTATCTTAATCCGTTCCCAACATCTGCCTTATACAGGGTAGTCCAAAAGTAGGTGGATAGAAAATAATAACATTTATTTTGATTTATATATAAAATTATATTTGCTAACACAAGTATAACATTGACAATTACATTTTATTCTGAACAATAATAAAAAAGCCCTTAAATGTTATCAACGCAGGTGCTCAAACTGTTTTCCATCACAATTTGCACAGCTTTGAAGTCTGCCTCTTCGACAAACATTTTTGCACAAGTCTCTTTGGGTATTAATTTCTTGAAATGCATCTCTTACTTTTTGGTTTTCGACTATAAAGTTTGTCCTTGAATACTCCCCAAAAGAAAAAATCCATTGGGGTCAAGTCTGGTGAACATGCCGGCCAATCAAGTGGGCCTCTTCGGCCAATCCATTTATTAGGAAAAGCTTTATCAAGATACTCGCGGACTACTCTAGAATAATGTGGAGGGGCCCCATCTTGTTGGAAATAAAGGTCATTTGAATTAGGCTGTTGCTGTAACTGGGGAACAACTTGATTCATTATAATGTCGTGATACTTATCTCCTGTGACTGTTCCATCAAAAAAAATGGTCCAAAAACACCAAAACTTGCAATACCACCTCAAACATTGACACCAGGCTCATTTAGTTGTTGCGTGAACTCTGACACCACATGTCAGGTGGTTCTTTGGCGCCGTTTTTTGAATTTTGAACGTATTTAAACAATATAATAGCACTGTCCTAATATGTTTATGTGGTTATCCTGAAGAAGAAGTCATATAGACTCCGAAACGCGTTGAATAAACCAACTTCACATTTTCTAACTACGTCTGGATTTGAGTTGTTTGGCAGCGCGGATACAATCCACATATTTCCTTTACAACATTCCGGTTATGGTCGCCTGTCGACCCGTGGATCTGCGGCAGCTGATATACTGTATATACTTTCATTCTACACTGCCAGGTGAGCAGTTTTGGTTAAAGACTGACATTGAAATCCATGGGATAAGACCCTATTTGAGCTCTGTTGTTTCCTACAGCTTCTATTACCATTGTTGGTGGATTGACATGGCATCTGGGGGAAAGACATAAAACAGTATACACAATAAGCAATCAGACGATCAAAGGTTCCAATCTCCCTTAAAAAAAAAAGTTTTCGTTAACAAAAAAATAAATACGTAAAAACACCAGAATTGCTTTTTTTCTGCTTCCAAATGTCTTCCAAAAAATAAAAAAACGATCAGAACATTGTACGTTTCCCCAAGATGATATCAATAAAAAACATAAGCTCACGGCACATAAAAAAACCAGCATGCAGCTCCATCAATAGAAAAATAAAAAAAAATTGTGGGTTTCAGAAAAAGGTGACACAATCCAATTTTTTTTACGTATTTCTGAATTGTTTTCATCATTAAAATGACACTGACCTTGAAACTTATGGATTTTAGTACCGTATATACTCGAATATAAGCCGAGATTTTCCGCCCATTTT